>KZ309427.1:37522-116285 GCA_000376725.2 Ladona fulva
TGAATACGCCTTTATGGTCGCCAAGACCCTCGTCATTCGAAATATTCTTGATACGCTCAGGGAAGTTAATTAGGAATAGATCGAGTATGTTCTCACCCCTAGTTGGAGATTTTACTGTTTGGCTTAATGCGTTTTTTTGAAGCATATTTAGTAACGTTCTACACGAATCGGAATCCCGGGCCCTTTTCTTTATGCAATTATTTTCCCAGTCTATATCCGGAAGATTAAAATCACCCCCTATGATCGTTATACTTTGATTATTCTTAATAGTATAGAAATTTACTTCATCTCGCAAAACTTGTCGTGGGGAGTTTGGTGGACGGTAAAACGCGCATACATTGATGTTATGCTTATTTTTTTGACTTATGGTACACCAGACGCTTTCTATATCGCTGTCCTTCGTGACCTGCGCTTAACCCTGGAGAGAAGATTTAACCGCAATAAAGGCTACACCTCCTGTTCTTTCTATACGATCTCGACGGCAGATTGTGAAATCTTTTGGAAATATTTCGTTGTCGCTCATACCCTAGTTTAACCAGCTTTTTGTAACTATGATAATATCGGTGTTGTGGCAACGAATGTGATGTTCCAAGTCGGATACTTTACTTTTAACGCTTCAACAATTAACCATCGCAAATGACATTTTACTTTCGCTTGCAGTTATAATTGGGTTTATTGGTAAAGTTCGCTTATCTTTTATCACCCTTATCCGCGGTGTCACCGTTACTCGCTCGCCCGAATATTTCGTTCCTAAAAAAACCACTGTCTGACCTACTCATTTTCCTAAAAAATACCTGCAGTGCTCAAAAATCCTACGAGCCACCCGTTTCGAAGCCGAAGCAGTGTAGTGGACCCCAGAACGGTTAAGGGGAACATGGCACCATCTGAGTGTCGGCCGCAAGTCAACGAAGTCTGCTCCCATGTCCCTGCAGAACCCCCACAGCCTCGCGTTTCTCTATTTTCCACCAAACACGAGGGCCGCAGTCGATCCGCGGGACAACGCTGCAAATGGACAGCTTCATGCCGATGCCAGTCGACTCCCGAACCCGCGCAACCTCAGAGTTTAAGTCCTTAAAAGAATCTCCTTGGCCGTACGAGAGCAGGCGTCGTTTAAACCGACATGGGCTACCACCCGCAGACTGGAACAACTCGTGTCCGTGACTGCCGCACCCGTGACTTGGGCCACTTGCCCTGAGAGAACCAAGATGTGACCCTCAGGTCACCTCCCTCCCGTTCCGCCCTTCTCCTCAAAGGGGCCGATACCCGCTTCACGTTCGAGCTCGGTGCCACCCGCCAGGCGTCCTAAGGCAGACCGATAAGAAGCCATCTTACTGCTAATGACTTTAAGATCTGAGGGCTAAATAAAAAGAAAAATCTCCTAGTAAACAACCTACCACCCTTGATTTTACCTGCGACGTGAAAGCTTCCTTGCGTTGAAGCTCAATGAAAGGGGGAAAAAACAAGTTTTTTTGGGAGTTAAGATTTAAAACTAGAGAAAAGATAATATATTGGAAGGAACTAAAGTGAACTGAAAATGCGACTTCTATATACTGATAGAGATATGTGAGAAAGTATAAGTAACGAATAGGGTAGGAAAACGATATGGAGGTTTATGTAAAACGGCTAAGAGTGAGCTGGTTTAAAATATGAAAGATTATTTGAAGTAAGAAGGGCAAAGTAAGATTAAAAGCAAACACAGAAAGTGGAAACCTGTGGAGGAAGCTCTTCACGTCACACACACACACCCATAAATACAGTTAATCCCGAAAAATTGACCACTGGAGACCAAGAGAGAATCATATGTATAAAAAGCCAATGTCTGTCCGTCCGTCCGTCCCCCTATTTATCTCAGAGACGGATTGACTTAAAGATCTGAAACAAACTGCATTGTGTTTCTACGATGCTGAAACCAGCAGGAAAACTATTCTCTGTAAAGACATCGCCGTAAAGGCCCGGGTTCGAACCCAGGAGCACAAAATACGTTTCCATAGAAAATAAACTTAAAGTACCTTATCATAACTTCCAGAGGTTTTTCTATTACAAAATTCAATTAGAAACAATTGTCCTACGAAATTGAGACAAGTGTCACAAGAAAGGAAAATCTTCATAAAATCTTATTATAGTCGTGAAACATTCTTATAATTTCGAACTTGCGAGAACTTTGATCAAATACTCAGAAAAGTCGTAAATGTTTTTGGAAATAAACAACCCATTCCTTTGACGACCAAGGCAATTGTTGAACAACGATTTCATGAGTTTTTCCATATAAATGCACGGGGATAATCAGTTAGTATACTTTTCCATAAGAAATGTACCTAATATAGGTTTTCGTTACCTGCAGAGTTTGTTTCTTTTACAAAATTAAATTAGAAAAAATGGTCCTACGGAATTGAGACAAGTGTGTAAAGAAAGGAAAATGATCATAAAATTTTATCTTAGTCATGAAATATTGATATAAATCCAAAATTTCAAGAATTTCTATAAAATACACGGTAAAATCGTAAATGTTTTGGGAAATAAACAACCCATCACTTTGACGAATAAGGCCATTGTTGAATGTTGATTTTATGAATTATGCCTTATTGGTACACGGGGATTACCATTCTTTATACTATTCTAGTATAAGGAATATAGGTAGTATCTTATAGAAGGACCTAAACGTTATATCAAGTTTGTGCAAAGATTGGCAGCTTGACTTGAATGCTAAGAAGTGCGTTGCGATGTCTTTTACGCGTTCCACCAACGTAATTAGCGTACAGTATGACATTTCATCATACCCACTAGAGTTTGTGCGCCATAATAAATACCTAGGAGTTACACTCAGCAGTAGTTTATCGTTCAAAGAACATATTAGTGACATTATAGGAAAAGCAAATAGAATGCAGAGATAGACAAGTAGAACCCTGAGAGGATGTCCATCAAAAGTCAAAGAAATCGCTTATTTTTCCCTCATTAGGCCTAGTCTCGAATACTGCTGCGCGGTTTGGGATCCACATGAAGTAGGGTTAGTTTCAGATATAGAGATGGTCCAACGTAGAGCAGCTCGTTTCGTCACTGGTAACTTCAGGTTCGACAGTAGCGTTACGGCTATGATAAAATCCCTCGGGTGGAATTTGCTCAAAATGAGAAGATCGGATTATAGACGAAAGCTTTTCGACAAATTCATCGATTCAGAATTTTTAGATGAAGTGGAAGACCTAGTTATTCCGGTAAACAGCGAGCGCGATCTCCGAGAGAGGACTACCAAGCGTTACAAGGAAGTAATCGCTAATACAGATTGTTACTTCTGGTCGTTCTTTCCACAGAGCATTAGAGATGCAAACACGATGGATTAGGTTAGGTCTTGGGTGTTGCTACACCCCCTGCCATGCGCCACTGGCGGCTTACGGGGTATAAATTTAAATCTATAAGAAAAGTACGAAAAGTAGGCTTTCATGTCTTGAAAACAGTAGTATAAATACGAAGTAATGGTAATCTATATGTTGAGTTATTATGATCCTACGACGGACTGTTTCTAGCTTAGGAGGACTAGATATATATGATAATAGAGATATATTTAAACTAAATTAAGTCCCGTCATGCTTGACGGGTGTGTTTACTCGTAAACTAATAAAAAAATATGGAAAATTTAGCCTTGGCTCAGCACTTCTCCTCGAATAAACTGCTGCACAGGTAGTCGGGGCAGTGGGAAGAATTTTGCCGGCTATCGATGGGTGGTTGGCCGAGGGTCAGACACTCGAGGAGTCGCTAATGATTTTCAGGAGAATAACAGGAGAACACGTCATTTCACCACGAAGGGCAAGTTAAGACAATGTCTAATGGAGAGTTATATATGTTTCTTTGTAATGCTAACGGAGGCAAGGATACATTAAGATATTTATCAGAATTTCAGCTGAAATGAGGTTTTAGTGATGTGAGTTTATTTTATTCTCAGGAACTGCAAAATTTTCGATTCAATTCGATCAATTTTTCGGAATTATGCTAATATTCCTCGGTGAAATTCTATCGGATCTTGCTCATTTTAAGATCCAATTAATATAGCAATTAACACTCAAATAGAATAAATTTTGAGGAGAAAGCAGTCTTATTTCATTAATAATTCAATTGCTACCATTGAAAAGTGTTACGATGTTGATTTAATAGTTATGATTGATAAAAATCCCTTCGCACATTTTAATTATCAGCAATTTTATTCTGAATTCTTCATGTATCAATCAAATCATATATTGGTTACAAACCTAAAATAATGGAATTATAAGTCACCCCTCATGAATTAGAGAGACATGATACATGCAACAAAAGTCATATTCTTGAAGTAAGTTGACTTAAGTCCCGTCTTGCACCACAAAGGAGTTCTCCATCGTAAGCAAATAATACGTTGATGAAAGATCGCAATGTTATCCCCGTTTTCAAACAGTTTGCAATTCGAGGACGTGGTACTCCAGGAGCAGATGTTGAGAGATTGCTTTCATTACGTATAAAATGGATTCTTGGCCGAATCTGTACTTTGCGATTAAATCTGTGCAAATTGCTTATTAATCGACGACCGACACAAAAGAGGAGAGATGAGAGAGATTAGTTCGGAGTGAATCTCTCTTTGGAATCCTTTTAATTGGATTCCGATGTCTTTCTAATTTATTCGTCGACAGATTGTGGGAATGATTGCGCGATGAACCGAATCGCTCAGACGCAATGTAATACAGAATGGAAAGGAACCCTAGGATACTTTTGTGGTGGAAGTTTAGATGGAGAGATGAAGAGGTGGAGAAAATTTAATTATAAAGGATTACTTCAAGTCAGTAGCGAGGGCCGCAGTCGATCCGCGGGAGAACGCTGCAAATGGACAGCTTCATGCCGATGCCAGTCGACTCCCGAACCCGCGCAACCTCAGAGTTTAAGTCCTTAAAAGAATCTCCTTGGCCGTACGAGAGCAGGCGTCGTTTAAACCGACATGGGCTANAGATGAAGAGGTGGAGAAAATTTAATTATAAAGGATTACTTCAAGTCAGTCGTTGGAAAGATAAAGAATTCCCCCCCTGCCATACGCCAATCGGCGGCTCGCGGGGTAAAATTCTAAAAATTCTGGGAAATTATGGAAAGCGATAAGAGAGCGGGAAATCTTGAAAGGAAGGTTACCTTTAGCAACCGTTAAATGTATACATACGTGAGTGTCGTTTTCCATAGCTATGAAATAAGGAAAGTAAAAATATTTTATAGGAGAAGATTGGAAACAATGGAGCAATCGAAGAATGGAGAAAAATGAATTGCATGACGGGATAATGCAGAAATCCTTTAATACACACCTGAAGAGTGGCGACTATGGAAAACAAATGTGAGAAGTTATATTAAGGCGCTGATGGATGTAGTAGGGGTATTCCTGTTTTCATTATAGAAATAATAGCAATAACATAGGCATAAAAGTGACATAGAAAATCTTTACAATAGACAAATAAAAAATATACAAAAATATTTCCACAGTGAAAATTCAAGTCAACTTTACCAAGCCATTATAGATGCGAATCAGAAATACACCCCATTAAATCTGAATAAGAGAGATGACAGTGAAATTAGAATAATATCAGATGAAACAAATATGGGGCAGTTGGAACAAGAAGAACTCCACGGAAAACACTGCAGCATATGAAATGAATGTGTGGACTCATCTCTTTCTAAGAAATGGCTATCAAAAGGCTTGCTATTTCCTAATAAAAAGAACCATTCATGACAGCAATTCAGGACTGTGTAATAAACAGCAGGAATTACAGAAAATACATCCTAAAAGAGAATATACAGACGGATAAATGCAGAAGGTGGGCAGCAAAAACTGAATCAATTGAACACATGAGGATGGGATGAGTAGCCAGCAACGACTATACTTCCAGAAATGACAATGTGGCAAAAACTATCCTTAAAAGGCTTGCGCTGACTAAGAACTGATTGCTGGCAATATGCATTACTATAAATACAAATCGTTTAACTTATCAGAAAGTAAAAAATACAAATTACGTTGGAATAGAGAAATCATGACAGATATCACCATTAAAGCCTATAGACAGGATACCTGTTTATATTTCTGACCAATCTCTTCTACTAACTATACCTGCATTCTTAATTATCAAAACATTCACCAAGGACTTTAAGAAAATCCAAAAAAAAAAAAAATCCGCGCCTTGTATTCGCACGGGAAAATTTAGACCTTCAGGGTTCGAACGCCATTTCTCATCCGTTCGAACGGATATTTGGTATTTAGTTATATTGGTTCGACGCCAGGGTGATACAAAATAGGCCCTTGAGAAATACATTGAGGTGAACTTGGAATTTTTCTGAGTACTTCCCAAAGTTGATTGTCACCTGTTATGGCGATGGAGGGTGTGGTTTAGTATACGCGCCAATGGCAAAGGTTCTTCCAATACTAGGAATCCAATAAAGTCCCCCTTTGTAGAAACAAATGGGGATTGGGAAGGCGGAAATGAGAGGTACGGAGGCTCCCTATAAAAAATCGCTTGGGACCCATTTGAGACCCATTTTGGCCCTTTGAATTAGTAATAGGGCCCTCTAGGGACCTCGGGCAAAACAAGAGAGTGAAAAGGGTGACTTTCCACGCAAAGGCACCCTTAGTACCCAAAGTACACCTAGCAATATTCACAAGGAAATATGAACACGAGGAAAAGATGACAGGGCCGAGACTTGCCGGGGGGTTGCTCAATTTATCCAGTTATTTTGCCAGAACATTTAGACATGCCGTTCGGAAGACTTCGTGAGCAAGAACGAAATAATTTTGGATGGTCGGTGCCGAAATGAGGACACTGGCTCTGAATGGTGCCGCTTAACCACATCACCCCTGCCTTTTTTCCTTAGGAATGGGGAGGTCCTTCTTAAGATATTAAAAGAGGGAAAATGATTGACACATTGTCAGTACACATACTTCAGCATTGGAAAAAATAACAAATTATATACGTATATATATAGTAACACTTTCTTAATTGAAATAAACGGGATATTTTTATCTTTTTGAATGTATTTCTACTTTTTCAGGTAGTTCCTCTATTTATTAAACATATTAATATATAGGGAAGTTTGTAATGTATCGATAACAAAGGTATTTCAAGGGATTAGGAAGGCATCAGTGATTATGAGATCGACTCATAAATACTATAACAAACTCAAAATTAATATTCTCGCGTATTTATTAATTATATTGCTTTCCTCACTTACAAGGAAAGAACATATGACTTTTCGATTTTAACATAACCATTTCTGTATAAGAAATATACGTTAATAAAATAAAAAGTTATTCTGGCCAGCTCTGAGGTGTCTCTGTTTGCTTCGGTTGCCTAGGTAATTGTTGAATATTCAGAATAAACAGAAATGAATCATACGCTTGTTACGAAGTTACGCAGCAGATTTTGTGGCCCCATGGAAATTTGCACCCGGGTCCGCTTCCGAAGATAGCAGAGGCTGATTATATCAAGAACTGAATAGTTTGCCCGTTATCTTCCTTTTTTTCTTCCAGTCTTAACCATTTCACCGACGTAGCCACCGCTGTACTCTTAATTTATAAGATGACCTTTGAGAGGAGGTTCACTTTACGGCGTTTCCCAACTTCACTTGCAGAAGCCCTGTTTGTTAGTTCTCCTTTCCGCCGTCACGCGGCGGCGCTACGATCGAACGCCCGTATAAATCGCAACCTTCTCTTGTTTCCCGCAATAATTCTTTCTAACAACGCCAAACATCTTCCCGACCAAACAACTCCATCCTCGTAAATTTCCGAGTTCAGCGGATATGACGTCATCATTCATGTCGATAGGATAGGAGGGAAATAGAGATGCCGTACATAAATAACGCTGCCTCCTCCGAAAGGAGTCAATGAAAGAGGATCATCCATTACGAAATTATGCATTCTATCTGTAACTATGGCAACGTTGAATTAATATTTGCTCCGAGGTGGCAGTTAATTTTCCACATCAATCTAGAATTATGTACTTCAATAATTATATATCAAACAACTAGACTACACCGTCAAGAATTACGAAACCTAATTTAAATTGATAAAGAAGCTTATGATAATTAATAACCTAATGTTTTGTAAATATCGATTACGTAGGAATTTAAAGGAAAATACCGAAGTTGAACACCAATAATTTATAATTTTATTGAATATTATGAAGTTCGAGGTCTATAAGTGAAATAACTTTTTTTTCTCCCAATTAAAATGTCCTCATGTCTCCAAAGATCTTTCCATCTTCTCTGTTTGCACAGATCTTCATGTTTTATCATTCCCTTGATCCTGAAAACGCGATAAATAGCTGTCCCTGGGCGAAAACAGTCCCGCCGAAAACGCCCGTAAATGGTCGTAAGACTGTCTCCGAAAATCTTTTACCGCAATAAAAAATGATAGATTCACAGGAAATTGCCTTCTCTCCAAAAGTAATTCATCTTTTTTTCTTTTCAGCACAGCTTTCAATGGACCTGAACTATCAATGAGTTCTAGCGGGAAAATGCTCGGCTTAAGCAGTCATTTTGGTCGCGAAGGACACGAGTTGTTTATAAACACAAAATTTCGTAAAATTCCCGCGTATTTAATTTAATTCTCGCAATTTCGCATCCAAAACGACATTTCACGGCCAAAATACTCGGCTTAAGCAGTCATTTTGGTCGCGAAGGACACGAGTTGTTTATAAACACAAAATTTCGTAAAATGCCCGCGTATTTAATTTAATTCTCGCAATTTCGCATCCAAAACGACATTTCACAGCCAAAATAAGAATCTTTATTGAATTCGTCTTCTCTTGGCTGCTATCCATATTTCATAGGACAATAATTACCTATTTAATTTTGTAAATGAAGCGAAGTCAGCGTACGAAAAGAAGAACTGCATTCATTTCTTGTGGGAGTTAGTTTTCCACTGCCCAAATGCGTTTCCTTTGCTTACGATTCTGTTATATCGTGCATAAATACGTATTTTTAAAAGTATTTTCCCGGTGATTCTCTATTCCCTTTAAATTTTCGCCAAAATCGACTTAAGATGTGATATGATGACAAAATTACGAAATAAAACGTGGAAACGCTGAGGAAATTGTAGAATAAGTTCCTTAGACGAACAAAAAATTTACTCTAGAGCAAGAGTCGGCGATGTACGACCCGCGGGTCACCATTCGATAGTTTCCAGGGTGACCCACTCGAGCTCCAAAGTTAAGAGAAGATTATCATTACGAAAATGACAGCGACGAAATTGGAATCGCGCAGCGCAGATCGAACCTCGTGAGTGCGGTGGTAATGGATGAACGGATAATCGGTAAACGGGGATAATCCAAACTTTCTCTTCAATTTCTTAGCGTTCATGATTACTTCGTAGAGAGATCTAAATAACGAATTGCGAATTCCTAAGCATCTCCCAAGCGATAAGGCATGGCCTTTTGATAAGCAGCAACAACGTACGCTAACGATGTAAATAAGCAATTTATTATCGTTTGTACGCACATTCCGTTGTTTTTATTCGTTTTATTGACTCGTTAAGAGTTTTCTCCGGATCTTTTAGCAGCGACAATTTCAATGTGGTCGTTTTTCTGCCGCTATAAGAAAAGGTGTTACGCAAGTCCTGCTTTCCTTAGAACGCGAAATTGCTCATTTCGGCGAATTTTACGAAATCATGCAAGGATAATCTGCATACGGATAAGTGAGCTCATTGTATGTACCACTGACCCGAAACCTCTTCCTATCAGTCATCTTGAGTGATTCTGACAGAAAGTTGCCTACGCCTTCCCTAGAGTATGCCGTGGAACAGTCGATTGAGGGCACTGCCCCAGAGAAAATCAGGTAACATTGGAGACACAAATAAGGAAAAAGTCTCTTTTACACCGTTCGAAGAACGATCGCGTTATAAATGTTTCATAATTCATTAATTTACGTTCCAGAATATATAACGGCAGTAAAATCAATGCTGAGAACGTACCAATTTCAAGCAATTTTATTAGTGACGCAATTCTAATCCCGTGTAAAACTCGGAACTCGTTTATGGATAAAGAATCATTCAGACGAGATTTCGCAAATGTTTCTGAGAGTCTATCTTCACTGAAAAAACGGCCTACGCATACCCCAGGTGTCCAAAGAACAACTCCTGCTTTCACCTCTATCACATCTAAGTGTTACGTTTTTAAAAGGAATCTGAATCTGGGTGGAGTACCTGACAGTTGAGGATGCTAATGGAGAATTCCAACGAAAAGTGAAAGGTTTAGTGATCGGTATGTTGTCACGTTTTATTAAATTTCTCATCAGTCAGCTAATATTTCCATCTCTTTTCGTTCCACTGTTGTTTTTTTAACGATTGTCAAAATATTAGTATAGCAGTCACCTGACTAAATTATAACTTCAGTGAAACTGAAATATACTCACAAATTCATATTTGTACGAATTGCGAACATTTTTTAGAATTAATTGAAACAGCGGAAAGAGGAGTAATTGAAAAAGGTAATCGAGAAAATCTAAAGTATTGTTTCAGAATTTTCAATAATTTATCCGCGTCATTATGTTTATTTATGGGTAATTTTTCTTTTTGTTTAAAATCAAATTCCTGAGAACGAAGTTAATCATTTCGGTCGTTTCATCAAAAAGCCATTTTCCTTTGAGTCTTTATTTTCTGAATCCTAGTTTGATACAATGTTTTACGCTATTGTTCATTGTAATTTGAACTGCCATTCTTCCGCGATCTTCCGACTCCTGGATGCCTCATTCTAAGAGCCTGCGGCAATGGAATCTTCAAGCGGAATCGCTCCGTGGAAACGAATATTTCATCTGGAATCTGATTCATTCGGATATTCGGGTTGGTTTCATATCGGCCGGAAAACATACAACGACTTAATTAGGCTGAAATTCTGATAAGTGAGGAGGAAATAAGTGAAAAGTAGAATATGAGACTATGAGACTCCCGTATGGCGAAGTGGGCAACGCGTTTGACTGCGGTGAAATCGGTCCCAGGTTCGTTTCCCGGTGAGGGTCTTTGTATGAAATTACATCAGATATCGAAGCACTTTTAACAATACTACAATACTATTGCTTTTCTTAGCATTATTTATCATCTAAGTAAAGGTAAATTACATTAACGATGGGTTTAATGGAAGAGGAGACTTTAAAGTCTCAGTTTCGCCCAAAATATACTTTATTTATTCGTTTGGAAAATGCGTTTAACTAGATGACGCATTAGAAAACTTAATTGAGACTTAAAATTTTTGCAAGAGATATTTTTCGGTCTTAAAGCAATGCCATGTGTCAAGTCCAGAGATTTATTGCTAAGGGTGCTTAGCGATTAGGGATTAGATGGTAGTGTTAGGGACTGAATATCGCCTACGTCCCCAACTGGAATCGAAGTCGGGACGTAGGCCCCCACCAAGTTAAATGACATCAGCTGTCGAAGCACTTCTATCCTACACTTACGTTACACTTTATGTTACACTAAAAAGTGGTATTTTTTTGTTTATCTGTCATTTTACAAACATTTAAAGGCCAAAAAAATTTTACGGGACGGTACTGTTAGTTAATATCCTCAGACCAAAGGGAACTCTGCTTTTACTTTTTCCAAGTCTGAGAAAGCAAGTCGACAACCACTTGTGAATATAATTTAAAGACCCTTTTCGGTCCTTTTTAACAGCTTAAATTCATTCCTGAACTAACCAAAAATGCTTCCATTTATAGATTGAATTACTTTAATAAATTTAATTCAATTTCCATCGCATCCTTTTTACAGATTTTCTATTTCTACCATAAATATGCAATTCCGAGGAGTATGGACGACCAACCAAAGGTGCATCTGCCAAACATAGCGCATTGAAACCAGAGAATAAATTAAAAATACATTTCGCACACACTTTACGTATTTACATGGAAATATCCACACCAATACACTTTACATAACCTAATAAAAATTACAGAATGCGTATTTATTATGTATATAGTTAATGGCGCATGTGTTTTGCTAGACGTATTTCAAATGAAATGGAAATAATTGACGTATGAACTATGATAGCTTAGCCACCTCTGTCTTAGACTGTATATCTTTAGTTTCCCATTGTGTGGATATTTCAGGAAGTTTATCAAGTTCTTTGTTTAGGTCTTTTGACAACACACCCAATGCTACCATAACCACGGGGGTAATTCATGGAGATTCAATTCTTCCTATTATTATACGGTCACTGTCGGATCGGCCGAAGTAGCAGGGGGATCGCATAATATTAATTACGTCTTCCGAAAATGTATTTCCTCTGAATTTATCTGACAATCGCAGCCTAGCTTCTAATCTACTTTATTTCAAGGATTCCCAACTTGCGTCTGAGAGCATTTGCGTTACGCTTGCTTCTCTATCGTAGCACTTTTTAACAAAACGTATTGCCTTACGCTGCACTTTCTCGAGTTCGCGAGCGTTCGTTTAATCCGCTGGGTCCCATATACTCGCCGCATATTCCAGATGGGGCCTAANTCTTTCAAGGATTCCCAACTTGCGTCTGAGAACATTTGAGTTACGCTTGCTTCTCTATTGTAGCATTTTTTAATAAAACGTATCGCCTTACGCTGCACTTTCTCGAGTTCGCGAGAGTTCGTTTCATCCGCTGGGTCCCATATACTCGCCGCCTATTCCAGATGGGGCCTAACTAACGTAAAATAGCATTGCTCTCTAACTTTGTCATTGCATCTATCTACGATGTGTTTTATAAAACCGAGCTTTTTAGTTGCTTTACCGCATATTTTCCGAATGTGTGTGCTCCAGTTTAAGTTATTTGTTAGGGTGATTCCAAGATATTCTACTGAGTTGGCTACATTTAAATTCGTTCCACTAATTTTGTACGGGTGGTTCTGACGCAATTGTTTCCTTCCAAAGAAATTTACCACAGAGCATTTATCTACATTAAGATCTAGTTGCCATTTTTCTCACCACATTTGTATATGAGCTAAGTCGTTTGAGAGTGAAGCACTATCTTCGTCACTTGATATTTCTCTATGTATTACCGAATCATCCGCTTGTGATTTGCAGAATCGAGCTGGTTAAGAAACTTCTGATGTTCGCAAATTTAACCCAACGATTTTTTGTTAAAAAAGCCTTTTCTTCATACAGCCCATCCTTAAATATTTTCCTCACTCTAAAATCGGCCTAAATTCCTCAAGTATTGCTATGGAGAAATGCATGAGCTCGATCTCAACATTTGGCTGTCGTCAGGGGGACCGGTTGTTTACAGCCACAAAGTTTCACAAAATGTTCATGAATTTTATCATAATTGCCAAAATTTTTAATCAAAAGCAATATACAACGACTGAAATAAGAATTTTCATTGAATTTTCCTTCTTTCGGAATAAAGAATTAGAATTTTCATTCAATTTGTCTTCTTTCTTCTTCTTGTCTAGATTTCGTACGGCTATTCCTTCTCATTTGATTTTGCAAAACAAAGTCTCTGCAAGTTGTAGAAGTGATCTTTACGTGTATTTCTTATGAAGACGCTTTTACAGGCCTGGAGTCGTAAAGGGAACATTTAGGCGAATAAAAGGTAGCCTCTTTTCTGTTCGGGAAAAACTTTTGATATTTTTCAAGGTTTAGAAGTCGTACGACGTTTGGTTTTTGAGTTTTAGGCGAACATACACACAAACAAACTTTATGTATTGGAAGATGAACAATCTGAACGACTTAGATTTGCTATTGTATTTCATTCTAAATTATTATCATATTTTTCACACCAATGTTCATTTTTATAGAATGAGTCGCCTCCAAATCCCCGTAAATACCTACAAATGAATTTCCTTGGGATTGTATGTGCCCTAACCATGTGAGAAGAAGCTTAACCGATGACCCTTAACATTTGCAAACCAAAGAAATTAATGAAGGATTATTTTGCGTAAGTTACGATAACATTTGCTCCTTTGAGAAGTGTAAAAACGGAGGGCGTTAATCCTTATCTGCCAGTGGACGGAAGAAGGATTTCGTTTTATCTCGCGCGGATTGACGACAGCTTTGGACGTCTACTAATTAAAACGAAGACCGGCTCAACGCCGACACATTTCGGCTCGGACAAGCGTGGATTAGCACCCTTGCGGAGGCTTTCGGCTGACGCCCTTTAAAGAGTGGGTCAAGAGGTGAAATTATGCTGAAATGCTCTGTTCAGATGCGTATGCCGACTTTAATATCGGGCACATCGTCGAAGAATTGAAAAGAAAATCTCCAATTACCTTCAACCTTAAGATGCACTTGCATATTATTATCAACTATCTTTTTCATCAATTTGGGTGCGGAGTCATTTATTCAGCCATCCGACAGCTACGAAATGTTTCGATACAGTATGTTTTCGAATCTGAAACGCTTCAAAGTTTTGGAAGTCATGTAGGAGGAGGAATATAATAAGGAAATAGTAAGACATGTGCTTCTCGCCCTGGTCCGTTGCTTTGCGGATTTCTCGATTAAATCGTCCATTTTGCGGAATTATCGGTGAGCGACATTGAGTAAGGAATGTTTCTTACTTAATAGTAAGCTAGTGATGGTCGTTAGTTATTAGGAGAGGGTTTCCTAAATCGCTTGCCTAGTTGCTAGCAAGTAGTTATTAGTAACTAGAATGTTACTGGTTGCTAACTAGTAGTTTTAGTTACTAGTTAGTAATTATTAGTTAATACTTAGTTTTTCGTTGATAGCTACTTGTTTTTAGTTACTATCAATAGTCTCTAAAAAATAAGACAATGTGTCACAAAAAGCTTTCTCTTTTCGCATCGTAACCTTCCTGCAAACCGATGAACTACTATACGAACGTTGACGATTATTTACAAAAAGGAAAACCGAAATAACAGCTTTAAACCCTGAGTTAAAGTATACTTCCTCTGCTCCTTTTTTCCTCCTTTATAAAGTAATGCATTTCAGGTCGCCAATCTAAGGCGCTCCCGTTTTTCGGAAGCACTATAGACGCAGAAAAGGGTGCGTCGTAGACTCGAGAAAATACGGCACTACGTCATTTCCTTTGATTCTGGTTTTTGTCCCCATCCGGTGGTTCTCTCTTATTAAGATTTCATGAAACATCGTCATGGCTATAAATAACAATTTGAACATATTTGATGACGTGTGGATTTCAGATAGGGGAATATGTCTACAGGTCAATTTTGTAAAGAAGTGGTAAGTTTCGTATGGAGTGGCATCCAATGACTACCAGAAAATACGTATCCTAGAAACAGTTAAACTAGGATACGAAATAGAATTATTTTCATTGAGTCAACTTTAAATGGAATAACCGTGGTTCAGTTTGGTGTAATTTATCCCGCCCCTAGACGCTAAGCTGACTTGTGCCGCCACCTAACCCCAATGCCCGTCCGGTTGAAAGCCCCTATCTGCGGAGGGGAGAGATTTTTCTGGGGTGGAAGAGCTACTATACTTGGCGTGTGCCTCACACATATATCGTGATAAATTTTCACCGCACACTCAGCCTTCATGCCTGCATTTCTTCAAGAAACACTCGCCCTGACCGAAAAATCACTTTCACGCAGAGAACACAACCTTTTAAAGCTACCTTTAAGCGAATGAAGCTACCTTTCTTTGTTAAATATTTCCGAGAACCGTCAAAATCTTGAGTAAAACTCCTAATTTTCCCCCTTTTTTGAAGAATTGAAGAATCGCATATTTGCGTAGATTAATCATTTGTTTGCTTTCCGCCATTCTACTGACAGTTTCATTAATAGGGCTACCAAAATGTTAGTCTTTTGAAATATTAGAGTCAATTAGATAGGTCGTACTTTGACTGAAAATCACAGAATAGAACATTTCAAACAGTGGTTGTCTCACGACACGTATCATGCGTGACTTTTTAACATTGTCTTCGCATAACCTCAGATCAGACGCATGTTGAGAATCCGAGAAGGAAAGGAAATTAGTTGCTTGGCTGCGATAAATTCAGAGAAAATACATTTGCAGTAATCGCTATTATGTGACCCCCTTCTGCTACTTCGGCTAATCCGAGTGTAAAATAAGAGGAATAGATGCGAGGACAAGTTTTAAGAACTAATTCTTTCCGCGAACGATACGCGATGACAATAAGCTAAGGAGGTAACTCGAACGCTTGGTGTTTACAGTGCCTGTGTAACCCTGCCACACGCCGAAAGGCGGCTTGCAGGGCATATATGCAGATGTAGATGTTAATATTTTGATATTGCTACCTTTGCAAACATCTCGATGAATGGAATATTTGTCTTTTGGTACGGAATAGAGAAAAATTGCATCTTTCCTTTTTGTCTCAGTTTTGCTCATAGTTTTGATGATATGGAAGTAACTGAGATATGAGTGATACAGAATAATGACATCGATTAAGGTTTCTCCAAATGGAATGCTATGAAAATTGTTACTGGTAGAGATATTGCGCTTCACCTACGTGGCGTTGTTCTGCTTATGTCCATCTGGCTCGGAAAGCAAGGGCAAAGTACCTCACTCCTCATCTTGATCAGTTAGCCTCATTTTCCCTCCTGTTGGTAGCTAATCAGCCTTCAGGCAGAATAATTTATTATTTATTTATCTACAAATATGTACTACTTCTCTATTCTTCATAAAATTCTATATAATATAATAAACGATACACTGTAAATAAAGTTACTGAGCATGTAAACAAAGTGACATCACTAAGCATGAAATATTCACAAAGCACATTCAAAAGAAGGCAACCTGAAACGTGATATCAGAAAAGCGTCGGTTTTCTTTCAATGCTTATTTACGCCAGCAATGGTTGTTCGGTAAACAATATCATTAGCAACTAAACTTGGGCGCGTCGTTCAAAACAGGAATGGTCGCCGCAATATATTGCTGTAAGAATGACGTAGTTTCACAAAGTAAGAAAAAAGAACTTCGTAAATTTTATGAATTTATGACGTTCTTTTTTCTTACTTCGTCAGAATGTCGTTCTACGAAGTACGGCCTAGTACGATTGAATTTATTCATTACGTAGTTTGTAACCTATCGTGCGAACGATTTTCATTTTTAGTACCTTGTAATATGAATGTCGAAGGAAGGGGACCAGACAATATCTGCATAGAACTACAAGAACCGAAGTTTAGAGGCAAAAACAACTGTAAATTAAGTAAATAGTCAGAGCTAAGAAGCAATCGTGTTTACTGCTCTGTAACATTTTCTTTTTGCTTTTTGAGAAAAATTACTGAAGAATTCCAAATTATACATCCATTTTATAAAAATCCTGTCCCGGTAATGTCTTTCGGTACTTTAGGAATATCCGTAATTGCGTAAAAATAGGCACTGAAAATAGCATCTCTTGATGTTCGTATTTTAGTGTGTACTTTTAAAGACTCAGTTTGTTTTCCTTTCTCAATTTGCTGATTTAAATTAGAGTTTTGAAATTGCTATAAAAAGGGCATTTTTCATAACGTTTGACCTTGATTGGTGGGAAGCTATGGTGAAAGTGGAGGTTTTAATTTGAATGTGTGACATTTATATAAATACAAGTGCGCCTTTTAGCGTAGAAACGACGAAAAGAATTCTGAAAAACTAATCAAAGATAAATCGAAAATTGTGGGTAGAATATGATCGCGCTTTGCCTTTTGTATAATTACTATAATTTTGTATAATTACTGTCCTTTTTGCAGCATTGCCACGTTTGGAGAAACGTCCAGGAACTGTCAATATTGTTTAAACATAAATACACGTGTACATGTGAATGTAAATTTTTCTGTTTCCTCTACAATAAATGTTCCATATAGTGAATGCCGTAATCAGTTAGGAATTTGTTTTACTGCTTCGATGATAAATAAAAACAACCCCGTCTCATGTTCTCCGTAATAGGAAGAGATACCACTTTAAAACCTCCCGAATGAAGTACTCCATAAATTTACGAAACTATAACCTCATTTTCAGATTAAATTTAAAATATCTCGTTTGGAAATAATTTTAACTATACAATATTAATATAATTAATTTACTATAACACATTATCGGATCATGGTTAATTTACTAAATTCCTGTTATTCCATTGGAAAAAGCATGATTGTCAATCATTTGGTAAGAAAGTATTTCTCAAAGAGAATTGAGTTTAAGAGACGCTCATCAATTTCTGTGCTTAAGACATTACCGAAACCTCTTATCTTTTGGTTCAGATTTACCAATATTCTTATATTTGAAATAGATTTAATATTTTAAAGCGTTGCAATTAGTATAGACTTGTCCACGTCCTCTCTGCGCTTCGATTACTCCTGTGCGTACCGCATCTTCAACATATAACTGCTTCAGATGCTTCCTTTGATTCCTCCACACATCAGCAGTGCAATGTTTATTACATTGTAACAACCAAGAGGTTACCATATATGCACGCGCAATCAAATGCTGTAACTATTTTCAATTTCATCAGATTTCTATGAAACGTTGAGCATACAGTGTAGCAGCTTGGTGGGCCCCGTGATCGCTACGGTAGCCGCGAAGGCCTATCAGGAACCCTGAAAGATCTTACATGTTAAGTTATTCTTGACAAGTGGTATTAATGGAAGGAAATGACAGATTAGTATGAGATATTATATCTATTTAAAGTTACTGTTTGTACGTTTTTGTGTTTGATGGAAAACTTCGTTATGTATTGATATTCTGTGTTTGTGTATGAAAGGATTTTGAGGTAGCGTAGGGTGTTGTGGGTATTGGGAAAGGGTTTTGAGGATGTAGTGGGTATTTAATTGGATTGTTAAGTATACATGCTGTTGCAGATGTGATGTATCTGTTGTAGAATAATATAGTTGTATGTCATAGCTACTCGAATTCTGAACTTATAATTCTATGTAATTTTAATATGTAAGTCATAGATTTTTAAATTGTAAAAATGAAATCATGTTCAATTGTATTATGAAATAGTATTTGTTTAAAATTTCAATCAGTAAGTTTTGTAAAATACTGTAGTTAGTGGAATATTGACTATTGACAAATGTATATATTTTTGTACGTAGAACTTAAGTGTCAGTTGTAGAACGTGAATAACGTAACGTCGCCACCTGGCCTAGAGTCATCCTGCGGTAGAATAATTGTAATAAACACGGAGGTGCCAAACAAGTGTTATGCAAATTTCCGCATCCAACGTTTTCCGCATTTTAAGTCGATGCACTGTATACATTCTATAAACTTCGTAGTTAGACACCTAATTTCACGTGTTGTGGATGCAAAACCAATGAGCTGGTCCCTTTTGAATTACAGAGTGGCCTTGTAGTTTAACTCGCACAAACGCGCCATCTATCGACCAAGAAATAAATCCCTAATCGTCCTTTATTATCAATTAAAAGAGGGCTCTTTAAAGTCCGACATCTTGCGTCACGACGACAATAAAAGTCAATTAGCGGTTATGAAATTTTTTCGCGGAATTTCATTTTGGCATCCAATGGCTTTACAGCGCACGAAATTGGTGTTTTAACTCTGGCACACAAACTTCCAAATTTAATTAGCATGATGAATCTCCATTATTCCGAAGACGGACGGTTATGGCAACTTTGCAGAGGCCACCGAAATAAATCCTTATTAAAACGGTTGCGAAAACCAATTTCCTTCGTTAAGGAATCCGTACATTCGAGACGCCTGTGAGAGGAGCAAATAGTGCTAGGATCAGATGTATCGAAGGGGGATTTTTTTAACTATTAAAATTGTTTACTAACGAAATACACAGGGCGCGGCTCTAGAGACCAATTCTTTTGTATACAGCGGTATCTTGCCTAACGACGGTCTTGGTTAGCGATGTAATTAGTTAAAAATGAGTGGCTGTAACCAAACATGTGTTAAGTAACGAGGCAAGTTTTGGTTGACTACGTCATCTGGGGAAGATTGACTATTAAACCCTGGGTTTAATATTATTAATTTAACTAATAATAATTTTTTGTAGCTAACATAATGGAATAAATTATATGTACATACCACATAAATAAAATTTAAATGAGATTTTTCTTCATATTTGACACGCAGTATGGTTGTGGACGATCGCCTCTTGGATAACGACGGTTTTGGTTAACGACGACAATCTTGGAACGGATTAACGTTGCTGACCCAAGCACCTCTGTATACGGAAGAATTTGTTTCGCAGGACGACCCGGACTTTCAAACGCCAGGATTTAAATCCTCAAAAGGAAACAATTAGAATACGAACCGACATAAGAAGAAAGAAAATGTTGAAAGGAAAAACCAAGAGGAAAGCCAAAATTCAAGAGATCCCCTTTATTTTCCTAGAAGAAGTGATACCAGCGATCCAACAAGAGAAGAATTAGAAAGCAAAAGGAGCAAAAGTGAAGTATAAGTGAGGCTACCATTTTAGCACAATTAATCAATGATTGCTTGAGACAAGGGAGAATTCCCAAGGAACGGGATTCGGGATGGGAATCTTTAGAAGTTAGAAGATTTAAATGAAGTATTGATTTACAGGATAAGTTCAGAGATGACTTAGCCAATATAATGCGTCCACCATGTTACAAATGCCGTTCTGATACTGCGAGATAGATCAGGGAAATATATGCTGTGACTAGTCGCTTCATAACTAATTTTTTTCTGCGAACGATACTGGAAAGTAATCGACCGGAAAAAAGTTATGGTGCATGCACCCCCTGCCACACGCCGAAAGGTGTAGGGTATTTACATGCCAACCATGCAAGAGTCGCCTTAATATGGAAGCAAGAAAGATTTTGATAATTTCCATCATATCAGCCTCATTCGTGTTGTTTATAAAACGTCCATGAGATAATAGATGGACCTGATATCTGCTCCGCATAGATGACAAGCTGTGGACCAAACTGATATAAATCCTCAGCAGAACGGAAGAATATTTATGCATTGTGGACTATGCGCAAGCCTTAGACTCGGTACGAATACAGTAGACTCGTAGCTACACTTTACACACTCTTACGTAGCAATTACAAAAACGCCACATACTAGTACGATGAACAATCCGATGAATTCGAGATCGAGAAGGGAGTTCTTCAAGGCAACTGCCTACCTCTCATCTTTTCTATAGTATTTCCGGAAGAGGTTTTTAAATCATAGATTCAACAGCAGGAGATATGAACAGGATTGGTGGAGTGGGCGGAAGAATTAAACTTGAATTGGGCTCCTTTGGAATGTGCACATTCTAAAGAGTAAAATGCCAATAGTCTTAAAGAGGAATGTCTTAAACCGATGCAGGTAATCATTTGACCACCGACAGAGTTTAACTTGGATATAAAATGCAGCAATAACCCAGCGACTCCAGACTATGTCAAGCAGTATGGAACGGTGTATGCCTGGAATCACAAGTAGAGACAGGAAATACAACACCCGGGTGGGGAAGATGACAGGAGTGACAGACATCATAGATAAGGTAAGATCACTGAAAAAGATGTGAGCAGGCCATGTTGCAAGGAGAAACGACAACCGATGGACATCAGCAGTTCTGAACTGGATAACAAGAGACGTGAAGAGACCAAAGGTCAGATGGAACAGAGACATTATCAGGTACAATTCACAAAACCTGGCTCAACATACGCAAGCTTTCTCATTGAATTTTACACTATGATTTCCATTCACTGAATGAAAACGTGCTCCTTTAATAATTAAAAATAAAATTGATTGAATAAATGAATCAAAAGAAACGAAAGTAGATTGGGGTTTTCTTAAGAAGAACGTGCTTTCCGAGAGATTATTCAGAAGGAACAGTAGAAATGAGAAAGGAGAAGAGTGAAGAAGATCGACAGCTTTAAGGAAAGGGAAGGCAGAAATGAAGAGAAGGGAAGAGAATAGAATTGGCTGGAAAGGAGGTCGCCTAAGAATTTGCATATTACCTAAGATGATGATGACAAACAAACCAAGTGTTTATTTAAAGTTTCAGGACTTCCGAAGTGTTCCCTCGAAGGAAAAGAGGCGATCTGAAGGCCAACTTCGAAATTATGTAATTTATTAAAGCATTTTGGACCTTAGGTTTAGGTTACCATACATAGGTTTGCCTAAAGCATTTCGAATTATGTAGATTAAGAAGAAATTCGATATGAAAAAGGACTTTTCTTAATTTGTATTTCCGCGTTTATGTTCGCAATCGAGAGAGAAATCCGCCGCAGAGAATGTTAATCCAAATGCCCTTCGACTTCAATCAGTTTTTTCATCGCTCACTCCGCGGCATTTAATCGATTCTCCGCACCTTTTTTCCATTGGCTGCCTCGAATTTGCCAATAAAGAGCGCTACATTATCGCCCCTTTTCATACGAGAAAATTGCTTGTATTCTGCTTCCATTGCAATTATGAGATAAAAGATGAATCGACAATAGTTAATTAAAACGCATTACATTTACATTTCTTTTCTACGAATACAATAGAAATTTGAGAAGGGCCCCAAACTGGTGAACCCGACCAATCGGAATACATGCGACTGCCTTTATGAGACTACGTCACATACTTTGCCTCTCCAACACTGAAAATAAGGCAGTGAAAGTTTCATGCTGCTGAAAGTGCTAAATTCCACTCCAGAGTGAATGACTTCCGTTTAAAATGCATGTACAGCTCGTTATTACCTTTTGTATTCCTCAGTTATTTTACAAAGTGAAATTAAGAATAATAGTCATACAAAATCGAGATAAGCACCGAAAGAAAGGAAACGAAACGAATATTTGTATTTTGATCGTAGAATATCTCGTTTGATTCAAATTCGTGGAAAAGTTAAGGAAAAGGAAAAGAAAAGAAAAGTGAAAAATAATCGAACATTTTAAGGAAATTTTATGGATTTTATGTTGTGTTTACAAGCAACCCGTTCCCTTGACCACCAACGCGACTGGTAAATCTGAGGTAATGTGTTTTTTTCATAAGATTTTTTAATTCAGAACCATTTAAAAGTAATGGTAATTACTTTCCCATGATTCTAATATTTACGACAACAATAAACGAATCGCGGGAGAAACTTGGGACCGTACAGGAATGATTCTATTACTCAATCAAGGAAGCGAGGAAACACCAAATATATATGATTGCAGGGAAAGAAAGGGAAAAAAATTTTGGACAAGCAGATATTCTGGAAACATAATTTTTTTCTATGAGTTAATGCAATTGTTATGCCATATAATCTAACATATGCCATACCATGTGATAATTGCATAATTATCAATGAAATTCAATAATGTTATTTTTTAGCATTCCACTTACTTTTTCTAGTTATGAATGCAATCAATATTGATAATTATAAATATTAACTAGCTGGAGTGCCCGTTAATTCTCAACGGGGAGAATAAGAGTCGGATTAAATAAAGTATACCTATTTGTACAAAAGAGAAAATAACATCTCGCATCATAGTTTAGTCCAATGGGACAGGTTAAGCTTAAGAAGATAAAAGATGGTCTAGTACTTATCTAATTACGAAGATAAAAGGGCAATATAATAGCTAACAAAATCGAATTAATTGTATATTCGATTCTATATTAATAGATATTCGCGTATCTGATAATTTAAAGCTGAAATTTCAAAACTTTATGATTAAAAGTGCTTATGCACCTCCCTTGGGTTTTATATTTCGAACTGTGAAAAAAAATATTTGCAAATGGAGATTTTGCGAGTTAAGAACAGCCAACTCCTCAATATTTTACATTTGACTTTTAGATTTTCTAAGGCCGATAAAAACCCAAAACGATGACACCAAAACCAAATATGATGACACAAAAATGGCAAACAAATAAAATACGCCTAAATTGAAATGCTGCGATAATGTTTGTCGGGAAACACCAAGGAAGTTTCGCGAAACATCTCTCAAACATCTTGAAATCGAGTAATTTGGAAGCTGAAGTGGAAAACAAAAGCAACACTCATAACGGAAGAGCTCTTCACAAAAGGGATACTTGATGCTCTTCAAAGAGATGAGGAGCAGGTGTTGCTGAGGATAATGTAAGACGCTGTGGATTCCAAAAGGTCGTCAAAGATAAGGGGCACCCTTCGATCGGCTGTATATCTCAAAGGACGACGAGTCTTCGTAATTTAACCTGATTCGAGGCGTCGACGTGCAATTTGCAATTCTCGGAAATCGAGAGCGGAATTCACATTTCCCAAGCATTCTCGAGAATTAGCGGGATTGGTATTGCGTCGAAAATAGAAAGTAACACTAAACTGAGGATAGGAAGAGATAAGATTTTGGAAAAGCAGATTCAAAATTGAGTTAGAATTCGGTGAGGAAAGAGCAGAATTACATGAGAAAATGTTCACCTGAAGCTGAAAGCGATAATCCTTCTCATCAAAGAACACGACTCGTTTACTCAAGGGCTCTGTATATTTAACTTTCTCTCTAAATTTACTTATACAGAGATTACAAAACGATCGGGTTTTCTATTTCCCGGAAAATGGAGCAATAATTTGTGAATTTCCCTTGTACTCAATCTCTCATTTTAGAATTCGGAAAGTTCTTATACATTTCTCAAAATTATATTCCTTTATATTTTTAACTTCAGAGAGAAATAAAAACTATATATTAAACTAAAGAAGATGTGTCTTGGGTTAATATATACATATTTCTGTGGACAAGATCAGTCTTTCATTCGATTCAAAACATAAATAGGTTCTACCAAGTACCGTTTAGTAATATACATCATAAAAGGGATGTCACAAATATACGCTCACTGATTTGTCGTTATAATTTTCTCACGAATGAATCGCCTTTTCCAAGTTTCCAAATCAATACTTTCCCGTCCTCACACTACATAATAATAAAGGTGAGGAGAAATAACATCGCTCACGGACTTCTTGTTTGCTCTACCGCCTGTTCTCTTAACTAATCCGAGTTTCTTAGGTGCTCGCCAACAAAAATTATAAATGTGGGTCCCCCATATTAAGTTATTCGTGGGGGTTACACCAAGGTATTCCTTCTGTTAACAACGCTTTCTCGAGTAATACATCGCGATGGGCTTCCTTTTGAAGAATTTTATAATTAAACGTTGTTTTAACATTATCGGGTTACATATTAAAAATACAAAAGTGACTTTTTAAAGAGAACTAAACTGGGTTTGGGAAAATATGTTTGCCACTTGTTTCTCAAAGAATAAAAGTGCCATTCAGAAAAGAATGGCGGTTTAGTAGCCACTGCAAAAGGAAGGAACGCAACACTTTATAATTACATTTATATATCGCTGTAAAGGGCTTTAATTCTAGAGAGAAGGTGGCAGAATATTTGTATTTTCTTTATTAAACTATTCTTATATAAGCACCGCCACAAGAGCGAATCCGTATTTAATTGCAAAAAGGCAAATTAAATCACCTTAAAAATGCCGAGGAATTTCATTTCCTTTTTAAACAGAATTTGAGCAATTCGATTTTTAAGCAATGAATTTAATCATTCCTAAGTTGCCTCGATATATCATTCACTATTTAAATTATTAATTATACTGTAGTTATTTTCGATTATCGATTCATTTCGATAGCTAAAATTTGCCGCAATTTCGGTATTATACGAAATTTTGCAAAGTGGATAAAGAGATAAACATGAGGATGTCATCGTCCCTTTCAAAATACATATATTATAAAGCACTTTCGCATTTGAATCGCAATGCATGACGGGAGGCAATTTGAATCCGGTGGCGATTCCAGCGGACTCTCTCGTTTCCACTCGTTAATTAAACTCGCCAATGGTTTCCTTTTCCTTCTCCGCGCCATTTCTCATTCCTCCACATTAGCGCACACACTCACTAATTGGGCCTAAATCACAACAAGTGAGAAATGCTTCTTCGGACCCTTCCTCCATTAGCCATATTTGATGACGTTTTTATTTTAGCCCCAAATCTGCAAAATTAATAGACATGGTCCGCTGATTTCAGTTTCTTTTTCAAATCAAACTAGTAACCTGAGATTTATCTTCAGAATTTATTGTTAATATTTGTTGAAGTTAACATACCTTTGCAAAGAATTCGGAGCTGATAAACATTTCCTTTCTGAGGAATAGATTGTTGTGTTTTGATTGATGTTGCCAAGTTACTGCAAACACTTCACATCACCATAGCAACTGGCGGATGTTTACGCAACCAACTTCCTATTCTGCGTAGTTTACCAAATAGACGTTTGATACGAAGACGAAGAAACGGACTTAAAAAAAATTATTATTAACTTATTTTTCAATAAGAAAATGCTTGCCTGTAGTTGTAACAATGACAGTGAAGTTGATAGTTTTCTGTTTAAACATTATAAAAACATTGAATGGTATTGAAAAAGAGAAAGAAACACCTACATTACATAAGAGTTCTACGATAAGATAGGTTCAAGTGCCTTAATATTCCCTATTCAATGCCGTTTCTTCCGCTTCGTGGAAAAAAACCACCCTTTATGCCATCTTGTAGATTTGTCTTCCCCACTGTCTTTTCCCTATCATCAATTATATTCTTCAGCAATCCCTCTCCTCTCAATATTTGACCCACCAATTTCCTCTAATGACACTTAATTACTTCTACTAAAACCTCTTCCCCGAGTACATCTGTGTTTGTTTATCTATCGACCCAACTTACCCTTTCCATTCTACGCCACACCCACATTTCGAAGGTTTCTTGATGTCCTTCTTTCTCAAGGTCCACATTTCACACCCAAACAGCAAAACACTCCACAGCAAGGATTTTACCAGTCTTTTCTGATTTCTTCATCGATACCTCTAGTCATCAGTTTCCTTGGTTTCACGAAATCTTCCTTGGCCAATGCTACTCTTTTTCGGACTTCATCTGTACACCTCCAATCCCAAGAAAATACACTTCCCAAGTAAGAGAAATTATCTTACCTGTTCTACTTTTTCACCATCTACACTTATCGTTAACTTAGCATTCTTTCCTTTGGTGAATCTCAATACTTTAGTTTTTCTTACGAATTTCATTCCAAATTCCATAGCTTTATTGTTTAGTTCATTTACTAGTATTTGTGTACCTTTTTTGGAACTGTACACAATATTTATAACGTTTGTAAATCTTTCTGATTTCGAGAAAGAAAAACCGGTGTCCTTAATGTAACTGAGCAGACGTAACGTTGCGTTAACGTATTCCTTCTGATTATTCTGACATTAATCTATTTGACATTGATGCATAGGTCAATATACTTACAAACATTTCTTTAGTACTAGTTCAGGACTGAGACTTAAAAACCAATGATTAAGAAAAATGGACAAGGAAAAAAGAGCAGAAGATATATGAACCTGAGCTGTGACCACAGAATCGCGGCTTAAGAAAGACGTTTGAGGAGAAAAAGTTAGATGCAGGATTTGCTGAACTTATTCTCTACTTTTACCTCTTGACTCAAACTGACATGACTATGATCCACCACTGACCCTGAGTATCATTTTACGAGTTTTTAAAATGAGCTATAACATTGCATTTTATCATTTGAATTGACTTGAAGACGAAGTGAAAGTAGTCCTATTGGTTACTCGAATGAATTCATTTGATATGACTTTCCTAGGAATCGTTTCGCATTTGTTAGTCCTAATTTCAGTTAATTCTACTTAATTTTTCATATTGCTAATATCCTATTTGGAGAGGTTCTAATTCGTATGATTTTTTTACATTTTTCCGTTGGGTGGCATTTAGTTTGCTATTTAATCAAACAATTACCTTGTTTCATTTTCAGAGGCAGTATTTAAATAGAAAACCCGCTGTTTCATAATCTGACTTGCCACCTTAAGGACAATTTCACTTAATAGAATACAGTAAGAAACAGAAGGATTGTAGGTGGAAATATAGAATGAAGCAAGAGATATCGAATCTCACACTTTGTAACATTCCACGTGGTTCTATGAAAACATAATCAATGGATAGTCATCAGGTCTAAGGAACTTTTAAAAAATGTTTAATTTCTACCTTCTTATGAAATTACATAAACTGAAGGTCTAATCTCTTGGTTGTACGGAAATATTGCGTTTCCAGTATAATTTCTAAGAGACCTGTAGTTATATGTTTAAACGTTTTAAACGTTAAATGTGACCCAAAATCTTCTTTCCATCTGGAAATTATCAGAAGTCATCGGAAGGGTTTAAATGCTCTCAAATTTGCTACTTATCGGTCCCTCTCTTGGTATCCTGCTGTTTATATCATCTGACATCTGTTGTCTTCCCCTCTGCCTGTTCCTTTACATGACACCTTAATTTGCCTTCTTCAACCGTTGAATTTGTCTTCCATCCGGAAACTTTACTAAAAGTCTCAAAGCGTGTTTGTTGATTTTTCAATCGTTGGGAAAATTATCCGGTGCACGTTAAAAAAGAAATACGGATAAATGCGATTGCTAAAATTTGGAATGGCAAATTCTTAGCGTCGTGAGTAATCTGCATTTTAAGTAGCAACTGTTAAAAATCAGTGAAGTACAAGCTGTTAATTGGAACACTGAATTAACACTCCAAAAGTGGAACTCTTCAAAAGCGCACCCTTTGATTCACCGTCTCATAATCAAATCCTTCGCTTTAGCCACCACCCACAGAATCTACAGCACTTCTATTTCCATCAACCCAACGTGCTTCTTCCATGTTTTTCCACACCCACATATCTAAGGCCTCCAATCTTTAGGTGTCCTCCTTTCTCAATGAAACAGAGGACTCTGTCGAAATACTTTTATAATAGCTACTACTACAGCGAAACACTACCAGTACTTTCCTGATTCATTTATTTAAGTCTTCCGTTACCATACAGTTGCTTTAACATATCCTTGAAATATAAATTTATTTTGAATGAGTTAAATAATTTAATTCTAAAATTTCTCTCTTTCCGTTTCTGTCAGCTCTCGGAGCTACTTACAAATTCATTTTTGTTTCTCTTCAGAAATTCCCCCTCGACATGTAATTGCCTCTTATTCCCATAAACTTCCCTCCGTTACGCAAAGCACGATGAATTTCTCAATGCCGAGTTAATTCGAATTAAGGGAGTGAAAAGTGGCATCGTGGCATTGATTAATACGTTTGGCGGGCAGATGGCGCTCTTACGCCTCAGAGGCTGAAAGGCAAATGTTGCCTCTGACACGATAATCCCCATTCTGCCTCTATCGCAGAGCTCAGGATCTCCTTCTAAAGAGGATTTCTCTGAAAATGGACTTTTTCAGAAGAGCGGAGGCCTACTTAACCCTCAAATCATTTCCTACTGATTCACATACCCTCTAAGTTCCAACCAATTGTTTCTTCATTCTTAGTTAGGAGTGGTTCTCCATTTAAATATTTTTCTTCTTCCTATATTGGCCGTTGAAGTATTCTGCTACTGCATTCAGTAATCTCGTGATTCGATAAAGATATTTTGTTATTATCGTTGTTATTATTATTGTTTATCTGTTGCTAGGTGTTGTGCCTAGTTCTCTATAGCCTAATTCTCCTTTTTCTATGGCTAAGATCTGCTTCTTTGCCATTGTTTACCTTTTCCATGCAGTTTTCGGTCACCATAGTCTATTCCACAACACTTATGTTGAAATTTTCGACGTCTTCCTTGACTGCCCGTCTGATAGACTTTCAGAGCTAGGCGTATACGATGTAATTTCTTGGTGCCTGTGAAATCTTCAATTCTTTAAGGCGCACAGAGAGCTAGGATCGAAAAAGTAGGCCAAGAAAACGAGTTCGTACTTTCAATTCAATCATGCAACTCTTAAATTAATTCTGAATGCAGTTTTTCACGTAATTTACGCTGATTCTTTTGCATTTAAATTACACAGGATGTCCAAGTTGACAAATGCCATCATCAATTTTCTGGGAAATACCTAAATCCGATCCCATACGAGGAACTTCATCGAATCAAATGTAACGCAGTGTTATATTCTGACTTTAATGACCTCTCCGTAGCTAATGGAAGAGGGAATGAGCTCCATCCGAACTTCGGGCTGAATACTTTAGAGACAGTAAGACTTAGCGTGTATGATTATCCCGGCCTCTGTAAGGTAGGCACATTTTCAACTGTCTCGAACACCCTCCCATAGATATACCCTGGCTGCGCTATTGACCTAAAACAAAGAAAATAGTAAATATGGCATCGACGTACACGGGCCATCTGCCACTAGGATATCATTTGAAGCTTATTGAAGCCAAATCTGAAATGAAATGCTGCGATAACTTGCGTCCCCACAATCAAGATCTAGGAGGTGAGTAAACAATTCATTTATCAGGGCCCAGGGGATAAGGTAAATACTTTTGGGATTTTCAGGAGATATTTAACAATATAAGATACGCAAATGATACAGCAAAGGCCTCTGGGTAGAAAATCGAAGTCAAATAAATTAAAGCGATTCGCTGAGTCAAGGGGGCAATGTTAGCGTAATAAGTAAAGGGGAAAACCCTAGAGCAGGGAGATAGATCATCCTTCTTGGATAGAAATCTTTCTTGTGTTAGAAAATGAACAGGTAAGGCTATAAGAAGAAAGGTATTACCCAAGAAAGCTTTCATTGAGCGGAGAAAACTGATAACAAAATTTATTGGTGAGAGAACCAGTAAAAGATTGGTATCAATCTCGGACTGTGTTTGCCCTAAAGATGTGAAACGTGGACGCACAGAGAGGAGGACATCAAAAGATGAAGTGGGTGTGGCGTGGAAAGAGAAATTTAAGTTAGGTTGAGAGAAATTGAAACACAGACGTGCTGGAGATGGAGGGAGAAGATTTTGACCGAAGTAATTAACCGACGGCAGAGATACGAATGTAACAAAAAAGGTGGAGGGGAAGGATACAGTTTATAAATGAAATAAGGATTGCGGTTAATTAGGAACAAGCAAATAACAGAGCCTTAGGAAGAGAGTTTCAAGGTCTACCAACCGAAGAACTATCAAATGATAGCAGAATTAGACCTAGTATTATAATATATACTTAAAATGGACTAACTAATATTTTCGGGTCTGNCCAAGAGACGTGAAGAGACCAAGAAGAAGACCAAGGGACCGATGGAACAGAGACATCATTCAGTATTTAGGGGTAACATGGCAACGAGAGGCTCAGAATAGAGAGAATTGGAAAGCGCTTGGAGAGGCCTACATCCGACGTCGGATTGAAAATGGCTGATGATGATGATGATGATGATATAACAGCCCCGCTTAATTATCTTTCCGGCCATTCGAGTGACTCTATTGGAATTTTATGTTGTACTTTCCTAAAGAAAAATATCCGGGACTTCACGAACATACCCTGATCATGACGTCTCTGTTAGGGAGTACGTACATTTGTGAGCAACTATTTTACCACATGAAGCATACCAAAAGTCAAGTTAGAACAAAAATTTCAGATGAGCACCTTAAAAATGCTCTTCGCATCTCAACTACCTCCGTAAAACCAGATATAGGTGCACTGGTATCGAAAAAATAGGCTCATAGTTCTCATTAAAACTTTTCTTCTTTTGTTTGAAAATGAACGTTGTTTTCCTCTGCTTGTTTGTATTTGGGTTACATTGTGAATAAATATTATATTCTATATTCTGCTACCCTGTAGAGGAATTACTAAGGTTTTTTCCTTATTTTCGTTGATATAAAGGTTCCCTAAATCAAGGGGCCCGCGCTCCTAAAAAAGTTTGTAATGCGGCCCAACGGGACCAAAAGGTTGGACACCCCTGCTATAGATGGTGCGCCAATCGAAGAGGTGCACTGTGTCTGTTTTCTTCAAAGTTGACGATGAATATATTATCCAAGAAGTCCATCCATTTTACCCTTTTAGTGTTCCCTTTAGTCTTACTTTTCCGATCGATGCTAAGATTTTTCAACCGCTGCGCCGGATGAGTTCCGATGGAATGAGCGTGCATGGATTGCGCTGCATCGTCGCTCAATTGTCTGGCTTTTCTCTTTGAGCCGCCGGCTGCATAATATTCAGGGGCTAACTAGTGTGGTCTTGCATACATACAAATCCATGATACAGTCGAGTCTCCATTATCCCGGTTGTTGACAGAGTTTTCGTACTACCCGAGGTACATATTTTTGTGCATTGCCTTTTTAACTTTCACCTATTTAAAGTCACACCGCTGAAATTATTTTCTCACTAACTGCACTACGCCAGTTCAAACAAACGTCAGCATAATAATCGGAGAAAAGAAGTGCTTCTGGACAATTGCCTCTGGGTCATTGCTTCGTAATTGATTACCTCATGAGCTTTAAGAGGCTCAAATTCTAAGCAGTCGCGAAATTACACACCATTTAGAAACTTTTTGCAATTAAGTATGATTAAATGTTGGAATTAGTCACAGCGACGGACTAATTTACATTGCATGAGCTATCTTATGTGACAAGGAAAATTCGGATCGTGTTTCTTCAGAATGGAGTGACACCGCATATTGATTTTGTAAGGGTTCGTTTTACGGGGTCCCTGGGTAAATAATTTGTAGTAACTAAAATGTGGGAATCAGCAATTTCCTTTCTGAATAGTGAGTTTACCTCTTTAAGGAACATGGAAAGAGTGACCTTATGATAGAATTCTAAAATTAATAGTTTGCCAGCTAAGGTCAATTGGCACTTGAGCCTCCACCGGGAATCGCACCGAGAACCGCTTTTCCCAGAACGCCAACATCTGTAGGCCTGAGAAAGCAACCATGAGTGAGAAAGGAATTTCACTCCGCTGATGAGTGACGCAGTTAAAATACCTGATGTAGAAGAAAAGTGTTTTTCCACCGATGTTGACATTATTTCAATCAATTCCAAGATTGCACACCATTTTCTATATTTTGACAAAAATACGCCTTGAGCGTTGCCCCCCCCCTTTTTAATCATGAGTTTAGACTAAAGGCAATAAACTTTTTCCATTAATTCTTTCACTGCACTACGGAGTTCAATCTAGCGGTGTCATTTAGCTGTAATACCCTCGGATATAGTTTGTAATTTCTTGTTATTTTGTTTTTGTCGGGTGTTGGAAAAAATATCTTTTCAAGCAAAGGAAATCTTCAATTTAGTGATATAAGTATTTTATACTTTGTGACTTTTGAGTGGTCATACTACTTCACTGTCTCATATTTGTTCAATTGATAGAGTCCTTCAAACTTATTTTCATATTTAATTTGATTCAATAGCTAAAGGATGCTTTCATTTACTTCAATTATGGTGTTACTTGAGCTGTGTTCTATCTTAGAAGGATTCAGTTGATGGAGTTTAGATCTCCCATTGAGTGCATGTCACAGCAGAAGATGTTATTCCTTCAACAGAGCATTTCAGAGTGGTATTGAACAGATCAAATTTCAAATTACCTGTTGATATTTAATTTCGAAATTTGATATAGATGCATGTACATATTATGAAGGAAAAGAGAAAAATATTATTTTAAATCAAAACACTACATTACTTTAGAATCAAAAGAGTGTCAAATGGATTAGAATTGAAATTAAAACCCAATCTAACATGACCAGAAAAATTATTTCAAAACTTTTTCCAAATAATAACAACGATGATCGGAAATAGCTTTAAGTCAGAACATTAGCTATCTATTTCAAGGAACACTTCCATCAAGTTGAATTTCGAGGATGAAAAAAATGTACCGTTCGTTCACTTAAGTACCTCATGTACTTTCCTCAATTCATTATCAAGGTTAAAATATTTTTTATCTTCATTTTGACAGGCGACCTATTTTTTTCCACTAAAAGAGGCACAAGATAAAAGAAAGGCTTTAATACAACATAACATTTCTTTGTAACTGTGAACGGTAGAATGTATGTACTATTATTTATGATACCATCATCGATAGAATCCTAAAAATCTAACCATCATGCTATCCTAAACAAAGCGAACCTTAAGATTAGATGTGGAAATCGTTTTTTATTTCACTTGTTTGCATGCGGCAACAAATCATGAAAATGTTGCAAAGTTATACAATTAATTAACGAAAAATAATAATAGNGCGACCCTTCTTCCGTATTATCCGAGTTTCCGATTATTTGAGGAGGCCCCCATCAACTCGGACAATCGAGCCTTCGTACATCTCCGTTGCGGTTTCTTTTGCTTTAGCCAATTTTCTAAAGTTATTTTCATCGCCTGCAATCGATTTTCACTCCCATTAACACCAAAATCATGCTGATGGTCATCAAGAACTCCTGTTGGAACTCTGTTAGAACCAGCGTTCAGATAAGGAAATGGAATGTGGGACGATACACTAAGATTGAGCTAAATTGATGTGAGCAATTCTGTTTATTCGCTGCAAAATAAAAGTTCAAATGGAAGATGAATACTTCGAAGGACAACTTAAATCCTCCTTTGCTCTAAGTCAACTTAGAGTAGATAACTCTTTATTTTCTATTAGTTGAGTGGATCTTATTGACCATTAATTGTCTAGTTACTAATTATTCTCGATTCACATAAATTGTAAATATTTTAATTTTCTTCGCATTTACCCGACAGTTCCTAGAATCTGTCTACGCACTTAAGTGTTGGCTTATTTTGTTTGCGGTGCATTTTATTGGTAGTGTATACTATTTGTAGGGTATATCATATGTGTGTTTCTTAACTGTGCCATGATTTTACTTGTAGGTCAATATAATGATATCTATATTAATATCTTTTAGTTACAACGCTCAGTAAGTTTTCATACACCATTTCTTTGAGGGTGTTTTCCTGCTGTGAATAGCTTTTCCTAAGATTTAGTTATTTTGTGGTCCACGACTAAATATTTCCCTTTAACTGTTAATTTTTAATTTCTTTTTAGCATTATTTAGCACTCAAACTTAACTTACATTGACGATGGATTAAATGGAAAAGGAGACTTAAAAGTCTCAAAATAAAGATTTTATTTATTCGTTTGTGTATTTGGAAAAATTGCGTTTAATTTGACGACGCATTAGAAAAATTAATTGATAGATAATTTTAAATAAAAAGAGAAATTTTCAGTAATAAAACAACGCCATGTGTCAAGTCCAAAGATTTTTTGTTAAGGATACTTAACGATTAGGGATTAGCATATGAAGCTAGGGACTTAGTATTGCGGAGGGGTTATTACTAAGACGCAGAAGTTACATTTTGCATCATCATTGGAAGCAATTGGATGTAACAGGAACGTAAAATTCTTCATTTCTTAAAACATAATTATAACCTTTTTAAACAACAGAAAGAACGCTTTTTACCGTATCTTTGTTTTCCCAAATTAAGCACGACCAAATAAACGTAAGCATAGAAAATGTTTGCTCTATCTGCGCAACTATTGGATATGCCTAAATCTTTTTACCTCAATATTTAGCATACTGTGTAAAACATATGTGAGTGACAACTGCAATGATGAAATTAATAGATCACAATGATGCTCGACCTAATCCCGTCTGCGGCACACTTTTCCAGATGTGCGGTACACTTTCTCATCGATCTCGACAAGCTGAAGCATATGCTCAATAGGAATCAGTCTCGGTTTGGTTCGGACAGTAAAGACGCACTTCACATACTTTCGCTACCCTGTGAAACGATAAAATATCAGGGGACGTAATTAAATAGGAAGATTATGGGGGTATTGGATGCCTTAATCATCCCAAAGAGGGCACTCAAAGTGTCTCAGAACACAGGTTGAAGCGCATTTGAAAGCAGAGGACAGATGAATAAAACGAAAAAGGATGACTAAATGAAGAGGCAGGGAAGAGACAGGTTTAGAAGTTAAAAGCAAATTTTCGAGAGGATGAAGTGAAACAGGTGTGTAAAGATGAGAGTTGTGAATAAACTAAGCAAAAAAACTCTAAGGAAACTGTATGAGTGATAAGCGTACCTGTACGAAAAGAAAATTAAAACGTGTCTCCTTCTAGGGAAAGATTTAAACTGCAATATCTTAATTGAGGCGTAAATAAAGGTACAATTCTTGAGAGAAAATTTGAAAATGGACGTTTCTTAAATGCAGGTTTTTGTTTGTGTCGCGATTTTTTAGGGAATAAAACACCAAAACAAAATTGTGAATTAAATGTTCGTGATAAAAAATGTTAACCAAGTAAATTAGATAAATTGTACGTGAGGATGACTATTGAGGTCGAAATCGGCCGAAGTAAAAAAGAGTGAGTAGTCTAACACGACCGAGATTTGAACCCGGGTACCCTGGTTGTCAGCCGTTTGCGTTAACCATTAAGCTATGTTCCCACAACATTCAATACATCCATAGAGACATAGATATTAGAAATAATATCTGTCGTGGAGTTAGTATTGCTAACACTGCTTCGACACTAGAGGTTACTTCGCACATATGGGCCCCCACCGGGAATCGAACCTCTTTCACCCAAGCCAAACGCGCTATCAATTTGACTATCCGGGAACTCAAAAATATACATTTTTGCGGAAGATACGAAAAAGGTTTCTCTCACGATTTTTTTATGGCGTTCCGCAAAGACAGGCTGAATCACGTAGAGTTTATATATAATCGTAATCATAATGAGAGAACGATCGAATTATTCGACAAAAGCGAATGAATTTGTATTAGGAATTACAATAATTTCCTTATTCGGGAAAATGTAGCTCGTTTTTCAACTCTTTCATGTCGCCTTTACTCGAAACTTTGCTTAATAATAATAATGATAATGATGATGCTGATGATGATGGTTATGATTAAAGGCGTAGCCAAGAGGGTGGCTTTGGGGATTCACCCCCCCCCCTCATGAGAAGAGATCCAACAATAAACGAAAGTATGCGAGAGGATAGCCTGTCGTAACTATAACAAACAAACACCGCTGGAGATTCGCAGGGTATACATGTTAAAATTAATCAGTTACTGTTTTCATTAGATTGTCGGCAATGCAGTGTTTACTCCATGGCTCTCAACGCCCCATGGATACGCTCCTGCAGATGATAATGATGATAATAATAACAATCACAATAAATGACTTTATTTCAGGGTGAGGTAGAGACTAGTTAGTCACTTCTTACAGCTAACCATATAAGGTCCTTTATATGGTCCACAAGAGTTTTACGGTGGCTATCGGAAGGAAATGGTTGAATTCCTTTATCAACATAAATTTTGGACGCTTCCGTTTCCTCAGTAACGCTAAAGCAATAAAACACCCCGGTTCGACCTTCCCTTAAAGTGAGGTCCTCATCAAACGGACGATTTCCGACGCATTCGATTCTTGTTGGAGCAGCTGCGGTCCATCGGGAGGTGTGCTTCGGAAGAGAGCCACTCGGCGCTGCCATCGTCCTAATGCAGCGCCACACAGTAATTATTATAGCAATCGATCGACAACAGCGGAACGGCACTTCATTCCATTAGCAGACTTCTCTTAACGAGAATAACTGTTCATTTCTGTGAGCGGTTTTCATTTTATTCAAAATTCGTTGACCTTTCGCGCCTTTGAGTGCATTGGTGATACTATAACCCTTCCTTGGTCGCACTATCATCTCTCAGATACACTTTTTTGTTGTGCTTTTTTGTGATGATCCGTTACATGGAATCCAAACTCTCTCTACCATCCGCTATCCAGGGAACGAACATTAGTCTGACATAAACCTGTCATCTTACAGCCTGCAGAATTCTGCGCTTCCAGTTTATAATATCTGACAGATACATCGTGAAGATTTGAGCGAGAATTGTGAGAAACAGACTTTATTCGAAAAGTGTATTCTTTAATTTTGCCTTGTTTCACAGAATTTTATCTGCGATATACTTTGCGACCATTGAGGTGCTGCAAAATATCGAAATATCTGAATTAAATATTTTCATTTCTGAATAAATAATGATTATAACCACATAATATAAAGGAGTGGTATAAAGGATAAAGGAGTTATAAGAAGAATGACTCGATGAATCCGCAAGATGAATCTACACAGGTACCCGCAAGCCGCCTTTCGGCGTGTGGCAGGGGATGCATGCAACACGACTATACTTCACTACTTTTACCAATGAGTTTTTCAGTGTTTTATCGAAGATCTTTGGATATGTGCGGTCAAGTTTGAGTTACTGTAAGAGTGATTCCGTTATATTCAACTGACTCGACTACACTTATATTCATTCCTAACATTGCACGAATTAGTGTTAGCTTCCCACGAAGATATTTGTATTCTGAATGAAAAAATATGATATTTCGTTGCTACACATTTTTTATTAGGATTAATGATTTTATAAGGCCAGCTACCTCAAAATTACTTCGATTTACGTTATTTATATTTTAACTATTCTGTATTAATACACAAAAAGAGCTTTTATTAAATACTTTTCTGTCTAGTCTTTTTCCCAGTGCTTGGTCTCCATTAAACAAAGATCAATGTATGCATATGTCGTGCTCCGACTTACGCGTGTTCGACATGCGCAATTTTCGATGATCTCATATATCGCGTAACTTTGGGCCATTACTGCATTCCGAAATCAGGGACTTAATTGCCATTTTGTTGGCAAAACTTCGCCAGAGATGCTGACACTATCTACGCAATTATGCCAACTATGGGATGTCGCTAAAGAAAAAATGAATTATTCGTTAACATGATTGATCAACAGAATAGCGCTTAAAAGGTTAAAGTGAAAAATAAATAACAAGAATAGTGTCAAAGGATTCAACTGAGAGAAACTTTAGTTCACCACTTTCAATGCCATAGGCGTCAACCAAATTTCGCAAATTTGCAACGTGGAAAATAAGCTGTGCTTAAACTTAACAACGTCGAGTTCAACTCCCGGTCGTCCCGAAAGGAAATCGACCATGTAACACAAGCATCAAATTGAAATAAACATTCTAATTTCTAGATCTGCATATACATATACGTATGTACCCTGGAAACCGCCTTTAGATGTTTGACATTTTTCTAATTCTCGAATACAACACTTTTCGAAAAAGTTCAAAGCACTGCATGCGTAGAATTTCGGTTGCGGATTACGAAATAACAAGATATTTCTTAAAACTCAACAAAATGTATTAAGACTTTGTGTTTTCAAGATGCCCCCTTTACGACCAACACGATAGTCACTGCAATTGAATTTCTTCACAGTGACAGGGATTTTAATTAACTAGGAGAAAATAATAGTGATCCTCCTCATTGTGTCGTATAAACAGTTCACTTTTAAATGATTTTCGCTACGCTTGACAGAATATTATTAAGAAATGAGGCTGCAAGTTGGATCGTAACGAGAAATTTGCTTCATTAAATTCCGCCATGTAATTCAAATGGCGTTGTGTTCTCGAAATGTTCGCATGGGTCATCATCTGCTGTATATTCCGATTAAAATATTCTGCTGAGGGAGGTTTGCAAGAGATCAGATGTTGCGTTTTGATAGAGAGAGGGTTGGGGAGGGCATTTTAGTAACCATTGAGAACATAAGGCGCCGTCACATTTGTTCCCGGAATGACTGCTATGAAAGTAAAATAGATGCTGGCAGTTAATATGTAAATCCGAAAACTTAAGTCTTTATCGTGTGTATATATTAGGTGTTGTGAGTCTTCTTCAATAAAAATGTGTCTCATCCTCCATTTCCCTTAAGGACTGAGGATTTCCAGGAATGTTTTTCTTGGTGGAGGATAAGGGAAAACCAAACATTTCTTTTTTCAGAAATTTCCGAAATGGTTTGATAAAGTCATAGGCAAAATTTGGTTGGTGAATCTGTATGGTTGTTTTGGTGGGGAGCACAAGACTGATAACAAGAGCGAAGACAGCGTACGAAAGCAGAAAAGTACATCCGCTCTGTATGGTACCGCTCNTGTGTATATATTAGGTGTTGTGAGTCTTCTTCAATAAAAATGTGTCTCATCCTCCATTTCCCTTAAGGACTGAGGATTTCCAGGAATGTTTTTCTCGGTGGAGGATAAGAGAAAACCAAACATTTCTTTTTTCAGAAATTTCCGAAATGGTTTGATAAAGTCATCGGCAAAATTTGGTTGGTGAATCTGAATGGTTGTTTTGGTGGGGAGCACAAGACTGATAACAAGAGCGAAGACAGCGTACGAAAGCAGAAAAGTACATCCGCATTAATAGCCTGCAATTTGCCTTTCGGCGTCTGGCAGGGGTTACAGTATTCATTAACCTCGCGGATCAGACCGAATCCACTTAATCTACGCAACATCTCCTCCGTATAGATTTATCGTATTTCCGCATCGTTAATTTAGTGACGGCTACTAAGTATGTATACCGCTAGAAAACTAAGTAGGTGCAAATAATTTAATTCGATGCACGAAGTAAATTAAAGCCGAGAAAGTAAATCCATTTGCGCTGTATTGAGTTACATACATTTAATCGTTTAATTACAAATTTTATTTTATTTATGAATTATGATTTTATCTCCGAAATAGAAATTTGCTTAGATAACTAGAAACTGGAGGGTCGGTTTAATTCCTCTAGCGTACCACATTCTGGTCAGTGGACCATTGGTTGCATAAGCCTGGTGTTGGGCATGGTTGTTGTTACTCTTGAAAACTTAAAACTAAAATATTAACAAGCAGGCGGTTTCTAAATATAGATATTTAGGCCTACTACCACTTTAATGAAAATTGTTTTAGCCAAAAACTTTAAGCAAATGGAGTACATTATCGAAAATAATCTGAAAATAAATTGTAATAGACACTCAAATGTAATGCGAAAATTCGGATTTGAAGGGACATTTTCTAGGGACTGCAGATCCTCTGAAGATCTGCAAAACTCTTCGCCTTAATTTTAACTAATAAATGGTTGTTAATAACCGCAAAGTAACTCACATATCATTATAAATGCTTAAATGAAATAGCTTCTGCGAATACACGTCACAAATTGCAGAATACCCAATTGTAATAAACTATTTTTTATCAATCCGCAGAGTGTAAAACGGGTTAAATAGCATCAACTTTTGTTGCGGGTTATGTTTTATGTTAATGCTGTGCGAGGACTGGGAACAATGAGTTAAATATAAGTAAATTTGCCGCTGTCCAAGTCTTCTAAAAGAAGAATTTGAATCACGTTACCGATTTGAATTCTGCGAATGAACGTAAATNAGCATGCAAGTCGGCAGATAAAGGTTAGTGTCGGAGCGCTATCAATAGTTATAGTATAATTATTATCATCATTAAATTGGCTGCAATATGCAACCTACTCTATTGTGGCAACCGAATATTACTGTACATCTTTCATCGATCATAATTGAACAATAGTAACCCGAAAAGAATACAGTGCATGCAATACAGGTTTCTGACTATGATTTCACACCATATTTCTCGGTATATAAAACGTGCCATGAGACACACTGTGATTTATCAGAATTTACGAAAAATGCTTGGATCAGACAGAAAAGGATTGCAATACCTATTTTATTTAAGATATTTAATGGTATTTTCCCGGGCGAATCAGCTTGCGTCTTAAGAGGACGATGTTCGACGCATAAGACAAAGATTGATTTTAGGGCACATTTTGGAGAAAAAAAGTGCGTCTTAGGGCCGCGGAATACAGTTTGAAATCATAGTCAGAAACCTAATTATTTTGGAACCTCCAAAACCTAATTGGCATGTATTATGGGCAAAGTTTTTCAGCATTATCAGCTTTCCCACAAAATCATTGGTGCATTATCGAAAATAATCTGAAAATAAATTGTAATAGACACTCAAATGTAATGCGAAAATTCGGATTTGAAGGGACATTTTCTAGGGACTGCAGATCCTCTGAAGATCTGCAAAACTCTTCGCCTTAATTTTAACTAATAAATGGTTGTTAATAACCGCAAAGTAACTCACATATCATTATAAATGCTTAAATGAAATAGCTTCTGCGAATACACGTCACAAATTGCAGAATACCCAATTATAATAAACTATTATTTATCAATCCGCAGAATGTAAAACGGGTTAAATAGCATCAACTTTTGTTAAGGGTTATGTTTTATGTTAATGCTGTGCGAGGACTGGGAACAATGAGTTAAATATAAGTAAATTTGCCGCTGTCCAAGTCTTCTAAAAGAAGCATTTGAATCACGTTACCGATTTGAATTCTGCGAATGAACGTAAATGTAGTCATCAAATATTTCGTAGTCACGTTCACAGAAAACTTTAACTGGAGAACGCACAAACATTGCTGTGGATCTATTAACAAGTCACAAATGTAAAACCAAAAGACCGTAAGGAAAAGATGTTAGGGCGATACTGCTTGCCTTGAATTGTTTCAAGAACTCCGATGAATGCAAAAGGACATGAGAAACCATGGCAACGACGGATTATTTTACAAGTAGATATTTAGTAAGCGAAGGAGTAAGAAATGGTTTATGAGACGTAGTCATCTGTAAGGAATAAAATATGTTTGGGAATGTTGCATCATAACAGAAAAGAGAATAAAACGACCTCCTAATAAGACGAAATTCCGCATTTTAAGAAAAGGCACGTTCAAGAGAATAACTTGGCTAATTGTAGCTAACAATCAGAGAGAAAAAATCATAAAATGTATAAAGGAAAATGACTTTCTAATAATAATGATTATAGTGCTAAATCAATAATCTTATTCATTCTTAACGGAGAATTCTGTCTTTCTGCAAAATCTGCATTTGTGGACCATTCCTCCTTAAACATTCACTGGTTTTACCGAAATTTATCACACCTGTCTTTTACTTAATCTAGACACACATGACTTATCGTTATTAAAATAACCAATCATTAATAAAGCAGTGTATCAATCACAAACAATGTATCTCAAAAGGACCCAAGTATTTCAAATGAGAAATCGGTGCGCATAATAGTAATTATGCATTGAAAAAAAAAAGTTAGCTGAAATTGATTTGCAAATGATTCCCAATGGTAATTTAATACATTTCCATTTATTAAAGATCGGAGATTTTTCGTCGGTCCCATTTATCGCGTAATCATCACTGTATGTATCAGGATCCAATCAGGACCCATCCAAACATACACTTAAGCCCTTTGTGCAGCTAAGTTCCACTGCTCCCATGAATTTCTTAGCGAAAACAATTTATAGCGCACTGGCGTCGAACTCAGGATCGTTTTGAGAATTTCAAAAGCGTGTTTATAATAAAACGAGAACTCTATTGTCAAACAGGTGACAGTCGTTTGCCTTTTCGGGAAATGATTTAAACAATCTGAAAATTGTCGCAATGCATTTCTTATGGAGAAATGTTGTATTGATATGGCGTCGAACCAATGATCATCTTGGAAGAAGTCTTTACCCTTTACATTAATATGTTGCGAAGTCTTACAATATCTTGGATCAAAATTCTCAACGCATTCGATATATGCCTCAATATTTTTCCGAAAATCCTATAATATATTCTTGCGAGAAATATCCTGAATATAGGACCTCTAGGAATCGAACCAGCGACTCAAGGATAGATAACTCACTATTTATACTGGATGAAATCTAGATGGAAACACCAAATTAACTGCCTCCTTGCTTTAGGCTGTTAATTATAATTAAATACTTATAACCCAAGAAGTGATGAATAATAGCGACACGGCTGTAACTCGAACCCGGGTCTCCCACTCCGGCAGGTATTTTAACCACTATAGTACTTCTTCGAGTCAACTCCACTTTGCAAACGGGGTACATTTGAGCAAAGCATGAGATATTCTGCGTAACGAGTTCCTTAAAGAAAGTGGGAGACCTGGGTTCAAGTCCCAGTCTTGGTGTTGTTTTCCGCTGCTGTTATTCGAGTTTTAAGTCTCATGTATTTATGTACACCTTCCGTAATCTTGGTTAAATACCCATAAATTGGGTAATGTATCACAAGTATGATAAATATTTAATTTTTATGGTCTTACAACGCGATTTAAGCTACAATCCGTCATGTTCAATGTTTGTGGGAGTTTTACTCGTAAATATAAAGTAATCTTATTGTATTGGGTTTCATCCGAATGCATCAAATACGACGTGGACGTTTCAAAGAACGATTCGCTCGTTAAGGATAAGGACTGTTAACTTTATCATCGGTCCGAATGTGCAATTTGCATAAATCAGACACAAAATAAAATGCGATAGAATAAGAATGCAGCTGCGGAATCTGGGCAGAGAGGAGAATAGCCAAAAAAGGAACAATTTGGAATAACTGGAAATCCGCAACGGGGCGGAATAAGCAAGAAAAAATGAGTGGGAAAAGTATTTTCCTTTTCCACGAATCTCAATTTCAGAATCCGCATCGAGCGCATATATCTCATCGCAAAAGAATTTGCTCCTCTGCAAGGAAGATGGAGGAAGGAAAGGGCGGAGGGGAGGGGGAGAATGGGAGGGGAGGGGCGGAGGGAGCGCTTCCTTGCGGAGAGAAGAGGAAACGGAAGGAGAGGAAGGGGACGGAAAGGAAAACGCAGAATTGACACCTTTAGTAACGGTTATTGGCTGAATTATTGTTACGAAGACCTCTCGAATCACTTCCTATAGCTATTTACTTAATTTTATATAGCGCAGAGAATAGAAATCGATGAAGTGGCATCCATTAACCCTCCGAGGAAAGGAGTTACAGCGGCGAGGATCGTCTTTAAAAATTAAAATTCAATTTAAAGATAAATAGAGTGGAACTTCAGTTGAGGGACGCCCCTCTAAAGATAAAATCGGTTCACGAACGAATTTTTGTAAGAAAAATCGGTTGTCGAACTATGTCTCTATTAACGAGCATGCAAGTCGGCAGATAAAGGTTAGTGTCGGTACAGTCCACTTTGCTAACCTAACTTGTTGAAATATTGTAAACTAATATGCAGATTTATAACACAATACGTACCTATTATTCGATGCACAGTGTCACCACTAGTAAAATGGAGCAGTATGGCTTATATTTGTCAATATCTACAACTACATATGTACAACTTTGTCTTTATGACAATGTATTTAATTTTTTACATATGTATCGACTCGTGTACATCAATGTATATACCAAATTAATCTATATCTACGTTCACATGTGTGCCCTGAAAGACGAGTGGCAGGGGGTGCATGCACAATAATTCTACTTCCCTAATCGATTTCTTTCACTAATCGTTCGCGGAAAAAATGAATTCTTGAAACGGCTATTTCTAGCATGTATTTCTCTGATCTCTCTCGTAGTATCATAACGATCTATATTATGTTTCGAACGCATTATATAGGCTACGTCTTCTAAGAGGGCTTCCGGATAGCCAAGTGTGCAAGGTGTTTCACTTCAGTGAAAGTGATCCCTTGTTCGATTCCCAGTGGGGGCCTACCTGCTAAATTACCTCAACCGTCGAAGCAATTTTAGCAATACTACTACTACGCTTCTCAGAATTCTCTGAACTAATTAAATAAAATAAGCTTTTGTTTTAATCTTCTAGAGATTCCCATCCTGCGTCGGAAAGAATACAGATGTGTGGCGCAGTGTGAAATATGTGCAAAAATTAGTGTTGTTATAGTTGAAGTAAACAATCGATTGCGGTCCATCGATCGCTCCTCTCCACCCAGAGTTGGCCATATTTCCGGTGGTATTCATTGACAAAGAAGATCAAAAGGAAAAGAGGGCTGCGCCGAAAGTATCAACACAAATTGAAATGGACGCCAACGCATGAATATAGCACAGAATTAATGAAGAAGTCCCGAGGAAGAAGGGAAGGTAATGATGCCATTAAACCACTGCACATTGCCTCAAATTCTCCTGCGTCCAATAGTCTGTAACATTGGCAACAGGATACCGTCGTGTTTCTTCGCAGAATGTGGAAAAATTATATTCTTTGCTCCTGTTTCCGTTCCGGTTTAATGGAAAACTCCAATTTCGATTCAATTCCGGTTTCGCTCCGTTTAACCGAAGTAGAATCGATTTAGAGTTTTTACTTCGCTCAAACGATCAGAGAAATGCAAACTTCGGAAATATTTTTAATAAATTATAAAAGATTGAACACAAATTGAGGATAAAACTCGTAGGACTAAGGAGTTAATAACCATACCATTTGATGAGATCTATATAAATGTAAAGTATTCCTTTTAGATGGATATAGTCTATGAAATGTATTACCGTAGACAAGGGGGAGAAGTAAGAAAAATGACGTCTTTTAACACTAGGAGGACGGGAGTTTCGCACAACCTAGAAGGACGGGAAGGGATCATTTGACCCCTATAACTTTTAATTCGTATTTAAATACCTATTTGCCTTTAATAAGCCAGATTGTTAACATTAACTTAAGAATGGATTTTTAGGCAAACAATTATGAGATTTTTTACCTACTCATTTGTTTAAATTATAATTTATTAAACAAAACGCAGACCGATGTCCTAAATTTACAGTCTATCATAGTCTAGAAAAATGTTCGTATTAATGCAAGACCTATGAACCTCATACTTTAAAAATATGTAGTTGTAGGTTCAATGTATGGATAAAAGTAAGTCATAATTAAATAAAACTGCTATTCCATCTGACGAAAACGTTGAAACCCACTCGTTCACTCTCTGGAAAATGTCATATAGAAACGATAAGTTTTTCGAATCTTGCAATGATAATTTCTGATATGTGGCTTTTGGCCAGACCAAATCAATATGGTATATGGCATTTGTTAATTTATAAAAACCACTTCTTAGCAGGAATATCAACTTATTAATTTAGATAATTATAAAATTTCTTATAGTTACTTTCTCGGATAAATCTCGAGCTGATATCTCGAACTTAGTTTCAATCCTTTCTTAAAGAATTATGAATCCATTTCAAGGGTACCAACTTCATAAGTGTATTTATAAATAAAGAGATTTCTTGAGCACAGATTTTCTTTGTATGAACCTTCGGAACTCTTTGGGATTCAATATAAGTCTATAAACTATTAGGAAGCAGATTAGCTAACTTCTCGGACTGCTAATTGTAAGAAAATATCAGATTTTCATGGGCAACTAAGTAATTTCATTACTGATTGATTTCAGTAGACTCAGTGGTGATTGAAATACCTTTCCAATCTGTTTTTGTAACAAGTTATTTCCCTTGGAAAGAAGATCGTAGCAAGCAGAGAGGATGGACATCAATGGAATCACCTGTCATCGTAAATTCATAAATGACGAAGAGGAAAGCTTTGCAAGTTAATATCCTTGCTGTGGATGAGACAACACTTTGGTTATCTGTGTGCAGAATGTCCATCAATCCAGTTGACCATGGAGTCGGGCTTTCATCGACGTCCACAAAACAAAAAGAACTGCTCGCAATACACGCACCGAGTTCCTCATCACCACCCAAAGCTGAAGAACAACAGAAGAACAAGAAACAGGAGAATCCATCCTCTGTGAGTAAGGGTAGCTAATCGCCGGAGGATGGTTATTAAGGAAGGCATTGAAAAGAAGGGGTTGAGGTAAAGTCTACGCAAGAGGCGTCCTCCAAGAGGAGTTCTCCACTAATGGAACGCTTCAAAACGCTCACAAAAACAGGAGAATGCCTCAGCAGCGCCAAATACCGCATTCCTTCTACAACAGGGGAGGCAAAAGAAAAGTTTGTTGTTCTCTTGAATGCAACTTCCAACTAATGCTGTTGTCTGTTATGAGCTGTTGATTTATACTAATAAGAATAATTTTAACAGAGAGTATTGATAGAACAATTTATGAAAAGAAAAATAAATATCAAGACAAGGGAAACAAAATTGTAAGGATCTGGAGTACGAAACAAGTTGAAGTAGTACCATTAGTATTATCAACCACAGGGGCGGATTCATAACTAGGCGGTAGGCTATTCAGTTACCTAGGTAACTAGGTAACTGAGGGCCTCATCTATATGAAGGCCTCAATAAGGCTTAGCTAACAAATTCTCAGTAAAATTATTCTGGATTTTCCCTTCAAGAAATGATATCATATTTGTTGAGTTAAAAAATCCTCAGGAAAAACGGACACGGAAAAAGTCTCACAGGACCAGGACACGAAACATGGAATCTTATGCTTTCCGGACGGATGCATTAACCTTCCTTATTTGTAGAGTCAGTCCACATAACATATTTAATGTATATACCAGATTGTAAAGTCATCATTCTTTGTAATTTATAGAAATAAAAACTTGTTTGTTTGTTCTTACCGTAGTGAAGCGACTGAGATTTCTATAAGATGTACTCGTATATTTGTGTATTTTTTGACAAAATTAAACGTTTTACTCATAAATCCTAAGTGGGGGCCTCATTCTGACCTTTGCGCCAATTAGGGCCTCTGATAACTTAAATCCGCCCCTGATCTACTACCTGTATAAACACAATACAACTTTTCAATAGTCTAAATACTAAAAGTTTAAACGATAACATATTCATTAAAATTCAAATCATTTAAATCTACCAAATTTTCAGAGAATTTTTAAATTTTGAATAAATATAAATATATTATATTATAATAAAATTATTCCAATGTGGGAATTATTCTGTGGGAGTTCTTGGTATTTGTACCCGTACTCGTGAAACACCCAGCATTACTGAGAAAGGGAGGAATGAAAAGTAATTGATAAGATTCTTGTGCATAACTGTAACACTGTAAATGAATTAATCAACTAATAAATTCCTTCACCAAAACATGAAAACCCCGATTACGTCAATTTAAATAATTATAATTGTTTCCCAACATTCACACTCATTACCTAACCGGAAAAATATAATTATCCGGGATTCGAACCCAGGACCTTGGGGTAGAAGCCACTCCGCCACCGCGTCCTGTTTAACACATTTCTTTGACATTTTTATTCGAATTTCATCAATTACAAGCTCTGTGAACAATTTAAAAACCAATTGTGACAAATCCGACGAGGTTGCTGCTGTAAAACCGCAAACCTGACGTCAGGGGGTTGATTCAGGTAGAAAACCAACACAACTGAAGACGGTGTGATTTCTGGAACCCATCGACAAACTGTTATCGTTTAAATAAGAGAGAAGAAATAGTGGATTTTGATTACTTACACTAATTAACTGTGAATTAATGTATTTAGCTTTTACAGTGAATATAACTTAAGTAATTAATTTCAAGGGTACACTTATAGCGGCCACCAATCCAAACAGAAACCCGATGTGGCGAAATATTCATTTATCAATAGAGGCATCAGACAATGGAAGTATTTGCCTGGAGAACGTCTCACTCCAATGCTGAAAAATGTTGAAATTAAAACAAAAGAAGCTTAAAAGTTTACAAAATTTAAATTGTTGGTACATTTATATGAATTTTAAATCGGTTTTATTATTATAAGTATATGATTTCATTTTCAGGTCTTATGTGTATAATGTATAAAATATATTAACTTATAATTGATAGTAACTGTGTTCTGTTTCTTTTGTTGTTTATAAAAAGCCTAGAAAAGAAGTGTACTGTCTACGGGAGATTTTTGAGGGGTTTCTCTCCTGTCTTTGGGTGAATGTCGGACATATTTTATTACTATATTTCTTGCGCCCCCTCGACCGTAACCACCTGGCCCACCAACAGAATTGCAGCAAGATGTTTAAATTTTATTAAATACTTTGTGATTGCTGTGTTTGTGGCTCGAAATGGCATTAAGTTTGGTCTAACCTTTCCCAAGGAGTATAAAATGCAGCTGCAGAATGTGGGGCATCGCTCTATTGATTGTCAATGAGAAACAAAGACCGCGGCAGCAGAAAACATCGCAACCCGGAATTCACGTCGATTTGGAGAAGTGTCTTCTTCGCTAAGGAATCGTCCTAAGCATTATTCGTGAATCGATGGATCTAAGGCCCTTCCAAACGTGAAGAGGGTTACCCCCACGCATCACATGGCTTCTCCAATCAAGAGAAAGCCAATAATCGTAAGCGATGGTGGAAGAAGAAGACCAAAAGAAACAAAAAGCCCCCAAGAAAAGGGAAAATAGAACAGGAACAACGAAGAGGACAAATGAAAGTTGAATTTAGTCGATTAGGCGTCAGCCGAAAAACATCTGCTCTGAGTTCCACTTTACTCTTCATTTACAAGTGAATCTTAATTGCTTTTTGCCAATGAAAGTTTGTAATTTTTAGTGAGACGTTGCGAAAAATAAAAAATATAATGAGACGTTGCACCACATAAAAACATATAAATGAATACCATTTCAGGTATCCCTTGGAATGTGGAAAGGAAGAATACTTTGTGTAGAAGATGGGCAATCTAAGAGTGTGAATCAAAGGGATTAGTTGGAAGGATTATCACGGGAGCCCTCTGCCGTTGGGTGAGCATTATGTGGCGAGAGATCAGTCAAATGAAAGTGGAAATTCTGAGAGCTCCAATAATTGAGCAAGATTAAAGGGGATATTGATCATGACGCATTTTCCTAACCAACGTTCAGATTGAGTAGAAACTTTAATTTCAACATTTCACAACGTATTTAAATGTCGGACACTTCGGCACTCGAATCGCATTATGAAATGCTTTTCAAATTTGCTACTTTTTGCGGAAAAACTTTAGGATCTTTCTAAAAACATTCTGATGCATATAATATACGTTTATATTATACGTTTACATATATTATATGATAATGTTTTAGTCAATGAAAGGTTTAACCGATCTTTCAGGCGGACGATACTTTTCGAGCATTTGGAAATGTTTTCATTTCTTTCATTAATCGTTTCAAAAAAGTTCACTCTGCCCTTTGAAGTCTACATAAATACCCTGCAAACAGTCTTTCGGCGTATATTACCACTGCTATGTTTTGACGAGCCCACCGCCTGCTAGTTACCTCGCACATAGGAACAAAATGCTATATTTTCCATGCATACAAAATGCTATCGTGACTATGTATTTACATAAAATCATTTTAAATTGATTGAGGGCATATCGCATGGCTCCATGACTGCATCTCATTACTTGATCCGTGCTGATAATATTTGGGACTCTCGCCGCAGATTCTAATTTTGAATGCAAATGCCCCTATTTTCTGTGAGCCCTCCCTGTCTCTTTATTACTCCATCCGGGCTTATCGTTTGTCTATTTAAATGAAACGAACGCATTCGTAAGTTCGCACATATCAACGAATACCAAGCGTCCTCAATTTCTAATCTAATTGCGCGCATTGCATACAATTGTATCTGATCTAATATCGGTTGTTCCATGGACACAACTGGGTCTAATTCACCTTTGAGACACGATTTTTACTACTTGAGGTAACTACAGTTTTCATCTTCAGGTAAAAGGACTTCAGTGGATACTATATTTACTAATTCAACCGCTTCCTGAACGGCTTTTTTTCATCTTTCGGACCCTATACATCTTAACATCCTGCAGGGTAGGCATTTTCCATGCATATTTGAATCACCGACTGCATAAGATTCAGGGGGGACGTCATCGCTTCTTTCCAAAGCACACATTTCGGCCCTCTATAATTATATACGCTTAAAATGGATATCAATTAATGTGGTACTATATTGTAATAGTATTCCAGAGTTAAAGTGAAGATTATTGTTAATATTATTGCAAATCGATCAAATGTGTAGGAGATTGACTAATCTTCTCATAAACTATAGCAAAACAAAATAATATCGGGCCCTTCTGCAACGTCCTCTGTTGCCATCTTCAGGGATCCCTGAAGATGGCAACAGAGGACGTTGCCGAAACGTCGGTTTACACCAAAGAACTAACCCGGTTGTCTACCCGAGAAGAATTTCTTAGTACTACCTAGTAGTTAAGCTTAACCTTTAGGCTTTAGCTGAAGAGCTAATTTGGCTATAACTAGATCGAATACTGATTGTAAAGTTAATGAATAAATAAAATAACTCCAAAAATCATCACATTTTGTTGTCAGAGATTATTATTATTGTAAGCGTATCCGTCAGGCATTACGGAGTTAATTGATGCTAAATATATCTATCACCGAATACATCTAGTCCTCCTAAGCATGACGATGTCATTTCCATGTCTATATTAGTTCCAACCATTAATTCTGAATGGACTTACAATCCCCGTGTATTTTAATGGGAGAATAAATGAGCTCGAGTTCAAACCATAGCCAAAGGGAATGAGTTGTTTATTACTGCAAAGTTACACAAATTTTCCGTACATATTATACATCAACACTACCTCAATTTCGGATGTATAACAATATTTCACGACAGGAAATTGTATCTATAATCAGTTTCCTTTCTTTTGACACTTGGATTTCGTAGGGCCATAGTTTCTGTTTTAATTTTGCAAAATAAACAAAGTCTGCAACTAATGAAAACGAACTTTACGCACATTTCTAATGGAAACGTATTATGGGCTCCTGGGTTTGATCCCGAGCCTTCACAGAGATAGAAATAGTTTTCGTGGATCTTTCAACTTCTATGAAACTTAATGCAGTTTGTTTCACATTTCCACATTAAGCCGTTTCTGAGATAGAGAGGAGGACAGACAGACAGACGGATACCTCGCAAATTATTTATAATATGACAATTATGATCTGCATACATGATTACTACATAACTGCGACATTGAGCTTTATTGTGTTGATCGAACCCATTTCCCCCTTGGGCCTCACGAATGTTATGATTAGTAACCTTATTAAATCATAACATTCTCTTTAACGACGGCAGAGTGTGAACTGTCGTTACTAGCATTGACGAAATGCCGATGCACATTAAACGTGTGAGACTGAAAAATGTCCCACAAGTCGTTAAGATCGTTGGTGCATTCAAGTGGAGAAATATATAATAAATGTGATCAAAATAAAGGGCATTTGCCTCGAAAATTATGTGTGCGACGAAGGGGTGTGTTTGGGGGGTCGCTCTCATTTGGGGAATCACATGAATAAATCGCAGCAAATGGAGCTGGCAAATGACCAGAATGGTCAAAGAGAGGGACTTCGGACTCTAATAATTCCTCGTGTAATCGCAATAAAAGAGGATTTGCGATTGGAGAGAACAAAATATAAGATGGATAGAAACTCGGATTCGGGTTCAATGTTATTTGCATCGTTCACTGCGAGCGATTTAATTTCCCTCAGAAATCTATCGGTGACACTAAAAAAACTCTGCCATTTGCTTCTTCTCCAAATTAAAGCGTTAAAAGCGATTCAGGCAGATGAAGTTGAGGTCAGAAAGTACTTTATCTACATAAATACCCAGCAAGCCGCCTTTCGGCGTGTGGCAGGGGGTGTACACAGAGAGCGTTCGAGTTACGTATTCCGCAAAAGTACGCCTTCAGAGTTTAGCAAGCAATCGCCACCTGATCTCCTTTCTTTCAAGGATTCCCAACCAACCGAAAGTATGACAGCGTTTTCGTAACTATTTATTAATCAAAGGTTTTCAATTGCTGTTAACAAAGCATCGTTTACTTGCAGATAGTTTTAATTCTCACTTTCCGAACCTCCTTTGAATACGTAGCGTATAGTTGGATAGAGAAAATGATGCCACCATAAAATGCAAAATATGAAAAATAAAAAAACAATGTAAAAATGTAGAATGAAATAAACTATGAATATATCAAATAATGGCAGCCTAATATCCTTTCTTTCCCAAGGATTACACGCCAGCGTCTGAGAGCAATTGCGTTACAGTTGCTTTTCATCGTAGCACTTTTTAGCAAAGCGTACCGCCTTGCGCGGCACTTTCTCGATTTCGCAGGTACACGTTTCATCCGCCGGATCCCATATATTCGCCGCATATTCCAGACGGGATTTTACTAAGGTTAAATGGCATTAGAATGTATAAGAGAAATTTAAAGAAAAATGATACTACGCAGCAGATTGTGAGTGTTATCTTCATTCACTTTCACATAGAAAGTATGATCTGAATAAATAAAAAAAAATCATTCGTTTTATAACTTCCTTACAAGTTGCAGAAAAGCAGATGTTGGCATTGCCTTGGCGCTTTGAAATACGCAAATCGGCTTTCAGTAAACATACGGCACACTCATGATTCGGCCAATCCTTCGAGGTTTACTAAAAAGCAAACTTTAGAATTTTGGTCTAATTTTTATTGAAAATCTTTTTGACTACCAACACCTCTACGAAAGGAATTCATTCCAGTTTATCACACATTGAAGAGCTGAAGTAATCAAATTAGAAGAAAATTGGCACAGGTAAATATTTTGCAGAAATTCCCTCTCAGAGACTAAAAACCCCTTCTCTTGCCAATGACATGCGTTAGGCGTCCAAAAAGTTTCCGAAAAAATATATTTTTAGATTTCGGAAAGTAAACTGAACTTGTGAACCGAACAAACGGGATGGGAATGGAATAGTCGTGACGCAAGCGGCGATGATTTGGCGACAAAGGATGCGTGAAGAGAACTGCGGAGCATTATGGGTAGAAATCGATTGGATGGCGACGCGAGAACGCATTGAGTAACTACTTTGATATCTAAAGAAGTTACATTCAAATACGTATAGAATTGAAGGCACTAAAGAGGAGATTCAAGGCGATATCTGGACAACAAAAGAAAAAAGACAGTCGTTCAGGGCTGCCAAACTTAAATGAATAAAAGAAATGGCAAAAAAGATTAACAGAGCATACATCTCATGAGTTAGATATGGATTTTAAAAACTACATCACAAAGAATGCGTGAAACCTGTCTAGTGACCTAAAATGGCGGATACAGCTATTGCTCATGCTTATCGTAAAATAAATTTTCTGCTCTCATTTTCACCGAAGGGGGCGGGATAAAGCAACATAAATCAATTCTTCTGGTACCATTTGGTAACCAATTGTAAGTTGGTACGAAAAATGGCAACTTGATGTCAGTGTAAATAAGTGTTCTAAAGTAAACTTCTTCGTAAGGAAACAATTGCGTCAGAATCACACGTACAAAATCAGTGGAAGGAATATAAATGTAGTCAACTTAGTTGAATATCTCGGAATCACCCTTACAAATCTCTTGTGGAAATCAAATCGGACCACACATTCGAAAAATCTGCGGTAAAGCAACAAAAAAACACGCTTTTTTAAAACGCATTGTAGGTAAATGCGATAAAAAGGTTGGAGAGCGATGTTATTTCACCTTAGTCAGGTCCCATCTGGAATGTGCGGCGAGTTCATGGGATCCAGCGGATGAAACTTATCCTCGCAAACTCGAGAAAGTGCAGAGAAAGGCGAAAAATGCTACGATAAAAGCAAGCGTTACGCAAAAGCTCTCAGACGTAGGTTGGGAATCCTCGAAAGAAAGGAGATTAGGTTGCGATTGCTTGAAAAATTCAGAGAAAGTACATACATTTGCGGAAGACGTAATCGGTATCATGCGACCCCCTTCTGCTACTTCTTCTGAACCGACAATGAGCATAAAGTAAGAGAAACAAAAGGACAGGTTATTTTATACGTAAAAACAACTACCGAAAGCGGTAACTCGATCGCTTGGTGTTTACACTCCCTACCACACACGGAAAGGTGGCTTGCAGGGTATATATATTGATGTAGATGTCATAAAACGGTGTTCTATTGTCGTACAGGATTGTCGCAGTTACCTAGTAATGAAATGTCTCCAGAAAGTTAAGCTCACTCAAAAGAGGCGTAACAATATTGAAAGAAAAAAGTGTTTAACTTTGGATCTTGAGGTGTGCGCCTAAAACTTAAGGATTAACATATGTAAAAATAGCTGAATGACTGCGACTCGAACCCAGGTCTCAGACTTTAAATACCTGGCAGGAAAGTGTGAGACCTTGGTTTGAGTCCCAGTTATGTCGCCATTTTTCATATCTGTTGATCCCTCGGTTTATATAAAACATAGCTTTCTGCGAACGACGAAGTACTTTTTCCGGAATTCTTTAAGGCGCTTAGCGTGAATCTGCTAAAATTTATCACATGCCTCGGAATATAAACGAAGGATTCTGTGTAATTAACATTCACCAGAATACATTTGACGTCTTTCACTTAAGAAACGGAGGCGAGGTTTGGAATGAGTTGAGAAGAAGAACAGAGGAACCGCTTTATAATGCTCAGGGGGAAAATGAGCTGCAGTCTAAGACGAAAAAGCAAAGGACAGATTTAGCTGAGTAATCGTTCATAAATAGAAGATTAAATGAGAGAAATATTTGCCTAAATATCAAAGCCTTACCGAAGAATAAAAAATAATCTAGAAAAAGATACAGGATTTATTGCAATATGGAAACGTAACTTGAGTAAATTTGTAATTTAAATTCAGAGTAAATGTAATAGAAAAGGGTATAAGATGAAAGTGTAGTGATTAGTACATATTGTGTATTGTTAGGTGTGATAAGGATGTTATGAGTAGTAATTTTAATTTATGTATACATATTTATATGAGATTATTTTACGACGAGCTGCCTTCGGGAAGTTTTCGAGGGGGTTTGAATATCAGGCAGAGAAATTTCCCCTCTCACTTAAGTTGATTTTGACTACAAATTTGTAACTGCGACTTTATTGTACTGATTATGTTATTTTGGGGTTTTTATGGACACGTGACTAATGTAACTATGACGTTAGATACGGTTGCCACCAAGGGTAGGTTCTAAATTGTAGTGTAAAAATAATAATAATAAAAGACCCCTTGCAGGGGTACTCTTGCAGGGGAGGTACTCAAACCAATTCCGATTGGAAAAGATTTAAATGCAGCACCGGCGATTATTTCTCTTTGGATCTTCGTTCGTCTAATTCCGGCGACATTTTTCAAATTGAAATGTCTGGATTTCCTATATAAGATGCGAGGCGAGTGCATTATCCTATGGAAGAGTTGGAAATGACTATTAAGTCGATAATTCGCAATCGTAATTAGAGAAACTTTTTTCCCTTATTTATCATTTACCCGAATCTTCAAACCGGTTCATTAGTCTGATTTAGCCATGAACTCGACTTTCAACCCTTGCTAATTGTTAATATCTTCCCCGAATAGGCTACTTTTTATTCATCTAATTGTTCCCGGTTCGACCCTAGACAAGTCAAAGCCTTTTCATAAGAAATACACGTAGAGTTAACTCTTATCGCTTACAGAGGTTTATTTCTTTTGCAAAGTTAAATTAGGAAGAATAGCCGTACAAAATCGAGAACACCAAAAAAATTAATATTCTTATTTCTAATATCGTTTCTGATTAAAAATTACGAGAATTTTGATAAAAATACACGAACATTTTGAGAAATGTTGACACTGTATACAACCAGTCCCCATTGACGATCAAGCCGATTGTTGGATCCGAGCTAATGCACCCGTTAGAATACACCCGTAGAAAGGAAGAATTTAGACCCAGCGTAAGGAAAATAATTAAGGATACACTATAAGAATAGGAGAGGATTAAAGCGTTTCTCGTTTGCGATGACAAGTCACGGGTAGTTCAAGTTCTTGATAGTCCATTAGTACTGTATTCATCTATGTTTGTTTCCCCTTTGAGAATAAACGAGAATCTCGGCTGGTATTAATAATAAAGGACGGATCGCCATTTGTAGTCTTTTTTTCCGCAAAGCATTAGTGACGCAAATAGCGATTAGAATTAAATAGGGATATTGACCTTCTTACACTCCTAGCTAAATGTCAATGCAATGTCATCTGCCAACAGAAAATGTGGTTGAACAATTCCATCTTCCTTTCATCTCTGTCACGGATAAAACGTTCTGGCTCCTCTTTTGTAGAGATTAAATTTGGATACTATACTTAAACAAGCAGACCTCGGATTATCGTATGAATACTTTTGGATATGCAAATCATTACACGTACTAAAGTATATTTCTATTAAGGTATTAAGAAATATTGTCCCAGGAAACAGATTCCCATCAGAATTGCTCATTAGCCTAACCTCCCTCATCTATAGAACACGCAGTAAAGTATTCAAATTGGATACGCACAAAATCAAGCTCTATTCTGACGCAGTGCAGATTACCACCGGAGATAGTGTCGGTAGAATGGAAATGTATTTCGCGAGAGTAATTCCGTTCGAAGAGACGAAAGCGCCTTTTCTGTTCGAGAGTCAGCTGTAGCCGAGTGCAATCGATGGAAGAGATGCATTATCTAGCAATTGGGTGAAACACTCTGCCTTTATTCGTAATTAATTAATTATTATCAGTGGAGTAGTAACTATGGAAATGGTCTCATTCCAATCCATTGGTCAAATCGGTATGAGTTAATTTCATTCATTTGCTCATTTGCTAATTTTCTTTTGTAAGTTACTTATTAAGTTATTAGTTTACTCTTGACAACTAAAACACTTATTATAGTTCTATTAATACTATTATTTTACTCTTACGGCGATGTTAGGCCAAAATGGCTTCTTTTCCACCTACCTTAGGAGATATTACTTTATAACAATAACTTATAAGCCAAAAACAATTGACTACATTGAAATCTAGAAAACTAAATCAATACATCTAAAGATAAAATTTAGGTTATGGAAAATTGCTTTTTATTCGAAATTTCGAGAATTTTGATAAAATATACGAACATGTTTATATTGCTAATAAACAACCAGTTTTCTTGACGACCAAGTCAATTGTTGAATACATCAATATCATAGGTTGCTTGGCAGTTTCACTCACTTGATTGTTATCCATGTCTGTTAGTCCAGGGCCAGCATCTCGCTTCTATCGCATTTTTCTCCATCTTCATCATGTTCAACATCATATACCTCTTTCTTCCTCGTCTTTTCTTCCCTCCTATCATCCCTTCTATCACAGTCTTCAGCAACTCTCATTCCTCACACTGTGTCTCAACCAATTAATCTTCCTTTTCATGACCATCCCAACCAAGAGTCTCTCTTCTCTACATCTTAACACTTCCTCATTCCTCACTCTAATTCCTCACGTCCAATTCCTTCCATCCTCCTCCAGATCCACATTTCTAAGGCCATTAATTCTTTTCCTTCATCTTTCTACGAAGTCCAGGCCTCTGTTCCATACCACATAATATTCCAATTAAAACATTTTCCAATCTCTTTCTCAGATCCTTGTTCAAAGGTACACACAGTAGTTTCTTCTTCTAATGAAATCCCTCCTTAGCCATAAATATTCTTGATTTGATTTGGAACAGTACATTCCTTCATCGATGACACTTCCACTGTATCTAAAACCATTCACTTGTTCAATTATCCTATACATTACCTCCAAATGTGATACGGATATTTTCTCCTTTACCTCTTATTATCATACTCTTAGTCGAAATTAAAAGAAAGAACTCGCAGTAATTTCCATTTCAGTGTTGAGTTCCATAGAGTCACGCTGGGACATATTAATTTTATACTACCAGTCTTTTGCTTGCTCTTTAAAATCCCATAGTCCTTACATTTTCCCCTGATGTCTGTTAACACAGTAACAGATCTCTAAGATGTTTTGTTTACTATCTGCCACTGCAGTCATGTCAGTGGCCTCCTATTCTTACTCTGACTTTCTGATTGAGTTTCAGGTCTTTATCAGCCTTCTCTCCCTCCAATCAGTTCCATGCTTTATCAATATCTCCATTTACTTATCCCGTCTAACTTTCTCAAAAGCTCTCTCCAAGCCTATGTATACAACACATACTTTTTTGTTCTTCTCCATGTGCTTTCACCAATCACTCTCAAAGTACCAATCGTAGGTCCAGTGCCTGCCCCTCATCTAAATCCATGTTGTTCTTCTCCCATCACACAAGTTGGTTTCCCATATATCTTCTACTGATCGTTCTCTAGATTATTATTACTATTACTATTCTATTATTATTACTATTACTATTTTAGCCACCTATATCAGGTTTATCGTCCTACGTTCCTCACTTTTTCTGACACTTTTCCTCTTTTCTATCGGAACCATCATAGTTTCCTTGAATTCCTTAGGTCATCGTCCCTCCTCGTAAATCCTATTACACAAATCTGTTCATTCGTTCGTATTAAGTGCTCTCAATAGTTCAGTAGGACTTTGTCAACTCCTGTTGCTTTCTCGCTCCTCATCTCCTTTGTAGATGCTTATACTTCACTTTCAAGATTGTAGCACCATTTCCCATCATCATCCACCTTGTTTTCACCCTCCAATTCCAATTTGGGCCTTTTTCCCATTCTAATGTCTCTTCCAACTATTCATTCCCTCCTTCGGTTCACTAATTGTTTTTCCATCTACTTCCGAACTATTCTTTCTTTCCCTAACAACAGATACGATCTCGTGCATTTTCCCTATAAGAATTCAGATCCATTCAAAAAAGTACATCTACATCTACACAAATACCCCGCAAGCCGCCTTTCGGCGTGTGGCAGGGGATGTAAACATCAAGCGTTCGAGTTACCTCTTTAGCTTATCGTTCGCAGAAGGAATGAGTCCCTAAAACGACTTGTCCTCGCATCTGTTCCTCTTATTTTACGCTCAATGTCGGATCGGCCGAAGAAGCAGAAGGGGGTCGCATGATACCGATTACATCTTCCGCAGATGTACTGTCTTTAGATTTATCAACCAATCGCAGCCTAATCTCCTTTCTTTCAAAGATTCCCAGCCTCCGTTTGAAAGTATTTGTAGAATAGAAAGCGATAGAAAGCGCTTGCTTTTCTATCGCAGCACTTTATAAGAAAACGCCTTGCGCTGCACTTTCTCGAGTTCGCGAGCATACGTTTCATCCACTCGCCGAACATTCCAAATGCTGCCTGACATGGACGAAATAACATCGCTCTGTAACGCAGTTAAGAATCAACAGAAAGTTCGGCTATTACTGTGTATAAACAACAAGCAATCCATTTAGCCAATTTATTTTACACTTCAATTTAATAATCATTGGTTTAGCCGACCTCGAACCAAATAATGAGAAGTCTGATCTGATTCATCCAAACTGACTGGTTCTGTAGCATATTCAGGGGCGATGGTACGTATGTACGTCACCAGGGAAACGATATCCATAGAAACATGGAAGAAAACTGTTGAGACTTTAAATGCTAAGCCATGATAAGTAAACTTTTTAAGCTTTCTGGTTTACCTGAGTGTACCGGAATTTTGGACGCAAATTCTTGCCAAAATACAAAATCCCTATGGTATTTCGTTCAATAGGTAAGTCTTTGCATATAACTAAAAAGCCTTTAGAGACGCGTTTGGAAGAGGACGCCATTTTCTGTTTACACTTCATTATTAGTTGGAAGCTACTGCTGAATATCCAGAATTTATGACGTAAGTTTCAATTCGCTGTGGGGATTCATAAGGGTGAATTGATGCGCTTTGGGGACGGAAGGGCCATGCAGATTATATGGGAGATCCTCTTCCCTGGAGGAAATCAATTAATCCCCTCCAAATGCCTCCATGTGAATGGATTGCATTTCCCATCATGCATCCCGCGTCCGCCTGCAGACCAATGGCAATATCTATTAATGAAAATATACAGAGGGACGAGACTTTGAAATTACCACGGAGAAATAAGAGGAAGTAAACACGAAAAATATGAAAATATTCATTGTGAAAACCTTTATGAATATATGTCATCGAAACTCCTCATATATCTTACGTTTATTGCCCAACGACTACCAAAAGTTTAACTCCAAACATTTTAAACCCATCTAAAGACCCTCTGTATAATTTATTAGTCCTAAAGTGTAACTTTTAATCCAACTTCAGCTTTCTATGTAAGGTTTACAATTGGAAGAAATTGATCTCTTTTAATCTTCAACTGCGTTTCCCACAAAATAAAATTATACAACGCTTTTATGTTTTCAATTTATAAGTATTTCAAATATACACTGTATCGCATCAGAAGAGATTTTAACATTCACGCAGTTAATATAACGGTTTGAATCAATCGTTAATAATTCGTAAATGTTTGGTTGCCAACAAAATATACTTGAAGCTGAAAAAAAAAGATTTTGCAAATACTTTCTACATTTACTTCCATTTACTTTTTAATGTTTCTTACTATTTTTGTTAAATAATACAAATTACGACTTCGCTTATTATTCCACTGAATATCTTTAAATAAACTTTACCAAACAATTATCACACAAAACCATCTATAAACATCTACGTTACTATAAACAAAACTTGGTTGCCACAGAAGCGTAAACAAGGTTGAAAAATAGAAACAATAATCCCTCACTCTTCCCTCCAGGGTTTATTTATTAGCAAATGAATCCGAGACGAAACAAGAAAATTTAAAAAAAGCAATAACAGAAGAAAATAGTAGACGAGTTATAAAACACTTACGTTTGAACTAATAAAAAATGAAACCCTGCAGGAAAACACCTACAAGAAGAGGAAGGGAGCGTGAAAAACCTGCGAAACCAATTGACAATAGCGACTACAATTTAGAAAGAAGATGGGAAATAAGAAAATGGAAATGTAAGCGACGCTACCGAGAAGAAAGTTAGATTACATAAATGCGCATTCATACTAAAAAGACAGATAAGAACGATGACGAATTTAAATTAGAAGAAATAAGGAGCAGAATGTAGTAGAACAAAAGAATGAAAAAACAAGGGGAAAAATATAAGGAAATATTAAAGAACAAATCATATTGAAATTATAGCAAAAGCAGTGAAATAATGAAGACATACAACGTAAACTGTTACGAATTACAGAATTACGAAGATGTAAATTCGCAGAGGGAATCAAGTTTAAAGTTTCCTCTTCCATCGGGATCTACTCCTATTATAGCAGACGGCCAACCACTGCTCACCTGTTGGACCCAAGTGTGATTTTTTGTATCAGTTCATCTGCTCCCTTCCTTGGCTTCCACGTGATCAATCAAGTTTTACAGGTAACCCGGTGTCGTTACAAATCACTTCCTTTCCTCCCGTATTAATACACGCCATCGGTTGCGCTTTCATTCCCTCGACTTTTCCTCCGTCCTCCCTATTGCTGGTTACCTTGGTTACCTTCGTTGTCCTTTACCAAGTATACTCATCCGTGGCCGTATGTTTCTCCCTGCGACTTGTATATCGTAATCTAACGCTGCTGGAACCACAGAAAATTGCCTACTAAGTTTGTCGTTAGTTTATACTATTAATTCTAAATAGATCTTTGATTTCTTACGGGATAATGCATGAGCTCGAAATAAACAACCGCCTTGGTCGCCACGGGGATTAATTGTTTATAATCACAAAACCGTACAAATTTTCCGCTTTTTCATGAAAATGTTCGCAATTTCGAATCTATATCAATATTTCACGACAAAAATAAGAATCTATAGTCAGTTTCCTTTCTTTTGACATTCGTCCCGATCTCGTGGGCCCTAGTCTATCTCTAATCTATCTATTTCTATCTAATCTAATGATCTAATAGATCTATTTTTAATTTAATTTTGCAAGAGAAACAAACTCTGCAAGTCACGAAGACAAACTTTACGTGCATTTCTTATGGAATTGTATTGCGGTCTCTTGGGTTTGAAACCGACCCTTCTGAGAGATGAGAATAGTTTTCTGGGGCTTTCAACTTCGTAATTAGTCTCATCCCTCTATATCGAACCGTTTCTGGAATAGAAGAGGGGACGGACGGACAGACGGACGGTCGGACGGACACCTCGCAAATTATATATAAGGATTACTACCTAGTAGAGTGCTGGTTTTCTTATGATTATAAGTTATTTAAGGAAAATCGACTCGCGTTAATGGCTTATGGTGCGTCGGAATAATTTAAAGCAACTGTCTTAGCTGACTTCATTCGTCGGGAAATATGAACGTAAAGAGGAAATAGTTGAGGGAACAGTGGAAGCTCCGTCCGCAAACTCTCAACTCTAAAGTTGCTTCTTTTTCGCCGCAAAAAGCACCGTTTTGGATCCATAACTACAATACTTAAGCACACAGGCTTAATGACCTTAAGCAGAGGCAATTTATGGATCTCAGAGGGACTTAGGCCGCAGACTTTGAACGCATTAACATTGGTGCGACTGGTGTTACAATGCAATGCTTCGAGAAGACAGGATGAGAAACTCCAAAAATTGGTATCGGCATATTGCAGACGGATATTTGCCGAGCATAACTGATATTTAGAATCCTCTTAAACAATCCACAAAACATTCACTCAGATTGTTTACTGACAACGACAAACTAACTCCCATTTAACTAATGAAATGGACATTTCTGCTATCTCTATTTCTTAATGAGAACCAAGGCAAAGTTAGCAGATATCCATTAATTCTCCAAAATCTCTATTAATTTGTTAAGAAAATGGTAATTTAATGATACATACATGGGATAGGTGCTAACAACTTTATCGAGGAAGATCCCCTAGGAAAGAGAAAGACTGATAAAATACTTATCTGCAAGTGTATTGTTTTGAAAACAATCGAATAAATGAAGGACAACCAGGATAAGAAATGGATCAAATCAGTGGCGAAAGAAAAAATGGAAGTGCGTTGATGGAGAATCGGTGTCAGAGCAGTAGGTAGCAGCATTATAGAAATGCTCCATAGGGTTTCGAATCCGATCGGTGGAGTGGTGGAGGGGAAATTCTCAACCCAATGGCCTTCTGGGAAAACTTCCTTGTATAATTCTTAATAAATTCAATCGGAAATTGGTTAATATAAAAATGGACGTTCTATTAAAAAAAGGCAAGAACGACACGTGAACCAGCAATTATTTATCTATTATTTTAGCATAATCTTTTTTATCTGAGGCTATGGAAGCCTAAATTCAATAAGAAAAACAAAGAAAAGATGAAAATAAAATGGATTATACATAACGCACGAAAATACATGAAATATGATATAAACTATTTGTAATCTTATCATATTCCTTTGGTGGTTGCTAGGAGATCATTTTATACATCAAAGTTTTCATTATTACTGATAATATCCATGGTAACCGTTATTGCTATACTTCAACATCTTAGTTAAGTTTATCCAGATATCAATTAAGGGTGAATTTTAAAGCGTTTGAATGCTGCATCCGAGTGAATTCGAGCTGTCGTTTATTGAGATAAAAATGTTAGTCTGTAATTGCAATAAAGCCATTCTTTATATTCTAAATTAGCCATTTAGGAAATGCTGACTGCCTCAATGCCTCTTTATTAGTATTGCCCAGTTTCTTGTGTAATTAAATCCAAATACTTTATTGTTTCTCTATTCTCACACGTAGCTATGAGGACACTCTTGATGCTGGTTCCTTCTTTAAGATTCCAAACTTCCTCTCGCCCTGTCAGTTGCTTCAACTTAAAACTCAGCACATGAAGTAAACATCGATGTTTTAAATATTTTTAGAGAAGATAAGATGGAAAGGAAATATCTATCATAATTGGATTCTGTGGGGGTATGGCCTCAGTTTCCATCCTAATTCTTGCGTCAATCAGCCATTATGAGAATATGGGCTTTTGAACAATATATATGTCCCTTTGAAGAAAACGGAAATAAACTTTCGTTTATTTACAACTCTTCCCTTTACAAGGAATGAATAGTAAATAATAGTTAATAATAATACACTGTTGATGGTTTTTGGAGTTCTTTCAAAGGACAGCTAACTCAACCATCAGTGGCAACTTCTATTCTCTGTAAACTAGTAAATTCTCCCGTCAAGCAGACGGGACTTAATGTATATCAAATAATATAAAAATATATACCCGGTCTTCTTAAGCCAGAAAGTGTCAATTTTTGTTCTTTAATAATAATTACGACCGAAAGATGCTTTGATAAACTCGATTTCGTCGAACACTATGCATATCGTGGGATTTACACAAGCTCGCCCCTTTAATATCTCTTTTGCGTTCAAATTTCGTTCGTGTTGATCGCGACAAATCAACATATAAATGTCTTTTGGCAAATTGGGTTGATTTAGAAACACTTCCACATGGCCGTGTGTCAGTTTCGGCGATTTGTTCATCGTAAATACTTAGCATGTGCCGAAATCTCAAAATATTGCCCCCGCTACATATAGTCTGTCATTAGTTCCTACTATTAATTCTATATGGACGCATAATCCTTGTTTATTTACTGGCACACATCTATGGAATCCCTTTTGAAGGAAAAAGTCGTCAAATTTATCCAAAAAGTACTATTTATTTATGAAATACGATTATCATTGCTCAAATTACTCTCGCCATGGCTTTATAATTAAAGAAAATATATTGCATTAATGAATACAAACGCGTGATTAACAAATTCCTTAGGTAAATATTTACCGCTTTCCATTCATTGAACTTAAACACAGAATTCGTTCTAATATTTCACTGGAGGGAAATCTTTCCAAGAAACTACTCAACAGGCATTTTTTTGAGATTGCTTTAATTCACAACCATATATCAATTTTATGGAAAAACTTTCACGTTAATTACATCTACATAAATACCCTGCAAGCTGCTTTTGGGCGTGTGGCAGGGGGTGTAAACACCAAGCATTCAAGTTGCCTCTTTAGCTTATTGTTGTCGCGTATCGTTCACAGAAAGAATGAGTCCCTGAAACGACTTCTCCTCGCATATATTTCTCTTATTTTACGCTCATTGTCGGATTCGCCCAAGTAGCGGGGAAGTTGTATAGTACCGATTGTGTTTTCCACAAGTGTACTTCCTCTGAATTTAGCAGACAGTCGCAGCCTAATCTCCTTTCTTTCGAGGATTCCCAACCTGCGTCTGAGAGCATTTTCGTGACGATTGCTTTTTTTATCGTAGCATATTTTTAACAAGTCGTATCGCCCTGCACTACACTTTTTGGAATTCAAGGGTGCACGTTTTATCCGCCCGATTCCAAACTCTCACCGCATTTTCCAGATATGGATTTATCGAAGTAGGCCCACAAATTGTTTTGGGAATCTATGATTAATGTATCCTAGTAACGGTAATTCACGAATGTTTACACGCATCACCAAACTCTCGACTAACCCTAAACCACTCTAAACCCCAAGCGACCCTATACCTTCGGTGTCCTTGGCAACCGCCCGGCTCGCAGGTCAAATTTTCCGGTCACCTGAACCTAGGGTTTATTATATGTAATGTATTATTTATTAGTAATAATGTTAAAAGTGCTTTGACAGCTGAGGTTTTCTCGCAGGTAGACTCCTCCGGGAATCGAACCCGGGATCACTTTCACTGAGGTCGAACGCGTTGCCCCCTTGGCTAACGGGAGCCTTTGTTATCTGTTCTAAGGGTTTATTCTAGGATGTCAATGAGCGCTATCTTTTTCTACCCTATACTTCATCCATTTCATTAGAAGTGTTTCTGGTTTTTGTAAACATTCGCAGTAAAGAGACGTGAGAGGGCATTCGATTCCCTTTTTCTATCTTTTTAAAATGCAATGGAACGAAGACCGATTTTCCCGGGATCCCGGGAATCTCGGGTATCGAGAAAGGGGAAAATGCTTAAAATGCCAAAAGGAGAAATTTCTGCTCGTAATCGGATGCGAGCCAAAAATGAGAATGCAATTCAATGAAATAAACTCCGTAATCAGCGGAATAGAGCGCAAGTGGAGCGGAAGGAACGAAATGAAAGCGGCAGAGCGCAGTTAATGGATTTCATTCTGCGGCGAGCGATGGAGGTTATTAACCCCATATAATTATGGCACTGGAGGTGGTCTTATTGCATCTTAATGGTTTGTTTCTTTGGTTTTGTTTCTTTGGCATTCATGGAACGGCTTTTATTTCAAACTTAAAATATTATTAATTCTCTTCCCTGCGCAGGTAATGAGCCACTTTTTATTTAATTAAAGCCCCTGGTTCGACTCCAGAAGATTTAAAGTGTTCCCTTAAGAAATGCATGAGAAGTTCAATTTCTATCGTGTGCGCCTCAAACCCAATCTGCTGCCAAAATCCCTGTTTGGATCTTACTAGAGATAATAATAATTATTATAGAAGAAGAATTTTTATTGCAAAAGACTATGACACAATGTGTCCCTTAATTAGGGTAAAAAAGACAAAAGTGTGTACAAATTATTAAAAGTAAAAAAATGAAATTATATTTAGAATACAGAAAAAATCCTTATTTGGGTTACAAAGAAAAGATCGTAATTCAACCGCATGTGAAAAAAGTTAACGTTAAAGTAGAGAAACAGAAATCATTTGAGACCCCTAGCGTATCCTGACTCATCAGGGGGCTCTCAGATTTATCAAACAGTTCTCCAGTTTGGCACTTAATGGTTATGTAAATGATAATTCTTTATAAGTTTCTTTGCCTCAGACAGTGTTCTAATAGCATACGTTCAGTCAATCAGACTAATAAATATTTCATGTATAACAACATTTAATCTGTTAGCACCAGATTGGTAATAATGGTTTTGGTTTGGTTAGTTGGTTATAATAATAATAATAATAACAAAACATCTTTATTTAAGGACGATATTGAGACTTCAAAGTCCCTTCTTACATATAACCCTTTGTAATTCGGAATTATTCTTCGAGTCGCTTCGCAGACCCTGAAGCAGTAATAGCGTTATTCCGATAGAATCCGGAATTTCGGGTGAGTTGGCAACCCTGAAATGGAGGCTACAGCGTCTAATCTCCTTTCCGTTATAAAAAGGGAGGACATTGAATAATCGTCACCGATGAAAGCTAGAAGGAGAACCAGNAGGGGAAGGGGGGAGGGGAAGGGGGAAGGAAGAGGTAAGGAAGTGAAATCGTGGCGGGGAGTGCGGTGGTTAGGATAAAGGGACAGTATCAGTGGGGGGGGGGAGTAAGGGACAGAGCAGTGGGGAATAGAAAGGGTACAGAAGCTCGTTAACCACGGAAAAATTAGGGGAATTTTGGTGAGAAAGGATTTCGAGTAGTTCTAAGAAGTTTAAACGCATTCCACCACATCTCGCCTGACTCTGTGAATTTCAAAGAGATAGATTTTGGGACCTACAAAATAGAAAAATCAATAAAAGAAATGAAATATTATGTGGGTTTAAGAAAACCTAAATCTGAACTTCGGAAAAAAATAAAACCCTGCAGGAAAATGCCCACAAGAAAAGGTGGGGCGTGAAAAACCAGAGAAGACCTACCGCCAGTAGAAACTTAAATATAATAAGAAGACGGAAAAATAAGAAAAGTTAAAGTGTCAGCAACAAGCCTGAAAAAAACAATGAATGCACTTGCTGAATTTACATAAAATATAAAGTAAAACTAACAAAAATAATAAAGTGAAGTGAAGTAGTTTACCCCCACGGGTAGCTCATCCTAATGAGATGTGAGGTAGTTTACCCTTACTTTCTTCACTGAGCACTTTGTCTGGAGTACGACCAAAGTAATCTTATAAACAACGCTATTTCAGGGCCGGCCATCCAGCAAATGATTTACCTGTGGCCCTTCCCTCTGTCCGCGTGATAAGCAACCGTTTATTAGAAAAGTTAACATTTGACGAAACAAAAATTTGTAAGGACAGTAATATATACAGTTTGCAATATGAACCACTTTCTGTGAAATGGACCACTTGAAACCGCGGGCCCGGTTGTTTGACATCCACGATGCCCCTCTGTACTCCAGCTTTGCACCGTACACATCCCTTTTAACATTTAGAGCGTTTATAACGAATAAGAAATATCTCCACTTCCTGGAATCTGAACTTGGTAACGTTAAAGGAGAAACCGTTTTCACGTCTTCTTCAATGAAATGAGAAATATAAAATGCAACTGACCTCATCCTGGAGATAAACGCCGGAGTGAACTCGATTGGAGCCAAAATGCCGAGGTCAGAATGCTTCACTTCGTCCCAAGAGAAGTACTTGACGAGAGAACAGGATGGCGACGGCAGAGCTGCGAATTATAAAAGAGATCGAGTTGAAAAGATGAGCATTTTCATTAATCTATTCATACTTCCATTTTATAAATGGGGGAATTCGTCATTAAAAGATAGAGAAGCAGACGTTACTTTGTGGAAGTTATTAACACGAAAAAGCTCCATGAAGAAGCTCGTTTAGTTGACCGCAAGAAAAGGAATTAAACGACCATTTCACAGCAAAGCTACACTCTCAGTTAAAGACAACTGTTAAAACAAACTCTTATTCCATTGGCCCCTGTTTTCTATATATATTCGGCTTATTCCCTGATCTGACGCCTGAGGGCGTAGCTTTGATATGAAACCATGGTCGTGTAATTTCTTTTCTTGTGGTGAAGTATACGTTTGTTAACTTGAGATTTTTTGAATTCCTTGTTATTTATTGTTATGTTAAAGTACCACGAACTGGCAACTATGCAAAATATCAGTGAGGGGATTTTAAACACTGCTTTTTGCACTGATTCTAGAGAAATCTTCAAAAGACAACCTGCAGTCATTCACACATCAAATATTTAATAAACATAAACGTTAATTACTAAAATTATCCAATTATACATACATATACATACAGTACCAGGTTACCTTTTATTTTCTTTTAGTTCAAGGGAAAGGAAATTGTGCTAGACTTTACACATACACATGTGTCCCTTAGAATCCTAGGATAAACAAATGTGAAAAATAACGACAAAACTTAGACACGAACACCTGCTGATGAATTCAAACACCGGGGAAATAAACAAAGATTTTCGCTGATATCTCTGACTCAGATCGAGGATAATGACTCAATCACCTAACGAAGATTTCCTGGCATTTCTCCCGTGATACCACGTAATCTGAGCCGAATACGTATCTTTAATACTATATTACACCGAATCACTCACTCACAACATCTCGTCTCATAATCAACAAATTATACGCATGTACTACATAATCATGGATGGTTTTGGATCCCTCCAAGAATGAGAGGACATGAAGCGGAGGATCCTTTTGAGGGGATTGTGAGGGGAAATGTCAGGTGGTGATGCCAGGTGGAATGGTGGTGGAGAGAAAGTACAATAGTGGCCTTCATCTTCTTAATAAAATCTTAATAAGGACTTAAGTCCAACCCTTACCAAGGATAATAAAATAAAACAAAACTTTGCGAGTCGGATGCCTTGACGAGGACCTCTGGCGGTACTTGGTGCCACTAAGTGGAGCGCCTCTTGTCTATATATAAATGTATAATAATATGGAGTAATGTTATAAATCATTTATTCAGCGGCCAATTCACAATACGTTTGACATTTTGCTTTTTTGCAATGTCTGGAAATCCATCGCAGTTGCCTTCGTTTAGAAGATTAATGTAATCCGCCGACTCGAACATGGAGTGTGTCCATGAGTTGGGATGAACCCGAGATTATTTCTTCTGGAATTTGAAAACTGCGCCGTCCTCCGAATCTCTCGGCGGACTCCACTCGACACACATCTGCAGGCAAATGGAAAATATGTCAAGAGGATCTCTTTTGCTCCGATTCTGAGGACGTTTTCTAAATTTCCCTCATCTAAAGTTGGACGTGCCGGAGAATATTTATGTCACATCCGCGAGTCGCGCAAGAAACCAGATCGCGCTTTCCTTGGTTTTAAACGAGTTTAAAACTATTCCCATAGAAGTACAATGTAAGGGTTGGAAGAGGAGACTTTAAGTCTTAATCTCGTACAAATAAAGACGATTTATAATTATAATAATATTTATTATTATTGTTGTTGATCTTGTTGTTGTTGCTGTTGTCTTTGTTGTTATANTTGTTTTGTAATTTTTATTATTGTTTAATTTGTTGATCAAATTTATTATTATTGTTGTTGATCTTGTTGTTGTTGCTGTTGTCTTTGTTGTTATAAACAAATCTCAGTCTGTTTCATAGCAACACATCATTAGAGAACTTCAGAATAGGAAACAAAACTCTTATTCATAATGAGTTAAATAGATGTGTTTTAAGGGAAATGGGTGGGCAAGCACTTTACAATCTCGGAAAAAGTATTCTTCAGAATCCATTTAGGATCGTTTTAAGTAAAATCGTGCTGGTAAGGTAAGTTCCTCAACAAACTTGGATATCCCAGCGTTGTCATTAGCAAAAGCACAGATATGTTCTTCGAAGAAAGTTTGGTCCTTTGGGCTGTGTATATAGCATGAATCACATATTCAACGAGAAATCAGGATATTTTCAGGAACTGCATCATTGGTCTTACGTAAAGGTTCATAATTGCAAATAATTGCATAACTTGTACAACGAAATCAATCGGAAAGGGGCTAAAGAGTGTTTCAACCAATGTTCAAATTACCATGGTAAAATAGGGTATCATATAAGGGTACAGGAAGGGATCTTTCCTTGTCAACATTCCCATTCAATAATCGTATATATTACGATTTTCACATTAACAAATATGTATACACTTATGCGTTAATATAATATCTCGTCCTATTAGCAAACCACCGGTGAATAAGATCCACATATATTGGATTTTAGATCCATAACGGTTCGACATATTTCATACTCCATGTATGACGACACGGGCACATTACCTATAAAATAGTTTGCTTGATTCGTAACCATAGGGACGAATGCGAGCCCTTGGCAATAAAAAAACAACCATGACAACAAAAGTTTCTTTATTCATGCATCTTTTGTCATGATACTGACTCACGTTTGGGAAAACCTTTATATATTCAAGGATAAGTTAAATTTCAGAATTTGAAATTCAAATCCTTCTCCATTCCAATGATTCTGAAATTATTAAATCTGCTCAATGCTTTATAAGGAACGGATTCAAATGGATTTGCAGTTACATTTGTGGATATACTTATAAAGGATATTATGAACTATAGCAAAACATCCGGCGGTATTTTCAAGGAACACCTCTTCATTTCCAACGCATATTCCAACTCATGGGGAAGAAGCGTAAATAGTGGAGGTTGTCCAAGGTTGGAAGATATAAAATTATTGAAAACAGAAAGAACTTCGACTCTGTTGACCATGAATATAGTAAATGTCTAAATAAATGTGGAGATTGTGAATAACCAAATGGAAGCACAGACTTGAAATCCCTTCAGACCTTATATGAGGATATTCTGACCGATGAAACAGATGCAGGGTTTGCTATAAAAGCTAAGATTCTTTGTCCAAAAACTCCGATGTTGATGATATTAATAAAGAGATTCCTTGAAGGTGATACGATATCGTATCTGAGTCACATCCAAGACTCAAATGCAAATTTTTCCGAGGAATTCCTCAATAGACCAGCAACGTCCAGAATGCCTTTCAATGCTTTACATTTAAGGAGTGTATCGAACATAATTCTCCATGGTAACATAAACATACCGTTGTTTATGCAACGGAACTCGGTTTAGGGCTATAAATTTATGCCTAGCTTGATCATTCTTGAAGATCTAACAGGAGACGCTGTCGAAGTAGCTTTATTCATATCGAGAATCGATACTGCGCCACAAATCGGCTATCAAATATAGATTTGCCTTTCAATAAACGAAGAAGATTATTCTCTGTGGAGCTGGCGTTACAGTCTATAGGTCTCGAAGCCATTGATAAAGTAGGTCTTTAAAAAATTAGTAAGAACGTTGTATTGAAGTATTTTCATACTGTGTTGGTTATATTTTGGGGCCAAGTAGAAGATGCTATTCTTTTGTTCTTATTATTTCTATTTAATACATAATTCAATACAGAAATTTTCAAGTAAAATCAATACATAAAATTTCATTTTTGCAGCTTCTGCGATATCCGTCCATTTTGGTCCTCCTGATGCAGTTAGTGGCTCAATATGAGGTGCGAGGTTACAATTGAATGCAATTACAACAATAATTGTTGTCTATATGTTTATTGAATGCATTTATTTGCACTTAATATCTGTATACTTGCTAACGCTGGAGAAACTTTCCACGAATCCGTCAACTGAGAATTAATAGGTCTGTAATAATAAGGAGAGGGTTGAAGGAGGGGAAGAGACAAACTTCATCCTCTTTTCCCAATGGACTGTCTATTCAAATCACATGAACACATTCAGCTTTGATTTCGCTCCTTTAAATACGACTTCATCGGCATATATTTTACCCATTCATCCCCTAATACTTTCCCCTCTTATTTCGTCCAATGAAACACTGAACATTGCTCTGCTCTACATTTGTTCCCAAAACCCCAACGGTTCTCAGCTTAATTCGAATTTTATATCGATAATATTTTCCCAGCGGGACCATAATTTCGGGTAAATAACAGCCCTTTTCTCTTCTCCATTAGACTGGCAAAACGCCAATTCCTCCCTTCGCTTAACTCATCGGAAAAACCGTCGGAAAACTTGTCGTCCGTCTCCGTCCTAATCTGCCATCTCGTAGACAAAATCAATGACAAAGAACTATCTGAGTATAAATTATCCACGAACAGTTCAAAATGAATTTAACCCTTTACGGATCAGAATCATGCAGAAATAATAAAAGAGAAAACCGGAGAATATCGGCATTTGAAATGAGGGCACATCGAAAACATCCGATTGGAGCGTAACCAATAGCATATTAAAGATGTCACCTTTAACGCCATAATGCGAAATTATTCATTCGCATCATAAAAAGTATTGCAGATAAAGAAATGTTGTAAGCATTCCACATATTTTCTCTTTAGAATTAGAGATTATGAAGGACATATTTATCGAATCTTATGGAAGGCTAAAGCCCGTTAGCCACTCCCCTGCATACATATAGATACATAGATATATACGTAATATATAAGACATAGATATATAATCGCAGCTTCTAATTTCCTTTCTTTCTAGCTTTTCCAACCTGCGAATTAGAACATTTGCGTTACGCTTGCTTTTCCATCGTAGTACTCTTCAATCAAACGTATCGACTTGCGCTGCACTTTCTCGCGTTTGCGAGCATACGTTTCGTCCGCTGGATCTCATATACTCGCCGCATATTCAACATGGGGCCTGACTAAGGAGAAATAACATCGCTTTCTAAGACGTCTCTCAGATATTATAGACTGAAAGAGCTCACTGCTACAGACTGTAACATGACAGGTTTGTGATAGACTTACATGTCCTCTGGATATTTTCTTTATATATATTCTTCTCTTTGATTGTTTAATTGAGATAATCACATGCAAATATTGTAAATATCTATCTACGGTGAATTTTTTCCATTGCGTTTGTTAAAATTTAAAATTTTCTTGTTTCTCCGTTATTTCGTTATCCTTCTGTTCTAGTAAATTCTACTCCTTGTTTCTTTTAATTCCATACTCTGTTCTCATCCGTCTTTTTTGTATGAATGTGCATTTTTATTGTCTAAGTTTGTTCTTCCTCTTCCTTATGTTCACCTTTTCTCTCTTCTTTTTAAATTTCACTCGCTACTGTCAGTATGCTTCGCAGTTTTTTCACGCCATCCTTCTCCAGAGTGTTTTCCCGCAGGGTTTTCATTTTTTCACGTGAAGACATATAATTTGTCCTTCTTTCATTGCTTTTTCTTTTATATACTCCTCAAAGCTCTTTCTTTAAATCTTTCCATGACATGGATTTAGACGCAGGAAGAGACGAACTGAATATCGCCCTGAAATAAAGTCGTTTATTATTATTGTCCTACATAATAATCACTTTCATATATATATTTATATATTTAATTATCTGATGTCAGTACCATTAGCAAAAGCACAGATATGTTCTTCGAAGAAAGTTTGGTCCTTTGGGCTGTGTATATAGCATGAATCACATATTCAACGAGAAATCAGGATATTTTCAGGAACTGCATCATTGGTCTTACGTAAAGGTTCATAATTGCAAATAATTGCATATCTTGTACAACGAAATCAATCGGAAAGGGGCTAAAGAGTGTTTCAACCAATGTTCAAATTACCATGGTAAAATAGGGTATCATATAAGGGTACAGGAAGGGATTTTTCCTTGTCAACATTCCCATTCAATAATCGTATATATTACGATTTTCACATTAACAAATATGTATACACTTATGCGTTAATATAATATCTCGTCCTATTAGCAAACCACCGGTGAATAAGATCCACATATATTGGATTTTAGATCCATAACGGTTCGACATATTTCATACTCCATGTATGACGACACGGGCACATTACCTATAAAATAGTTTGCTTGATTCGTAACCATAGGGACGAATGCGAGCCCTTGGCAATAAAAAAACAACCATGACAACAAAAGTTTCTTTATTCATGCATCTTTTGTCATGATACTGACTCACGTTTGGGAAAACCTTTATATATTCAAGGATAAGTTAAATTTCAGAATTTGAAATTCAAATCCTTCTCCATTCCAATGATTCTGAAATTATTAAATCTGCTCAATGCTTTATAAGGAACGGATTCAAATGGATTTGCAGTTACATTTGTGGATATACTTATAAAGGATATTATGAACTATAGCAAAACATCCGGCGGTATTTTCAAGGAACACCTCTTCATTTCCAACGCATATTCCAACTCATGGGGAAGAAGCGTAAATAGTGGAGGTTGTCCAAGGTTGGAAGATATAAAATTATTGAAAACAGAAAGAACTTCGACTCTGTTGACCATGAATATAGTAAATGTCTAAATAAATGTGGAGATTGTGAATAACCAAATGGAAGCACAGACTTGAAATCCCTTCAGACCTTATATGAGGATATTCTGACCGATGAAACAGATGCAGGGTTTGCTATAAAAGCTAAGATTCTTTGTCCAAAAACTCCGATGTTGATGATATTAATAAAGAGATTCCTTGAAGGTGATACGATATCGTATCTGAGTCACATCCAAGACTCAAATGCAAATTTTTCCGAGGAATTCCTCAATAGACCAGCAACGTCCAGAATGCCTTTCAATGCTTTACATTTAAGGAGTGTATCGAACATAATTCTCCATGGTAACATAAACATACCGTTGTTTATGCAACGGAACTCGGTTTAGGGCTATAAATTTATGCCTAGCTTGATCATTCTTGAAGATCTAACAGGAGACGCTGTCGAAGTAGCTTTATTCATATCGAGAATCGATACTGCGCCACAAATCGGCTATCAAATATAGATTTGCCTTTCAATAAACGAAGAAGATTATTCTCTGTGGAGCTGGCGTTACAGTCTATAGGTCTCGAAGCCATTGATAAAGTAGGTCTTTAAAAAATTAGTAAGAACGTTGTATTGAAGTATTTTCATACTGTGTTGGTTATATTTTGGGGCCAAGTAGAAGATGCTATTCTTTTGTTCTTATTATTTCTATTTAATACATAATTCAATACAGAAATTTTCAAGTAAAATCAATACATAAAATTTCATTTTTGCAGCTTCTGCGATATCCGTCCATTTTGGTCCTCCTGATGCAGTTAGTGGCTCAATATGAGGTGCGAGGTTACAATTGAATGCAATTACAACAATAATTGTTGTCTATATGTTTATTGAATGCATTTATTTGCACTTAATATCTGTATACTTGCTAACGCTGGAGAAACTTTCCACGAATCCGTCAACTGAGAATTAATAGGTCTGTAATAATAAGGAGAGGGTTGAAGGAGGGGAAGAGACAAACTTCATCCTCTTTTCCCAATGGACTGTCTATTCAAATCACATGAACACATTCAGCTTTGATTTCGCTCCTTTAAATACGACTTCATCGGCATATATTTTACCCATTCATCCCCTAATACTTTCCCCTCTTATTTCGTCCAATGAAACACTGAACATTGCTCTGCTCTACATTTGTTCCCAAAACCCCAACGGTTCTCAGCTTAATTCGAATTTTATATCGATAATATTTTCCCAGCGGGACCATAATTTCGGGTAAATAACAGCCCTTTTCTCTTCTCCATTAGACTGGCAAAACGCCAATTCCTCCCTTCGCTTAACTCATCGGAAAAACCGTCGGAAAACTTGTCGTCCGTCTCCGTCCTAATCTGCCATCTCGTAGACAAAATCAATGACAAAGAACTATCTGAGTATAAATTATCCACGAACAGTTCAAAATGAATTTAACCCTTTACGGATCAGAATCATGCAGAAATAATAAAAGAGAAAACCGGAGAATATCGGCATTTGAAATGAGGGCACATCGAAAACATCCGATTGGAGCGTAACCAATAGCATATTAAAGATGTCACCTTTAACGCCATAATGCGAAATTATTCATTCGCATCATAAAAAGTATTGCAGATAAAGAAATGTTGTAAGCATTCCACATATTTTCTCTTTAGAATTAGAGATTATGAAGGACATATTTATCGAATCTTATGGAAGGCTAAAGCCCGTTAGCCACTCCCCTGCATACATATAGATACATAGATATATACGTAATATATAAGACATAGATATATAATCGCAGCTTCTAATTTCCTTTCTTTCTAGCTTTTCCAACCTGCGAATTAGAACATTTGCGTTACGCTTGCTTTTCCATCGTAGTACTCTTCAATCAAACGTATCGACTTGCGCTGCACTTTCTCGCGTTTGCGAGCATACGTTTCGTCCGCTGGATCTCATATACTCGCCGCATATTCAACATGGGGCCTGACTAAGGAGAAATAACATCGCTTTCTAAGACGTCTCTCAGATATTATAGACTGAAAGAGCTCACTGCTACAGACTGTAACATGACAGGTTTGTGATAGACTTACATGTCCTCTGGATATTTTCTTTATATATATTCTTCTCTTTGATTGTTTAATTGAGATAATCACATGCAAATATTGTAAATATCTATCTACGGTGAATTTTTTCCATTGCGTTTGTTAAAATTTAAAATTTTCTTGTTTCTCCGTTATTTCGTTATCCTTCTGTTCTAGTAAATTCTACTCCTTGTTTCTTTTAATTCCATACTCTGTTCTCATCCGTCTTTTTTGTATGAATGTGCATTTTTATTGTCTAAGTTTGTTCTTCCTCTTCCTTATGTTCACCTTTTCTCTCTTCTTTTTAAATTTCACTCGCTACTGTCAGTATGCTTCGCAGTTTTTTCACGCCATCCTTCTCCAGAGTGTTTTCCCGCAGGGTTTTCATTTTTTCACGTGAAGACATATAATTTGTCCTTCTTTCATTGCTTTTTCTTTTATATACTCCTCAAAGCTCTTTCTTTAAATCTTTCCATGACATGGATTTAGACGCAGGAAGAGACGAACTGAATATCGCCCTGAAATAAAGTCGTTTATTATTATTGTCCTACATAATAATCACTTTCATATATATATTTATATATTTAATTATCTGATGTCAGTACCATATAAGAAATGAGTTGGAGTATTTTTTGCTAATTAATTTTACGCACTTCCCGATTAAATAGAAATATGAGATTTAAGAATTAATTAGAAATTTTAAAAAACAATTGAATATACAAATTTTTATACCAAAAATATCCTTGGATCGACTCCAGATGACCTCCATGAAAAAATACACGTAAGTTTCATTTTGATCGATTGCAGCCCTAATATAATGGTCTTGCAAAATAGAGACAAGTACAAAAAGAAGAAAAAGTGAACAAAAATTCTTAATCTGGTCGTAGAATATAAATTTAGAATCAAAATTGCGTGAATTCGAAGAAGAAAGACGAAAATTTTGTAGAATTTGGTGTTTACAAACAACCCGTACCCTTGACGATCAAGGAGATCGTTGAATTTGAC
>KZ309428.1:6562-34964 GCA_000376725.2 Ladona fulva
CTGGAATATGCGGCGAGTATATGGGACCCAGCGGATGAAACGAACTCTCGCGAACTCGAGAAAGTGCAGCGTAAGGCGATACGTTTTGTTAAAAAGTGCTACGATAGAGAAGCAAGTGTAACGCAAATGCTCACAGACGCAGGTTGGGAATCCTTGAAAGAAAGGAGAATAGAGGCTAGGCTACGATTGTTAGATAAATTCAGAGGATAATACATTTTCGGAAGTCGTAATTGGTACTGTGCGACCCCAAATACAAGGTATTTGATGTAGCCAATAAAAGAGAGTATGAGAACCAAACGATGAATTAACAAACAGACAGAAGAATCGAACGAGAGGCTCAATTCCAAACGATAAAGAAGTGTTGATTTTCTAGAGACTCGTTGCCATTACCCATGTAATTTAAGTCATTCCTAACCAGAGCGCAGTGATAATACTATCTTAGGGAATTATAAGGCGTGGATGAAATTTAGGGGTGATACCTGGTAATCAAATTTAGAATTAAACTTGTAAATTGAATTTTTACAGTTATTGATTCACGGACAAAATGGAAAATTTATGACAGCATTTTATTTTTCGGAGTGTTATGGAAGAATATGGGATGATTTTGATATCCACCAAAAATAGTGGTTTCTAAAAAAATTATTCTATCTTGTGAAACGCTAAAGAGGAACCGCTCCTGTAAGAGGAAAGAGTCCTGCAATTTAAAAAATTCTTTTAGCGTAAATATAGTTTTTGTTCAGTTATTTAAACTCTGTTTTGAACGAAGTAAATTTTAAACTTTTTGCACATCTCACTGTGTGCTCAAATCTGGTGTTTATCGCTGGTATTTTCAGTCACTGAAATAGAAATTAAGGATAATCAGTGAACTATTCCTAAGCATTAGAGTTTGAGAAATGCTCCAAAAATCCGTAGTTTGCAAGTAAACTAACGGTCAGGGAATTCCAACCAGCGGGAGCTAGGGTTCTCCGTGGTCGCGTTTTGCAAGTATCGTTCTTAGTACGTATTTTCACCACGTTACCATCTTCGGGAGGGAGTGTAGTGATAACTGAGTGTAATGGGAGTGGTATTTACCCCTTTTGTGGTGTGACGGCAATGAGAGAAAAAAAAAACAGAAGAAGGAGTTGGTGATTATTTAGAACGCTCTGGCGATGATTTCTGTGAATGAATAGGCTTTCGTGTGAGTCAAGTTTTGAGGGTTTCTGTACTGATTTTGTAAGTTTTAAGTTTTCTCTGTTAATTTTGTGGTTATTTTCTTGAATTATTTTCTTTAATATATATTTGATGATGGTTAAAGAGAACCATGTTTTCTTTGAATCTTATTTCTCTTCTTGTCTGTCTATGATAGACTTTGTTGCAATCTTGGCATGACATTTCGTAGATGCCCGATTTACTTGTTGTTGGCAAAGGGTCTTTAGGATTTGGAAGAAAATTTGATAGTTTATTAGTATTGACAAATATTGGAATGAAATTGAATTTGGAAAATATTGGTTTGAGTTTATTGCTATTGAGTTTTAAAATGTATGTTGTATATCATCTGATGAATTTAAGGTCTTACTTTGAGAAACAATGCCTAGGGCCTGATATGGAGGTATGGCTCTCGCCTAAGTCTCAGCTTCACCGAAGTTCGCCGTACCCGCTTGGCTATCCGAGGGCTTAATTATGTGTGAAGCCCATTCAAGACATAAAGTTCATACTTTAACAGCCGTGAGACCCGCAGAAGGGGTGGTCTTTGAGTCTAGTTTCCTATTTGATAACTGTCACATATGATTAGCGGATAGAAAGAGTTTTGAACTGATCCTAGCTTTTACTTCTCTGATTTTTTCCACATATCTGATCGGCCTGTGTTACAGGGTGTATGCGTAGATTTAACACATCTTCCGAAAAACGTAGTGAAGTTAAATTCCATTCCATCAAATTTTATCGAATACTTTTAACTGGTGCTTAAACAGACAAATTTCATGTGATATTTCGTGGATATCATTTACGCTTTTCAGAAAAAGTACTGTTCGTAAGAACAGAATATACAGAGAAGTAAGTTCGTGTTCCGAGATTTTTTTTCATTCAAACTAAATTCTGAACCTCCTTGCAATTCCCATCCTAGGTTGACAAGCATATCGATTCCTCAAATTCAGAATTCCTTTTAATTTCCTCATTAAATTAGTAATTCTTTATATAATATATGAATTTTCACTTTCCTATACCTATTGACGGTTATATTAATGCCTCGACTGAAAAGATAGTTAGAAATCGTATTCGTTTTTCGAAAGAAAATTTCCAATCTGATTTACAACTCCTGTAATGAACTCAAAATAAAAAAGATACCAAGGTATGATTTGCTCATTTTACTTTTTACATCAATGCTAAAATGCACGGATCAATTCCGTTTTGGTAATCTGTTATTTTTAGAATGACTTGGTCTTTTCCTGGCGTATGGATTGCAGGAAATTCTCTCGAGTTTACTTTGCCGGGTGGTTTGGTGGATCATCACCGACGGCGACGTTTCGGCCGCACACTCCGCAGCCATCTTCAGGGTGAAATCTTCACCCTGCAGGCTGTTATTTTTTACGAATGTGAGAAGAAATATTGCTATTTATCACCGAGTCCGAAAAAGCAATAAAAAATCTTCTTTAGCCGAGAAATGAAAATAAAAACTTTTATAAAAAAATAAAAGAGGTTGTCTGTGAAGTATTCAGTCCGAAGTCCGGTTGGGACCTCATCCCCTATACCATCAGCTACGAAGAGCTGAGAGAGGGAAATGAGGCTTACTAGGCAAGATGAGGAGTGAGGTAGTTTGCCCTAGCTTTCCCACTGAGCCAGAATGCTATAATCAGAACAAGCCCACGTTAGTGAAGCACAATGACCATACGAGTAATACTTTTCATAACATTGCATAAGAAGAAATCTTAATTAATGTCATTATTCAGCATAACTCATACCTCAGTATCTTTCATATCATCACAGCCATGAACAAGACCGAGAAAAAAGTATATGAAAGTAAATTTTTCTCCATCTCGCACAAAAAGATAAATGATAAATATTTCATTCATCAAGATATGGCAGCAGGACAAAAAAGGTGATACATCGATATCTATTGCCTAAATGACGACTGCAGTATCGTATGTTCAGGGCATCGACATCAGCGGTCACTACTAACGATTCCCAAGCGATATCAAGTGAGACCCATTGCTTTTCGACAGTTTACATAATGGAGAGCTTAATGCAGTTTGGCGAGGAAAAGTATCTATACCCCATTCTGCTGTATTTTCCAACATTTTGCAAAATTGATAGGAAAACCCGGTTCATTTCATCACCGACTTCAAAACCGACATTTCATCGAAATTATTAACGAATGTAAGGTTCAGAACGCGCGCCGCCAAGTTTCAATTTATTCCAGGAAAAGAGGTGGTTTATAGAGAGACAGTCTGTCTGTAAAGTATTCAGCCCAAATGCCGGTTGAGACCTCATTCCCTCCACCATTATCCACGAGGAGAGAGGAGAGGGAAATGAGGCTTACTAGGCAGAATGAGGAGTCAGGTAGTTTACCTTACTTTTCTCACTGAGTCAGAATTTTATGAGTAAAACAGAACACGTAATTAGAGACAACTGAAAAATATACAATTCGTGAAGATTGGCGGCAGGATCATACTAAGATAATTTAAACTTAGATTTATTGTAAAATATCCACTATAACTGAGAATATATTAGAAATAAGACATGCATTTACAAATAGATGTTTCTGGGCTGTCTTTGAGCTTCGAAAAGACCTTCGCGGATTGTGTTGGAAATTTAATTAATAGAATAGAAACGAATCAAAAATACGTTTGTTATCGTATACATATTTAATGTAGATGTAATGAGAAAGTATAAAATGCTACTTCAGTAAAAAAGTTCTTCTTCAAACATTTCAAGAAGAATATTTTTTTAAATTCCATTAAATAAGTTCATTTAGAGGGCAAAATTTATTTATTCTGTGGATGTACAATTTCACAGTGATTTTGAAACGAGAATCGCATATTAAAGGGTTTCGAGAATTTGTTTAATAATACAAAAAAGCGAGCAGAATTAACAGTAAAAGGTGTGAAAATGAAACTTAAGTCGTGATATTTATCTATCATAGACAGAATCGCTTGGGCCATCTTACCGCTTAGGGTGGAGGAAGTGCTAAGAATATTAGGATCAGGGGTGAGATGTAACTCCGTCGAAAGAAGAGGTTAGTTGAAATTCCAAAACATGGATTGAGACGATTTGGTAAGTTAATAAAATACTTCAATTCAGTGAATGTGATACGGCGCTGTTAGGCTATGATATTTCTGCATTTCCTGGGTCGATTGGTTTTCCAAAGCGGTAAAATGAAGATGCATGTCGTAGAAACAATAAGGCAGGAAAAATCTCTTTGAAAATTTATGTTTAAATTTATCAAATTCTCCTTGCTATTTTTTATTGCTTGCGAGTAATGCTTTTGCCGAGATAATGTGTTTATCTACGTCAAATTTTTATCTCAAGTTTTCTACTTGAAGAATTTTATGGTTTTCGTGTTTAGGTGACGCAATTTTTCTGGTATCTAAATTATCTGCAGATTATAAAAAATACGAACTATTATTGAATTCCAAGGAATAACAGTTGGGAACAAATATGGTGCTTTTCCGTGCGAAGTACAACACCTTATTATATAATCCTTGTTATTAAATTAATTATATTAATAATCTACCTTAAGGACATTTGTTTATTCCCATTGCATATTTTCGCTTTTATCATTATTAAGACATCGTTAAAACTAAATCTTACTGCACGAAAATATGAAACAACGGCTAGGAGAAGTTTTATTTTCTTATACCCCGTCTCCAGTGGTGCGAATCGCCCCATCGCACAGTGGGCTAGAATCGAAAAAAGCTGGCCAAAAATACGAAAACGCTTTTTTTTTCAGTACGGACTATGAAACTTTGCACGACCAATCTCGAATAAATTCTATATACGACTATGGAATTCATTTACGTTGGATCCTACGCATGAAAATTATACAGGGGGTCAAACTTGACTAAATTTTGCGAAAAATTTCGGACTTAAAAATGTCTATTTCCTTACGTAAATAACTTTCTTCCGCCTTAATAATTGCTTTCACTTCCTTTCTTCACTGAAAGGGAATCGGTCTGCAGAATCTAGGGGAACTGGGAATACTGATAGCAAATTCTCGAAGAATTCGTGTTTTGAAGAACGGTAGAAGCTACGGCAAGAGCCCCAAAACACCACTGTCCTTCTGCACTGTCCAAATAGAACTGAAACCACTCCTATATTTCTAACTAGGAATCACGAAATTGCAATGCGAAGGATGCCGCTAATCCGGATGAAGCGTAGATGAGTGTCATAAAACGAGCCCTTTGCGGAACCTTTGTTCACGGAGTACTGAGGCAGTTACCAAATAATGTCAGATTTAGACTTATTTAATATAGTTGAGGTTCAGAGATAAGGAGAGTTCAGTCTAAACCCAGAGACGATTCCTTAGATTATTTATTGGAAAGTAAAATTTCAAAATATTCTCAAATCTTAAGGCTGGATGCGAAGTATTAGAGAAGATAATAGCTATCCAAGGTAGTTAGGGATATAGGTGTTTTACACCCTCTGCCACGCGCCATTGGCGGTTTGCAGGGCTTAAATGTAAATGTAAATGATGAAAGCAATGGAATATTAATAAAATTAGTCTTACTTTGAGAAGAAGATGAACGTATTTTTATTTCCCTCATAATTCTTTCTCAAAAGGCAGAAGAAAAGTCCATCCTAGGGTATAAACCCCAAAATTTACCATTTAAAATTACTTTGGTCCGTAGTTCCTCTTAAAGCAAGTGAACCTCACGGAGGACGGTGCTCCGCCGCGCGGATTAAGCCCTTGCAGCGTTTTCGAAAAGTTGGTTTATTTATCGATGGTGCAAATATACGCAAGGTTTTATTTCAGATTCCTCTTCAGAAAGCTTCAAAGAACATCCTGGTATAAGTTATCCCGTGACACTCGATGTCACTTTCTACTATTTTCCTCGCTTTAGGTAAAAATTTGCTCTAAAATAAGGGTCCGCCATTTTGTTACGTAAAGTATGTAAATATTCAAGGGTAATCATAAGTGCTACGTCTTATGAAGGAGAAAGAACATGTTTATAAAACGGAATTATTTTATACCCGACGATTATCTTCGTTTTGGTTCACCAGCGGTTTGAATTTGAAGATTTTCGCGAAAAATCGAAGTCCGAAATTTTTCGCAAAATTTAGTCAAGTTTGACCCCCTGTATAATTTTCATGCGTAGGATCCAACGTAAATGAATTCCATAGTCGTATATAGAATTTATTCGAGATTGGTCGTGCAAAGTTTCATAGTCCGTACTGAAAAAAAAAGCGTTTTCGTATTTTTGGCCAGCTTTTTTCAATTCTAGCCCACTGTTCATCGTTTCCAACACGGGTGTATCTTGTATTGAAAAGCAACAAACGGCAAGCAACAACAAAGCTTCTGTAAAAGACAATCCGAATATTTTATGGACCTTGAGATATTTGATGGATCAACCAAGCTGCTGCCAACCAATCTTCGGATTCATCACCAATGGAGGAGGAAAATGATGTGGAAGAAAGAGATGGCAAGATGTACCTGGTAGATGTATGTAGAAGTCTTGATTCACTCCTGGTTTTGCAGTCCTCTATTTCCTCAGATCAGCGGACACTGTCACGTCAGTAAAGGCACTGTGCCTATTATATTACGTTGCCATCTTTGCAACAGACTTGTAGTTAGCCGACGAAGAGTGTTTCGCCGACGAAAAGTTGGGAGAGGTAAAGTGTCTAAGAATTACGCTTACCACAGCAATTTTAGAATCCTCCGACCCAGTTAAATTCATTCAAGAGATAAAAAGGAATTTGTTTTCATAAAGTATTCAAATAAAATAGCTCGGGTTTTTAGCTTTTCTGATAAATCGCAATTTTGAAACTGTTGCATGATGAGCGTAAAACTGCACTGCAGTGCCATCCACTGTAACGCTGTTACTTCTGCTTGTGTTCAATTGGAAAATGTTCGCAAACATTTTGTTTACGTATGAATTCCATCGGAAAGCGAGTGTCGTAATTAAATTTACTTAGAATTCTCTTCTCACCGGGGAATTACACAAGCGTTACTCTTACAAGGATTATTATATATATGGTTTTTCATCGCAGGCTATTTTTAGGGATTATATGTCTGCGATTAAAAATCAAGTCTACATTTTTAGAGGGATAACAGCATGCTATTTTATATAAAGAAAATTGGAAAGAGTTACGACAGGGTCTTGTTTTGTAAATGTGAACTGAATACCTATACCCTATTTTCGGCGTCGTAACGAAATTCGTATTATTTTCAGTCAATTATTAAACTAACGGAAAACATTCGGAAAGTGAAACTTTTTATTCGTACACTTCGTATTAAGTAGTTATAAGGCACAAAGTATCGCGTTAATTTTATATTCATTTGCAGAGATATAAAATGCCAAACTTTAAATTTTTTTCGAGCCTTATTTTTTTGGGCCAATAGGTTGTATAGGAATACCAAGTTTTGTTTTGCTCAACGGAATAATTCCTGAGATAACGTGTCTCAAAGTTGCTAAAAATCTATGTCTAATTGTAGAAGGCTGCGGTAGGGGATCAAACAAATGACTATATCTCAGCAAATATTTCATCGATGGATGTAAAACTTGGGAAATGTTCATAGAGGATATGAGGTTATGTTCACACAAAATTTCATTGAAATCGGTAATGGTCGAGCGGGGAACGTTGGTCCACTTGACATGGAATGGCCCATTTATTATCCATTTACCCAAGATATTTCATCGAACTGATAGGTTAGCTTGATTCACTATTTTTATATTTTAGATGCCTTCATGGCGTTTACAGCGTGCGCTGCCAAAATAAAGAAGCAGATAACTGCTACAGTAAAAGAGAAGATCAGAAGTGTGTATATTCCAGGTCTATGTAATTTACAGCAATCAGCGAAACGTCATATTCAAAGTATCGTGATTTTCCGCCAACTTTTATGCTACACCTGTATCAGGTAGCTCATTTACAAATTCTTCTCCATAGATGTTAAACAATACTGACGAAAATCTGCAATCTTGTCTAACGTCTTCCCTGGCTTTTGTTTCCTTTTTTTGTTTTGTTGAGCTCCTCTCAAATGTGATGCATAAAAACGTCTTTCTTGTTATGAGGGATGGATTGAATTATATCGTGTACTTCTCCTTTAGACAGACCGTTCAACCCCCGTTATGCTGGGAGGCCTCTGCGATTTAGAAGGCCCCAATATATATATATTTCTGCGGGGGTCCACAAATTGTCTGGTGTTCTGGTGATGAAGAGCATCAGGAAGGAAGTTTCGTTAGTTTCGAAACCAGGGAGGCAGACTTTCGTTAGGGAGCCCAACTTAAGGATCGTTACTATAATATATTGACATGTCACGATTTAGTCCTGTTGCAAATTTAATAATCAGCAAAGAGTACTTATTAAGAAATGCTTTGATTTCTTTGTAATACACTATATAGCAACTAACCCGTAGAGCATCATTTTATAATAAACATTCGTGCAAGTGGAAACATTGACTGGGGTGGACACAAGAATGCGAGCTTGCATAAGTATAACCCTTAACCGAATACCGCATTTTATATCCATTCTAAGATGTGGTTATCATTTGTGTATCACTAGCTACCGTCATTAGTATTCATTTTATAGACCCTTTTTGGCCCTTTGTTGATAAATTCTACTGATTTCTAGAGACTAGTGATGTCTACAAATTCTAGAGGTTTCTTGCGGCATCTTTTATTATCCAAGAAAAGTATAATCCTTCGTTACGGTATAATTGTAACTGGAGATAAGCTTCGACTTTCAAATGAGACCATTTCCGTGCACTCACTCGTACTTTCATATAAGAAGGAAAGAGCGATCTTCCTTCCTTTTTCCCTTCGTTTCTCGGAAGAGAAAAAGGCTCGAATTGCTCTCGAAGAAGGCAGAGCAAATGGGTCATTTACCTTAAGCGAGCACGCTTCGTGAAATCAACCCCCTTGAGTGGACATAGGTTCCTATTCCGAGGAACGAGCGGAAGAACAAGAAAGCGGTTCTTCCAGCGGCGCCCCGACGACCTTCAATGGCTTTCCATGGAACGGCGGCTCTCGACCACGCCACTCCATTGGCGGGTGAAAATATGCGAAGGGTTGTCAACCAACGATACAATTTTGGCAGTTTTGGCCTGAAGGCGGTCCAAGCGTTCGGAAACCCCACGAATTTTTTAAGTTTTTACTCGTAAAGGTAATAATACCACTGACGAAACTATGTAATCTCGATAAAGAGAAGTCTATGCAGGAGAAATTTAACTTTCCATGCCGGAAAGTTGGAATTTCGATGCCACTTTCATTTAACACATAAATAGGTAGGTTGAAGAAGATATCAACAGAAAGGAGAGTGAAGCTCGAATGATGAGTTTTAGCGAAATGGACTAAACTAGTAGCTTTTCTTATGAGCGTGTGGGAATATTGCTTGTTTTTTAGTTTAATATTATCAAACTCAGGGTTAGAAGTAGTGTACAAGGCGATATAAGGATCAGAAACTATCATTATTTTCGAAAAATAGCAAACATCGAAAATCACTCGCGATAGTAGTAGTAGTATTGTTAAAAGAGCTTCGACAGCTTAGGTCATTTCGCACGTAGGCTCCCACCGGGAATCGAACCCGGGACCGCTTTCACTGAAGTCGAACGCGTTGCCCACTTGGCTATCCGGGAGCCCCCACTCGCGATATTTCTGCTCACTGATTAGATATCAATGGTCAGATGAATAGACAGGAACCCCTTCGATTTTTTCAGTACATCAGTGAATTCAATGAAGATCGGTTAATTTTCAAAATTTATACCGCAAATAGAAGCATATGAAACCTAATTTAATCATTTCAATTCTTAAAAGGATGCAATAAAGACCCCTTTTCAAAGTTTTTAAAGGAAAGGCCTAAGCCCTGTCTGCTTCCTTCTCTTTCATAATACGCGACTGTTAATGCTGCTTACAATTTTTAAGAAAACTTTCACGGATTTTCGATTGAAAGATGGCGCTCGTTTAACTATGGACAAGCTCATACTTTTACATAATCCCTTTCCGTAAGGTCTACACGACATTTTTATACATAAATATTTCATTCGAGCCCGGACCGAGCTGGTCGCGAGTGAATCAGGGACCCTTCTAAGCTTCGTGCTTGGGCAACCGCGCAATACTTTACTTGAGCGCAGTTCATTAGGTTGTCGAGCGCCCGCTGTTTATCGAAAATTTTGAGCATTAGTTTTCACAGTGATGTGAATGATTTTGCATTTACGAATTGTATAGTGGGATTAGTGGATATGTGGTTCATTTCGTAATTTAACGTGAGGCCTCCGGATTGCCATGTGGGCAACGGGTTCGACTTCAGGAGAAACGGCTCCGGCTTCGATTCTCGGATTTTGATCATTCTCGGTTGGGCTCACGTATGAAATGACTAAAGCTGTCGAAGCACTTTTGAAATTACTCTTTTTAAATTCCAAGAAAAATCAGAGAAATTACATCTAAAACTCTTCATTGGCAATAGTTGCGCAGTTCCGTGAACGCCTGCTGTAATTTTCTTCTCGTCCAAACATAAAAAAAATTAGAGATAAGAGTGGAAAGATGCCCGACTGGATAAAAACTTACTTGGCAGAGAGAATCTAGAAACTCTCCCAATGGGGGTTGGGGCGATTTAATTTCCTTACGAACTCCTCTCCAATTAACTTTTTAAATGTTATTTTGACGTGATAAACGTAGTAGATGTATGTTGATGATGGAAAACTTCATTAACTGAATTTAATTCAAGCTCTTCGTCTGTTCATATGCAAATTGCTTCTACAAAGTCACCAGTGAGGGGGTGGGGGGTTCGCTCCCTTCCCCTGGATCCGACAAGGATGCTTGGATCTGAAGTTCGGCTCTGGCTCTAGCAAGTCCATCACGTTTGCCTAATTATGGGCTTCTGGGATTCTTAACGAATGAAACCATTTCGATATCAAACGTATATCATCTTCTCGAATGAACCAATGACGCGACTGAATAAATATTAAAATCTTTGCCCTCAAATGTGTCATTTTTCTTAGAAATAGTTATTTAATTGAAGGAATGCGGCAAATTTGTATAAACGAAACCGAATAGTAATCCTTAAAATGCTATTTTTATTTACATCAGGAATAACCTCCTTAGTATTTTGATGTGAATACAAATATGTAAATACAGATATGTAAATACATGTTTTCGGAATCTTTGATTGCAAATGTGATAGATTTTGGCGCACTATGAAATAAACAAATGCGGTGGAATGTCTACCCTTTAAATGCAACATGGACACGCCAAATCTAAGAAACAGTTCTTAACATTTAATGATGTTAATTATTTACAGAGATGATAGTTTTCTTGGTGAGTTAGTTAAAACTTTCTTATAATCACGTCCACATGTTGTGACAAGTGAGGTGGAATGCTGAGGTGCAAGTTTCTACTGCCATTGCACTTTCTCCCTGCCTCACCCACAGAAGCAATAACAGAAATTTCAAAAGACGCGGTTTCCAGTTGCGCTACCCGTATTTCCCCACGTTCCCCACCTATCTCCTAATAGATGGTGCAACTGCAAGTACTTCCGCGCAAACTGTCTGCTTCTTTCAAAGTTTTGGCGCAAATCTGTGGAAAATAAATTTACAATGCCGCTATTAAGGAGCTATACACCGCATTACTTTTCAATCGACGACATTATGGCAACTCAAGAACGTCTTCCCTGTAAATTTGAAGTTGATGTTCTCCGACTTGGTGAGTATTGCCGTAATCAGGCCAAAATAATTATGAGCAACACTACAGCTCTAAAAGTCGCGAAGAAAAGTATTTGAAATAGATTGGAGAGATGTGGCGGCTTATGTGGCATAAGTGAATATATATCAATATCATCTTGTTTAGGTTTCCTTGACCCGTCGTCGGACGATGAAGATATTAAAACGGGAACTACCCTAGAGTTGCCATACTGGCTTGCAAGAGCTCTGTGCAATCGTAACAGATCTATCGTGAGCGTAAATATCCCTCGCATCTATAAGGAAGCATACAGGTACAGAAATCGCATAATTAAATTGTCTGCAATAAATGACGAAGTTATTTAATTGTTTTATGTATTTTTAGGGAAATTTTAAAAGCTGAGGCATCTGTCGTTGATCTGCATAGACTCTGTGTGTACTTTTATGAATTTGGGTCATATTTATCCGGTTTCAATCATCGGGATTCTACAGAAATAGGCAATTTACTGGTTCAGGTATTCCGCTTTGATTTTTGGAACAGATTTGAAGGCCTTTCCTTTTTTTCTCAAGTTTATATGATAAATAACTTAAACTAATATCCATTAATCCCAATAAATTAAGGAGTGGTGTAATTTTTTTTGTAATTGGGATGTTTTGTTTAAATATATTTGATATAGTATGGCGTATTAGTGCTGTGACATTTACATTAAAAAAAAGTTTTTTCCCCAAAATAGTAACTTCAACTTAATTTTCCTCGCAGTGCTTTAAAGATAGATTTCGCCTCATAATGGACTGGGCTCAAAATTCTTCAGGAGATACAAGTGGTTCAGGCAGAGGAGCAGGGTCTGATCCCACTGCTCGATTGGATAATTTAGAACGAGGACTTCTAATCACAGGGCGTTCATCGTGGGAAGCACTCGAAGCATGGTTATCCCAAGGAGGTATGTGAATTGTGATTGCTAGAAGTTGAAGATATTAATTAGTGAATAAATGTAGTATTCCCATTCAGAAAATTCATATGCTGATGTAAGAATAATTTATTTTTGCTTATTCCGTTTAATATCATTTAGTAGCCTTGTTCATTGACTGTTGTTTTTGTTTTACTGCATTCTTAAAGTTTTATAGCTTTGTCGTTTTCTTATTAACTTTAGTTTCATTTCTAATGATAAGCTGTTAGCCATTTTTTGTGGGAATAGCTATATAATAGTTATAGCTGAAGTATCAAGCAGAATTCGTGTAAAATAATTCATTATATCACAAGTACAGATTGTGGTTTTGGCTTGAAAATGCATAATCAGTATATTTTTCAGTAAGTATATCTCATGAGTCTTTGGTGGAACCTTTTTAGTTGCGTTTTGTAATGCTTATTATTAAAAGACTTGTTACTGTTAATACTTGAGTCATTATGTTTAATAATGTCATAAATTACATTAAATGAAATAAATTACAATTAAATGAAATAACTGGTATATTCAGTTTTAGCTACATTTTGGAATAGCAAGTATTAACATTTATTATAATCATGGACTTAGATTAGATATTTATACTTTTATGATACCTAATCACAAGATACACATGTATCTTTGTTAATTACTTAATCATGTGGTTAAGCACGATACCAACCAGGGCTGTGCTTATGGCAAGGCCTTAGGTGCCATGTTGAATGTTAAGTCATACATTTTCTGGATTATCAGTGTTTCATTTTAAAAAATAATGGATTTCACTTAGGAAATTCTTAATCCTTTCTTTCCTTTACTAATTGGTTAAATTAAAACAGACAAATAACATGGGAATAAAATAAAAGGCTGTGTATGAAATCTTGGCTCAAGTGGGAAAATGGCTCAGCATGACCCTGCTTCAAACCGTGACACCCTTGACTCTTGTCCTTTTTCAGAGGTATTATATCCTATGACTGTAATGTAATAAACATCAGTTTTGTCATCAAATAAAATTCAGAATAACTTATAAGTTGTTGTTTTAATAAGAGGAAACAAAACAATTTTTCATTGAATTGATAAAATAATTACATATGTACTAGGACCTGCCTGGAAAAAATCCCCTTAGTTTTTCTAATTTCTTTCTATAGATTACCTTATAATGCTTCTCTATACAACCTACTCATTTAAGGAGTTTACCAATACCTATAGTTAATAAAATCTTCCTGTCTCCTTTTTTATTAATGAATAAGTGTTTTTTTCCAGTCCTCTAGCTTCTCCTCTTTTTTCCATATCTTATTATTGTTTCCAGTCTTCTCTGGATTGTGTATTTTGTAGTAAGTCTATTTCCAAGCATTTTTTTCCTGAGCGTTTCTTAACCTTTTCTTCATTTTTAACCATATCTCTTTGTCTTAGATACTCCTTCCTATCCTTTTCATCCCTTGTTAATACCAATTTCAAGTATATATCTTTTTTCTTTTGATTTGTATCTTTTATTTCTCCCTTTCACCATGTACTCCCTCTTCATTTTGATCAACTTATTTTTCCTTTTCAAGGTGTCTCCTGCTGCTTCATTCACGAACATATTGCTATATTGTTTGTTTCAGTTATCTTAAGAGTCAGTTTGTAATTTTTTTTCCAGTTCTAATTTACACAAAAATGGAGTAGCATCTTCCTTTATATTTTCTAAATAACTAATATTATCTGTATATATCTTAACACAGCTTCAGTATTATGAAGTTTCATTGGGATTCCCCAAAATTGAAAGTGGTATTGGGGTTCCCAGAAATTGCGCATGATTTTGTTGATCCAAATTAATTAGCATTTCTGAAGATGAGGAACGTCAATGGATTTTCTAAAGAAAATTTTAGCCGCTATAATGGAAATTTTGGATCAGTTTATAAAAAAGTGTTAAATTTTGATAGAAGTTTGAAGGCAAGATGAAGCATAATTGATGTGATGCCATGCTGCAAACAGCTGTTTGCTGAACTAAACAGAAAATTCCAAACACAAAATATTTTATTTTACAAAAAATAACAGAGTAGGTCAAATGAGGAAGAGCCTTCCTCATCATAAACATAACTTCTTCACTCTAACTTTTTTGATTTTTAGAAACAAAAATCAATATCAGAAATAAATAAGTATTTAATTGATGTAATAAAGAATAATTTAACAATGAATGTTCTAAACAAAACTAAAAAACTGGTAAATTTTTTATTCTATCTTCTGCTCCACTTAATCCTATTATTTACTCACTAAGGCAAACTCATTTAAAGCTGTTTCATTTAGCACTTGAATTTTTGGAATGTATCCCCCACATTATGTGGGGTCTTATTGTATGTTTAATGATAATAATTGAAATTACTCTCTATTTTTTCTAATATTAATGAAACTGCCTGAAAACTGTATTGCTTTACTTTTCTCTTATTTATAATTAAACAGCCTTACCTTGTAATTAAACAGCAATGCTGCCCTTAGAAGAAATGACTTCAGCATTCTGCTCTTCTTTATATTCTAACCTCCATAACTTTAATCTACTTTTTCTTTGCTGTTTAATTACTAAATAGTCAATGATTGATTGGGTGTTTTATAATGTATTCTTGTAAATTTGAGAATATTCATGTGGTGATAAAAACCCTTTGTGATTCTGACTGAGAACCACATGCATAGTTCTTTTAACATGTATCCATTAGTATCATTTTTCTTTCTTCCCATTCTTCCATTAACATTTACTTTAACTAATTCTTTCAAACTATCAAATTTATTTTATTCATATGTTTGCACTTCATGAAACACTTCTTCCTTCTCTAATGCTGCATCTTCAGTAGGAACATTTATACCTATTATGATTAAAATCGATTGTGGCAGGCTTTACGTCATGGAAATCCATATGAAAAGGATGGTACGAATAAAAATTTTTATTCATACCATCATCATTAAAACATAAAAAAGTATGAGGTCATTTTTTACGATTTTCCATGGAAGATTTCATTCCTCCTCACCACAGCACAACAGGCACTCATGGGCAAGGTTGTGGAATTTGCCACACGGAACAATCTTGTAAATTGAAAAATTCACAAATGCCTTTTATCAAGTTTTCACCCGAGAGTTTTCCTCTTCCACCTATGCTTTGGCTGCTGTGAATCTTATACACAGTAATTGTCACATGGACGTACAACAATTTAAATTAATTAATTTTTATCAACTCATCACATTAGTGATAAGAAAATTATTGTATTTGGTGCCAGAAACTGGATGTGTAGGATTAATTTTTATATACATATCCTTGCTAAATATTCCATTATAATATCATAAAATCTCTTTTATCCGTATTTAAATTGCATGATATTTTTCAATGCTTTTAAATTGGTGAGAATAATGAAGGTGAAACACAGCCACAGAATCCTACGGTAGTTCATAAAACTATAAGCTTACAAACTATAACATTCAGGATTATGAATGGTTTTAATATGAATTACTAAGACTAGAGAACTTTGTGTCTAACAAGAAGAACGTCAGGTTTGTGTAACACGGATTTACACAAAAATTTCAGAACACTTTCCTTGCACCAAAATAACAGACACGTGTCCAGCTGTTCAACTCAATGATGTAAAGAGGGTTAGTGCAATAAAATCTCCCTCGGTTACGGCAGTCTTTGGCGTTTCCTTCTCGTTCGCCGAAGGGAAAAACCAAGTATGCACAGTATATGGGAAGAACATTTTCTACAATTTAAAACAAACTGTACTGTAAATATCGCAATAAAACGGGCTATTTCTCTACTAGAAACTTCGTGATACATAAGAACCTTAAAAAATGAAGAAAGAAAAAAATGGAAAATTAAAATGGAGGGCTTCAAGCGGCAGTGTTTATAAGCAGTCGATTCTTACAGGAGATTTTAATATTAGTCTGGAAACGATCCCAAGACCATATTGAAAAAATCTTTCCCGTTTGCGTTACGAAAACATGTCTAATAACAATATCTCGATTATCAATTCTCTATTGTTCTGGGAAGGGCTCAAAATAAATTCTCTATAATCCGCACAAAGCATACTTTACGGAAAAAATTGAGTATTTGGGCCTTCTGGAAATCGAAGCTATGATCGATGTTTCACTTTTCTTCCGGGTTTCCTGTTGGTACTGATACCACATAAAACGGCCAAGTCAAAGACACTTGTAGTTCAGGCTGAGACTCCATAACCTACGTGTATTAGTACTACAATAGATACTGGAGTACCTACCTAACGTATATTTTAATAAATGTTGACGGGAAAGGTAAAGAATGTCTGGGAGGTAAGAAGATGAAAGTAAATCGCAGAAAAATTAAATTGTTTGAAAAAAAAGGGATAAAAATTTTTCTAGGTGGAAAATTTCGCTATATCTATGGCAATGCACGTGTGTGGCGTGGTTGCTGAACTTCAATTTTCAGTTGCAAATTTTGCATAAACAAAGGTGCATTGAGTTGAACGGCCGAACACGTGTCTGTTATTTTGGTGCAAGGAAAGTGTCCTGAAATTTTCGTGTAAATCTGTGTTACACAAACCTGACATGCTCCTTGTAAGTATCCAATTTGATAAAGCTAGGAATAGTTTTCTTTTTTGAGACTTGTATTTGTTTAATGGACAATGGCATACTGTTTTGCTATAATGGAGCAATTAACATAGCTTAACATTTTGTTTGGTAAAATTTTAAAACTGTGTTACATGTGAATCTGTGAAACATCACAAGATTCAAAATGAAAATGGTGGTATGGATTTAAGCTGTAACAATGTTTTCAAAATTAACAAGGTTTGATAATAGCAAGGATAGTATCAAAGACATTCCAGAAACTACAGATAATGTAATGAAAAAAATATGTGGATACCAAGGAAAAAATATCGGGTGACTAGGACTCAAAACAACTTTCTGGGCATATGTTTTAATTTCTGAACTACTGTGCTAAGTCAAATGGAACACATTATGATCCTAAGACCAGTGGCACTGTAATGGCATTGATTCAAATGAAAGTTACCTTGTTTGAGCAACAACAAAGTCCATATAAGATACACTTTAAGTCGCCTTTTTAGTAAGATATACTGTGTAATAAGAAGAAATCTATCATTGTTCTGAAAATGCTTTAACTTTGTTTCATCTGAACTTTTCTCGAATATTTATACTAATTACTTTGTTTTATCTTGTATTAAAAACTCACAAATTGATCATTTCAGGTGGGAGGCCTATTGGTCCAGCAAATATGGTTGTGAATCACCAAAAGAGGCAATTGGCAAATGCATCAGTTTCATAAATAAGATACAAGAGTTAAATCTGGAATCCCTGAGTTATTTTATTTTTTAAACAGATGTATAAAGGTATTGTAACTTATTTATATTAGAATAAAATTCATATTTTTCTTATAAAAAAACAAAAATCAAATTCATTGTCACTCTGGATGTTCTTAAAAGTTATAAGAATATTAGAACAATTAATCTAGTTTGAAGTAACTGAAGAAGTTATATACATAAATTAATTATAATGAGTAATGACAAAACTGAATGCAGCTTAGTACAATAACTTTAAGACAGCTTCCCATTCAAAAGTGTTATCATCATTGTCTTGTACCTCATCACTCCAAAAATCTACTTAACAAATTCTTTCCATCATTCAGATATCTGAGAGCTAAATCAGTCCTTGAAAAATGGTACATATCATTCAGCCTAAAAGAAACATTTATCAAACAAATCCTACTTTTTATAAATACATTTACTCCCTCTTCATTTTTAATATGGTATACAAAACATTGTAAGAAACAAAACTTTCTACATTTTTGAAATAGTTGATATTTCCAGACAAAAAATAACAAATTATAATTTTGATGGAAAATGTTGGAGTAGTAATTATGTAATTTTTTAATAAAAAATTTGTACAATGGAGAGCATTGTTTCAAAACAATCAATTGACAGCTCATGATAAAAAAACAAGAAATACCAAGTAGTGTATCTTTTTTAGTGCAAATTCTATTTCCTACATTCATTGTTTCAAATAAATCTATCCATTTGAATGCCTCATATAATAATTCAAGGAAAAATTCTGTGCACTGAGTGACCTGCATTATACATATACAAAGACTCCTATACAAAAACATCATTTTGATACAAAATATTACTAGTGCAACAATTTAAGTGATTGAACATCAATTGCCTAGCAGAACTGTTGTAGAAACTTGGTTCCAAAATGATCATTACAGTTCTGTCTCAAATCAGAACAACATTTCAATCGACATTTTTGGATAGTGCTTATTGAACAAAACTAATGTTCAAGAATGAATACTTTTTCCCCTCACACAATATTTCAATGTAGCATAACTGTAACATAGAAGCTGTTTGCTCGAGCCTTCATTCGCTTATATTCCATCATCAAGCATGTTACAAGAGAAGCTTTTCTCCTTTAGCTGATCGATTGCTTCTATCATTTGTGGAAATGATATGTGATTCCTAACACTAATTGAGCTGTCTCTGCACTAGCAAGGCTGCATGAGTATTTAATTATATTAGGTACCAATACTATCAGTAAAATTGATGGAAAGGTAGCCGCTGTGGGGGCTGCAGCAGTCTTATAAATTCAGCATAAATGCTTACAATTTGGAACTTCAAATGACTTAGAGATGAGAATCTTCTTTCAGTCTTAGACCAACACTTGGAGGAGCCATCACTTGTGCAACGTGAGACACAGGTGGACGTCCTATGACTCCATGGATGAAATGAACAGCTTCTAGGAGTTTGGGTAAATTAACTCCAGTAGACACACCCATTCCCTCCAACATGTAAACCAAGTCTTCTGTAGCCACATTTCCAGATGCTCCACGGGCATATGGACATCCACCAAGGCCTCCAGCTGAAGAATCAATAACCTTAATCCCAAACTGGAAGAGAAAAATCCATTCTGATGCATCTTTTCATTTAAATTTATCAATCTAAAAACAGCCTCAGAGCAAAATATTTCAATTAGGTAATTTCAAATAAATTATTCTCACTGTTCCCGTTTCTCAAGTCTATCGAGTTTTAAAAAGTTTTCTTATACCCAAGCCAGGGGTGGCAAAACTATGGATTCCCCAAAACTCCAGAGAATTTATTGGCATGCAGAACTCTGATGACTTTAACTTACAAAATGAAGCCATGGAGTAAAAGAGGGTTCTGTTCATTATTAATTATAATTAAGGATAATTTACATCAAGAAAGATCTGGTGGTTTCCCAGTTGTGCTCAAGAAATCTTTGCAGGTTGTCAACCGGGTAAGTTCAATGGTATAAACCGACGTTTCGGCATCTGCCTCTGATGCCATTTTCAAGGAATGCAGAGTTCCTCTCATGTTGACCTTTTCTTCTCTGGAGACTATTACCACTTTAGGACTGGTCAGAATTATACCTGTTGGGTGACGCCTACTCGCCCCCTGATTGGTCAAGACAATCTCTCCTCCTATTGGCTGTCTTGGAGTGTTGCATATTTTGTATTACCGGGTTCCATGATTTACTTAGGAAAATACCCTCGTCTCGGTTCATGTTTTTCTCATTGAGGCGGATTTCAATGGCCTCTTTGTAAATACGGTCCCAGTAGCCGTATCCTTTGCAGAGTATCTTGGTCTTGTTAAAGTCAATACCATGATTTCCAATTAGGACATTTCCACCATGGCAGACTTTGAGGGTTGCCTCAGTCTCATGCACCTTTTGTGTTCTTTTAATCTGGTTTCTATTGTCCTGCTGGTCTCTCCAATGTATGCGAGTCCACATTCACAGGACGAATGCCGAAATGTCGGTTTATACCATTGAACTTACCCGGATGACAACCTGCGAAGATTTCTTGAGATAATGTACATCAATTGCAACATTTCAATCTAGTCATCTATATCTATACTTAGGATCTGTAAATATGTAAGGGAGCCGATTCTGTACATCGAATAAAATTAAAAAAGTGGTAGATATGGTAATTAGAAGTGATACTGAGTCCAAAACGCCTATTTAATAAAATTATGTCTGTCTGTTGTCACATCATGCAAAAACTATCAAACATTTTGACTAAATTTGACAGCATGATAATGTATGTCCTGAATTGACACATAGGTTACTTTTTATCCTGATGTCATACATCTTTCGATGGTTAAATGGACCATTATGTTATTTATGACATCATAGGTGGAGGTGAAAGAGAGTGTGGCAGGGAAACTTTATTTTCGCCTAAAACTCTATAACTAAACGTTTTCCAACTTTCAAGATTGGCACATTATTACATCTCCTTCCTGCACAGATTATAGGCTACTTTTCATGAGTCTTTTAGTCCCCAGTTTGATCCTAGAAAAGCAAAATGTTTCCCGTAAGAAGTACACGTAAAGTTCACTTTTACTGCTTGGAGGTTTCATTTCTTTTGGCAAATTAAATTAGAATAGCAGAACAAAATCTAGACAAGCACAAAAAGAAGGGAAATTGAATGAAAATTCTTATTTTGGCCATGGAACATTGATTTTGATTCAAAGTTATTGGTCAGTTTGACCCTGTAGGTCGGTGTTTACCTCAAGAGCAGTGAGAATATTGGGCAAAGCCTGCCCATAAGTATTGTGAAAATGTACAGCCAGCTCTGAAGAAGAGAATTTTTCATCTGCATTCCTTTCTGCAGTTGGATCCAAGAGGATGTTCAGCAGAGAGCGTACAGAACCTGGAGTGCCAACACCAATTGTGTCACCAAGGGAGATCTCATAGCAACCTAATTTACGCAGTAGGGATGCCACCTGTAGACATAAGAGAGATATGATTAAATTTATTAAATAGCATAGTAAAATTATTTCATTAGTATGGGATAGCCTTCAAATAATTATATCACTTAATGAGTCTTTTACTAACATTTATGTTAAGTCCATAGAATCCATCATTAAATTTTCTTCAAAATATCTGAGAGCATCTTTAAGGATATCCTATTACAATGTACTAAGGGTAATAAAACAGTACATTTGATAATGTAGGCTTTTCATTGCACTTAAAGGACTTTTTGAACTAAACTCATGATAGGGAAGAAATGTTGCCCTGGATTTTGTAGAGAGGAAATAGAGGAATAATTTTACACTTAATGGCAAGTGTCTAAAAACCCAAAGAATAAACAAATCTGATAAAGTCAATTGAGTCCAGGAAGCAAACTTGTGTCTTCCACATTCCCTTGCAGTGCTAAAAGAGATATCTCACAGAAAAGTCTCATTCCATTTTGCTATACACTTCATAGGCTCTTTCAGGGTTTCTAGCAGCTTATGAAGCATCCTAAAAAATAGAATGAGACAGTTCTGCTAGATAGCTCAATTGGTAAGAGCAACTGCCAAAGATGTGGTTTCATGTCCTGAATTCAAAAGACTTTTACAAAGAGATTCATCCTTCAGATAACCAACTTTTATTTTAATCAGTTACAACTCACTTTACCCAAAATTAGAAAGCTTTTTCATTAGAGAGAAGCAATCATCTCCTTAAAAACTATTTTCCTGTCAGAATCTTCCATCTCTTGAAAGATTAATTTATTCTGCAATGAATATTCACCTATGTATATTTAAAATAAGAATGTATGAGAGTAGTCCAGAAGAACTCAACCTAACAAAGAAAAAACAAATATTTGGAGAAAAATATCTTTATTTCTCAAGATAGTGTCCTTTTACCTAAATACACTTTTCCCAGTGATGTACCTTTGATAACCTGGTTTATTAACAGCAAACTCCACCTCTTTATAGTTGGCTAATCTTTAACCACTGAGGCATTTTTTCAAGGTTAAGAAGAGAAAATAATCCAAGGAAGGTAAATCTGGTGAATAGGGTGCATAAGGAGGCAATTCGAACTTCAACTCATTAATTTTGACTATTGCGATGACGTGTGAACTGGTGCATTGTCTTGATGAAACAACACTCTTTTTTCACATTTTTTCATTTCGTCACTCAAATACTGCAATAAGGTTGCATAATACTTGACATTGATTGTTTTTCCTTTTTGAAAAGTATCAATGAAAATTGTCCTTTTTGCATCCCTAAATATTTCATAGTTGTATACGAAAAAGCGGACTCCCCCAGAGTAGAGCTTGGCTTTGATATTTGATGATCTGAGACCTTTCAAATGACAGTATTGTATCACATAATGATGACCATTTTTTTCCATGTTAACAAATTCACTATTTATGGCTGCTAAACAAATAATAAACAATGACGCGTCTTGAAACTTCAAACTTAAAAAGCTTAAGGTTCTTTCAACCATAGTAATATTTTTCAAACAATAACCGCCATCTATATGTAAGGTACCAATGAGACAACCTTTGTAAATGGAATAACTAACAGTTTTCAGTTTTTATGAATTTGGGTTTAATGTTGTACTAGTTAACATGTAATAAGACCTTTCATTCAGCCATTTCTCCTTCAGCCATTTTCAGCAGCTAATGAATTATGAACCTACTCCATAAACTTATTGATGCATGACAGAGAGACAACATTTTTCATAGCACTAACAAAACCTGCCAAGCAACTAAGTCTGCAGATAATTTAGCTAATTTTGACCTCTAGGTAGGCTTTAGTGAAAGCGGTTCTGGGTTTGATTCCTTGTGGTGGCTCATGTGCAAAATGACCTTAGCTGCTGTAGGAATTTTAAAATTACTATTAGTAGTTGAGCTAATTTATTACAAGGATACAGAAGAAAAATTTAATTGCTTAGATTTCTGAGAATTATTTGTTGAAACCTTAAAAAACCATCATCATTAAATAGATCCACTCCAAAATATGAACACAAGAGAAGCTGTTTTAATTTCTCCAAAATTGTACAATATGAACTTGAATGCTGAAAAGAAAATCAATTCTCAGAAAGTATGCTCAAGTTTTAAATTCCTCTTACCCTTACTACTTCCTCTGGTTTTACTGCTCCTTGGTAAGGACATCCACAAACGCATGAAATATATCCACGAACACGCATTCCAGATTTAATTGCATGCTCAGTCACTTCCTTGAACCTGCGTATGCTCTCTTCAATGCTGCAGTTGATATTTTTGTGCGAGAAGGCTTCTGATGCTGATGCAAATACAGCTATCTCTTCAGCTCCAGCTTCAATCTTGAAACACAAAAGCATTTTATTAGCATGACAATAAAGAATATAAAATCATAGTTTTGATTTTCTCTTACAAGTATTGGGATTTATATTTGTAACAGTAATTCCAGGGGCAGGTCTAGAAACTTGCCAATGGGGTCTTTATCTCAATACAGTTTCCTTATGAACGCATCTCCAATTAACTTTTAAACTGGTTGATTGCCCTTTTGCTACCCGTGGATCCATCAATGGTCTATACTCAATGTAAATTCATACATAAGGAGAATGATGAAGTTTTTAAGTTTATATTAATAGAAAAGGAAATTTTTTTTTAAATATACAAATGTAGGCTACAGATAAATAGTGACTAGTACAATCTATTTGACCAAATTTGCCTAAATGAAAGTCACGAATTTTTCCAAATTTAGCCTCAAGAGAGATGTATGACCATCTTATTCATCCAAACTTAAAATTAAAAGTTTTTTATCAATAAGAGTGATTATCTTTTAATGTATTGCCCATTATACACATTTTTAGTCCATATAGTAATTATATACAGATGTTTTTCCTTGTGTAAGAGCTTTAATTTAAATGTGAGTAAACTGTACGCAGTAAATACTCAATTTTAATTTATATAAACTTTTGTTCTTTGCACTTTGTTTCAATTATAAATAACACAATGCTGTCCCCATCATTTAAACTAATTATGAAAAATGTTATGGAAATATTAGTATTTTCATGTTTAACTCAATGTCAATTGAAATAAATTTTAAAACATCATGAAATAAATTCAAAATTAATTGATGGAAAAAAAATTTTGGTGTAAGAAGAAGGTTGTCTCCGATGGACTGACAATTTTATGCATTGGAATGGTATCAGTCTTTGAAAAAAAGGATAATTCCTCCAAGGTAAAATTGCAGAGATTATAAAGAGAAGCTAATAAGAGTATCAATGGCATATAATACAACTTTGAGGTGTATTGATTACCATTTTAGGTCAGATTAGAAATGCTGATGTATCCCTGGGATATTTGGTTGTGCCAGGAAATTCCACTATTTACAAGAAAGGAGCAAAATCAACAGTCATGAAAGCAAGAGGAAATGAAAAATTGAGGGATTAAGGAGTGAGATCTGACAATTGATATCTTGACAATGAAGAAGAAACATGAATTTTCAAGTGAGAGTGAATATATTGGAAGTGATTAGAATAGCAGTAGACTAGCATTAATGATCTTGATCATTTAAAATTCACTTTTGTAGTTAAATTTTTATCACATTTTCTAATGTGCATATGATTTTTGTTTAGATTCAAGAGTTACTTATCTCAATCTCCTCTAAAGACCATTATCTACCTGACATGAAGTACCTACCTAATTTAAAATTTTGAATGGTATTGTAGTGATTGATGCACACTATGCAAATTTTACGCTAAATTTCAAAGCATTATTGTGCATCACCTATAAAGTTGTGTGCCAGAAAAATTGTAAGTAACCTTTATTTTACATTTTTATACTAAAGTGTATTTAATATTCTGACTCGGGAAAATCTAATCTGAAGTGCTGAGATAATATTCAAGGTGTCTCTATATCTGGGTAAATACAGAATACATATTTACCATTCTGGGTTCTGTATTTTCTAATTTAACATTATTTCATGAATTTATTCATCAACAGTTGCCATTAATGGCCTTGTAGACAACTCTTTTCTGGCCGAAACTTTCAGTGAATGTATTTATTAGCAAATAATTAAAGTATCAATGAAAATTGTCCTTTTTGCATCCCTAAATATTTCATAGTTGTATACGAAAAAGCAGACTCCCCCAGAGTAGAGCTTGGCTTTGATATTTGATGATCTGAGACCTTTCAAATGACAGTATTGTATCACATAATGATGACCATTTTTTTCCATGTTAACAAATTCACTATTTATGGCTGCTAAACAAATAATAAACAATGACGCGTCTTGAAACTTCAAACTTAAAAAGCTTAAGGTTCTTTCAACCATAGTAATATTTTTCAAACAATAACCGCCATCTATATGTAAGGTACCAATGAGACAACCTTTGTAAATGGAATAACTAACAGTTTTCAGTTTTTATGAATTTGGGTTTAATGTTGTACTAGTTAACATGTAATAAGACCTTTCATTCAGCCATTTCTCCTTCAGCCATTTTCAGCAGCTAATGAATTATGAACCTACTCCATAAACTTATTGATGCATGACAGAGAGACAACATTTTTCATAGCACTAACAAAACCTGCCAAGCAACTAAGTCTGCAGATAATTTAGCTAATTTTGACCTCTAGGTAGGCTTTAGTGAAAGCGGTTCTGGGTTTGATTCCTTGTGGTGGCTCATGTGCAAAATGACCTTAGCTGCTGTAGGAATTTTAAAATTACTATTAGTAGTTGAGCTAATTTATTACAAGGATACAGAAGAAAAATTTAATTGCTTAGATTTCTGAGAATTATTTGTTGAAACCTTAAAAAACCATCATCATTAAATAGATCCACTCCAAAATATGAACACAAGAGAAGCTGTTTTAATTTCTCCAAAATTGTACAATATGAACTTGAATGCTGAAAAGAAAATCAATTCTCAGAAAGTATGCTCAAGTTTTAAATTCCTCTTACCCTTACTACTTCCTCTGGTTTTACTGCTCCTTGGTAAGGACATCCACAAACGCATGAAATATATCCACGAACACGCATTCCAGATTTAATTGCATGCTCAGTCACTTCCTTGAACCTGCGTATGCTCTCTTCAATGCTGCAGTTGATATTTTTGTGCGAGAAGGCTTCTGATGCTGATGCAAATACAGCTATCTCTTCAGCTCCAGCTTCAATCTTGAAACACAAAAGCATTTTATTAGCATGACAATAAAGAATATAAAATCATAGTTTTGATTTTCTCTTACAAGTATTGGGATTTATATTTGTAACAGTAATTCCAGGGGCAGGTCTAGAAACTTGCCAATGGGGTCTTTATCTCAATACAGTTTCCTTATGAACGCATCTCCAATTAACTTTTAAACTGGTTGATTGCCCTTTTGCTACCCGTGGATCCATCAATGGTCTATACTCAATGTAAATTCATACATAAGGAGAATGATGAAGTTTTTAAGTTTATATTAATAGAAAAGGAAATTTTTTTTTAAATATACAAATGTAGGCTACAGATAAATAGTGACTAGTACAATCTATTTGACCAAATTTGCCTAAATGAAAGTCACGAATTTTTCCAAATTTAGCCTCAAGAGAGATGTATGACCATCTTATTCATCCAAACTTAAAATTAAAAGTTTTTTATCAATAAGAGTGATTATCTTTTAATGTATTGCCCATTATACACATTTTTAGTCCATATAGTAATTATATACAGATGTTTTTCCTTGTGTAAGAGCTTTAATTTAAATGTGAGTAAACTGTACGCAGTAAATACTCAATTTTAATTTATATAAACTTTTGTTCTTTGCACTTTGTTTCAATTATAAATAACACAATGCTGTCCCCATCATTTAAACTAATTATGAAAAATGTTATGGAAATATTAGTATTTTCATGTTTAACTCAATGTCAATTGAAATAAATTTTAAAACATCATGAAATAAATTCAAAATTAATTGATGGAAAAAAAATTTTGGTGTAAGAAGAAGGTTGTCTCCGATGGACTGACAATTTTATGCATTGGAATGGTATCAGTCTTTGAAAAAAAGGATAATTCCTCCAAGGTAAAATTGCAGAGATTATAAAGAGAAGCTAATAAGAGTATCAATGGCATATAATACAACTTTGAGGTGTATTGATTACCATTTTAGGTCAGATTAGAAATGCTGATGTATCCCTGGGATATTTGGTTGTGCCAGGAAATTCCACTATTTACAAGAAAGGAGCAAAATCAACAGTCATGAAAGCAAGAGGAAATGAAAAATTGAGGGATTAAGGAGTGAGATCTGACAATTGATATCTTGACAATGAAGAAGAAACATGAATTTTCAAGTGAGAGTGAATATATTGGAAGTGATTAGAATAGCAGTAGACTAGCATTAATGATCTTGATCATTTAAAATTCACTTTTGTAGTTAAATTTTTATCACATTTTCTAATGTGCATATGATTTTTGTTTAGATTCAAGAGTTACTTATCTCAATCTCCTCTAAAGACCATTATCTACCTGACATGAAGTACCTACCTAATTTAAAATTTTGAATGGTATTGTAGTGATTGATGCACACTATGCAAATTTTACGCTAAATTTCAAAGCATTATTGTGCATCACCTATAAAGTTGTGTGCCAGAAAAATTGTAAGTAACCTTTATTTTACATTTTTATACTAAAGTGTATTTAATATTCTGACTCGGGAAAATCTAATCTGAAGTGCTGAGATAATATTCAAGGTGTCTCTATATCTGGGTAAATACAGAATACATATTTACCATTCTGGGTTCTGTATTTTCTAATTTAACATTATTTCATGAATTTATTCATCAACAGTTGCCATTAATGGCCTTGTAGACAACTCTTTTCTGGCCGAAACTTTCAGTGAATGTATTTATTAGCAAATAATTATAATAGGTTTATTAATTCTGTAAGGCAACAGAGTACATGA
>KZ309428.1:37853-52048 GCA_000376725.2 Ladona fulva
AATCTGGTGAATAGGGTGCATAAGGAGGCAATTCGAACTTCAACTCATTAATTTTGACTATTGCGATGACGTGTGAACTGGTGCATTGTCTTGATGAAACAACACTCTTTTTTCACATTTTTTCATTTCGTCACTCAAATACTGCAATAAGGTTGCATAATACTTGACATTGATTGTTTTTCCTTTTTGAAAAGTATCAATGAAAATTGTCCTTTTTGCATCCCTAAATATTTCATAGTTGTATACGAAAAAGCGGACTCCCCCAGAGTAGAGCTTGGCTTTGATATTTGATGATCTGAGACCTTTCAAATGACAGTATTGTATCACATAATGATGACCATTTTTTTCCATGTTAACAAATTCACTATTTATGGCTGCTAAACAAATAATAAACAATGACGAGTCTTGAAACTTCAAACTTAAAAAGCTTAAGGTTCTTTCAACCATAGTAATATTTTTCAAACAATAACCGCCATCTATATGTAAGGTACCAATGAGACAACCTTTGTAAATGGAATAACTAACAGTTTTCAGTTTTTATGAATTTGGGTTTAATGTTGTACTAGTTAACATGTAATAAGACCTTTCATTCAGCCATTTCTCCTTCAGCCATTTTCAGCAGCTAATGAATTATGAACCTACTCCATAAACTTATTGATGCATGACAGAGAGACAACATTTTTCATAGCACTAACAAAACCTGCCAAGCAACTAAGTCTGCAGATAATTTAGCTAATTTTGACCTCTAGGTAGGCTTTAGTGAAAGCGGTTCTGGGTTTGATTCCTTGTGGTGGCTCATGTGCAAAATGACCTTAGCTGCTGTAGGAATTTTAAAATTACTATTAGTAGTTGAGCTAATTTATTACAAGGATACAGAAGAAAAATTTAATTGCTTAGATTTCTGAGAATTATTTGTTGAAACCTTAAAAAACCATCATCATTAAATAGATCCACTCCAAAATATGAACACAAGAGAAGCTGTTTTAATTTCTCCAAAATTGTACAATATGAACTTGAATGCTGAAAAGAAAATCAATTCTCAGAAAGTATGCTCAAGTTTTAAATTCCTCTTACCCTTACTACTTCCTCTGGTTTTACTGCTCCTTGGTAAGGACATCCACAAACGCATGAAATATATCCACGAACACGCATTCCAGATTTAATTGCATGCTCAGTCACTTCCTTGAACCTGCGTATGCTCTCTTCAATGCTGCAGTTGATATTTTTGTGCGAGAAGGCTTCTGATGCTGATGCAAATACAGCTATCTCTTCAGCTCCAGCTTCAATCTTGAAACACAAAAGCATTTTATTAGCATGACAATAAAGAATATAAAATCATAGTTTTGATTTTCTCTTACAAGTATTGGGATTTATATTTGTAACAGTAATTCCAGGGGCAGGTCTAGAAACTTGCCAATGGGGTCTTTATCTCAATACAGTTTCCTTATGAACGCATCTCCAATTAACTTTTAAACTGGTTGATTGCCCTTTTGCTACCCGTGGATCCATCAATGGTCTATACTCAATGTAAATTCATACATAAGGAGAATGATGAAGTTTTTAAGTTTATATTAATAGAAAAGGAAATTTTTTTTTAAATATACAAATGTAGGCTACAGATAAATAGTGACTAGTACAATCTATTTGACCAAATTTGCCTAAATGAAAGTCACGAATTTTTCCAAATTTAGCCTCAAGAGAGATGTATGACCATCTTATTCATCCAAACTTAAAATTAAAAGTTTTTTATCAATAAGAGTGATTATCTTTTAATGTATTGCCCATTATACACATTTTTAGTCCATATAGTAATTATATACAGATGTTTTTCCTTGTGTAAGAGCTTTAATTTAAATGTGAGTAAACTGTACGCAGTAAATACTCAATTTTAATTTATATAAACTTTTGTTCTTTGCACTTTGTTTCAATTATAAATAACACAATGCTGTCCCCATCATTTAAACTAATTATGAAAAATGTTATGGAAATATTAGTATTTTCATGTTTAACTCAATGTCAATTGAAATAAATTTTAAAACATCATGAAATAAATTCAAAATTAATTGATGGAAAAAAAATTTTGGTGTAAGAAGAAGGTTGTCTCCGATGGACTGACAATTTTATGCATTGGAATGGTATCAGTCTTTGAAAAAAAGGATAATTCCTCCAAGGTAAAATTGCAGAGATTATAAAGAGAAGCTAATAAGAGTATCAATGGCATATAATACAACTTTGAGGTGTATTGATTACCATTTTAGGTCAGATTAGAAATGCTGATGTATCCCTGGGATATTTGGTTGTGCCAGGAAATTCCACTATTTACAAGAAAGGAGCAAAATCAACAGTCATGAAAGCAAGAGGAAATGAAAAATTGAGGGATTAAGGAGTGAGATCTGACAATTGATATCTTGACAATGAAGAAGAAACATGAATTTTCAAGTGAGAGTGAATATATTGGAAGTGATTAGAATAGCAGTAGACTAGCATTAATGATCTTGATCATTTAAAATTCACTTTTGTAGTTAAATTTTTATCACATTTTCTAATGTGCATATGATTTTTGTTTAGATTCAAGAGTTACTTATCTCAATCTCCTCTAAAGACCATTATCTACCTGACATGAAGTACCTACCTAATTTAAAATTTTGAATGGTATTGTAGTGATTGATGCACACTATGCAAATTTTACGCTAAATTTCAAAGCATTATTGTGCATCACCTATAAAGTTGTGTGCCAGAAAAATTGTAAGTAACCTTTATTTTACATTTTTATACTAAAGTGTATTTAATATTCTGACTCGGGAAAATCTAATCTGAAGTGCTGAGATAATATTCAAGGTGTCTCTATATCTGGGTAAATACAGAATACATATTTACCATTCTGGGTTCTGTATTTTCTAATTTAACATTATTTCATGAATTTATTCATCAACAGTTGCCATTAATGGCCTTGTAGACAACTCTTTTCTGGCCGAAACTTTCAGTGAATGTATTTATTAGCAAATAATTATAATAAGTTTATTAATTCTGTAAGGCAACAAAGTACATGATATGGAATAGGTCAAGATATAAAAAAGAACATATACAGAGCATACAACACAAGAATCATAAAGACAAATCAAGAATAACTTATACATTAGTAAAAAAAGTTAAAAACGACAATTCAAGTATAGATATATAAATTTAATGACAATTAATACCAGAATGAATTAGAGTTAGATAGCACATTTGATTGTTGAGTAGAACATGGATCTTTCCAAAACTTGTGAAGACTGCTTTACCTGCAATAGGACTCATTCAACATATAGCGTTTTTAAAATAGTGATTAATAATACTAAAACAGCCAGAGAAAGGGTTATCTTCATAATTTTTTGTAATTTATTAAATATTACAGAGACAGAACGATAAGGACCTTGGGAAAGAAAGAGTTTAAAATCTTGTAGGTGAAGTTCATTTCTGTTATGGGTATTGTTAAAGTGGTGAGAAGAATTAGTTTATTATTTTGGATATATTTTCCCTGTTCATCAGGATGCAAATTGATGGTAGAGTAAGTGTTTTTAGAAAATGAAAAAGGGCTTCTCATGCATGTGATATGATGACAAATTCTTTTGATAGATGTTACTATAGCGGAAAAAAAATTGCCTGAGTAGCTAACTCTAAAAATAACACCACAAGGTTTGTAGTAATGTATTTTAGCATAACAAACATGTTTCAGGTTTCAAAACAAATAAAGTTTTTGCTACATAAAAATACCAGTAGAAACTCCCTTTATCACAGAATCTATGTGGAGGGTCCATTCTAAATTTTCAGCGATGTGAATGTCAGGAAAGGTAACAGAAGGGCAGTGTTGATATACTAGAGTAATTTTTTTTAACAAGAAGGCCTGAAGAATTGAGTTGATTTATGATTGATTGAATGGGTTAATTTTTCAGTATCTTGATCAGATTCATATCTCAGAAACTCATGGAAGTAAAATGGTAAATCACAATTTTGTAAATGAAAAGAAAATAGAAAGTTGTTCATCTGCAGTATCAGAAAATAATTAGATTACTTATGGACTGGAGTAATGATTGCTGCTCTTTCAATATGCTATTACTGCAAATGGGCTTATACTTAATAGTTCATTTTGCATAAAATGTGAAAACCTCCAAAGTGTTTCTGAAAGACTAAAGATACTCTTCAATTAATAACTTCTTCAGGATATACTTCAATTCAAAAACTTGTCATTAATTTAGCATATCTTATTAAATTACAATTCAATTTTAATACTTTTCAATTTAGTCTAGTAATTTCTATTCTTGCTTAAATATCTAACAGCAACATCATTCATCAAAAACCTAAAATAAATGGAAATTATAAAAGGCGATATCCTGCTATATCTGGGAATGATCATTCATTCAGTGGAATGACCAAAGGCATGTATATACTTACTGCTGCTTTTAGACCTGTCATATTAGGAACCAGAGTAGGATAGGACACCCCTGGGTATTTTCTGATTCCACGAAGGACTTCAGAGTGATCAGCCATCTGTGGAACCCATTTTGGGGATACAAAGCTGCAATGATTGAATTAAATAATCAATGAGCTCTCTTTTCAAAGAATTGAGATGGAAAAATTAATATCAAAAACTTGATAGATCTTTTAAATATGCCTGAAAAAAATAAATGCAAATTATATCAAATAGACCTACAAACTAATGTTGGGCAGATACTTGTTAAAATTAGACAAAGGTAAAATTTAACAATCTGAACATAATGGCTTATCAATATTTAAAATTATTTCCTTTAGTTGACTTATGATATATGCTAAACCCCTTTCAGCTCTACCTCTCAGATGTAATCTAAATATGAACACAATAAATGTTCCTCGTAGGAAAAACATCTGCAGCTAGATCATGTATTACACAAACTACCAAATATTGAATACAGAGGATACCCAGAGTAGAAAATAAGATTGCACTCTTGAGGAAATAGTCTGTTATTTTAAAATATTATTGCACAAGGAGACTATACCACTAATGTAATGACCTCAGTAACTTCAGCCCCCTCTTTCTCTACCAAAAGTCTGGGATGATTTCCATTCCAAACTTGATTATCCTTAGATGTTGTCCCAACAAGTTTGTCATGAGTGAACTATAAATGCACAATGAAACATTCTAAAACTTATGCTTCATTTTGTTAGGCATTGTTTATTAGAAGTTTGTATTTGTAATCTTGAATAATTTTATTCCACTCTTGATGTTTTATGCTGATTGATATCAATGTAGACAAAAAGATATTGCCATGCCTGAATCAATATATATGCAGTGTAATGTAAAACGTTGGGAAACATAACCCAAAATGCATTAGTTACTTCACTTGAAGTCAATCTATAAATAAGACTTTGTTGTTGTTAAAATAATTAAAAATTAACTTCTACCAGTACTTAAAAAACTTCAATGTTCATTTTGGTGTAGTCTTTGTTCTATTCAATTGAAAAGCAATTAGATAATGTTTCTTTTAAGAGGATAGAGATGGCAATGTCTATTGATAACCTCTCCAAGTAAGTCAATAAACATTCAAAAAGATGTTTTCATCAGTGTTTCAAGCACTTGATCTTTTACAGGTGATAAGGTTATACTTCAAGGTCAAAGGTGGAAATGCAGCATTCTCTAGAAGTACAGAATTCCTATTTTCGATCCAGGAATTCAGTTTCCTAAATGACTCAACTGATACAAAAATTCCAAGAAAGTAAGACTATTCAGTTATTAATGTCCCATTAAGCATAGGTTTCAGTAATTATTGTGCTTTTGGTTTTGATACTAAACTTTCTTAACTTGAAGAAACGTTTAATAAAAATATAATTTGAATAGTACATCATAAAGAATAGCTTCATTCTAATAACTGCAACTTAACCCGTTGCAATACAATTGTCATATTATTACAGTTCGCAATTTCAAAATCTTAAGTAGCAGTATAAATGAAAAATTAACAATTCAATTTAAATACCAACAAAATCAAGTTTTTTTTTACCAACTAAGCTTAGTCAATCAAGTTTATTAATGTAAAATGCACTCAATCTGTGGTAATTTAAATTATGCCTTGTCCAGAAAGGTAATATGATAGTTATGTGAACCGCACACATGGCATTAAGAAATAGAGGTTCTGGTGAAAAGAGTAAAAATTGTTTGGGAAACTACACCTTGTCACCTCGATTGTTTTGAGACCAGCCTCAGCTAGCATATTGATGAACTGAATCTTCACGTTCGTTGGTACAACAGCCTTTTCATTCTGAAGGCCGTCCCTTGGACCAACTTCAACGATTCTAACGTGACGAGGAAAGTTCGGCTCTCGAACAGCTGTTGTTGCCTGAATGAATGAAAGAAGTAATTTAATCGCATTTTTTCAAAATGATTATCAGCAACAGAAAAAAGAAGGACTTCCCTCACCTCTTTATATTTGATATCATCGTAAGCATTTCTCTGGCAGAGCTTATAGAGGTTGTTTAAAAAATTCCACATTATATCTCTTTCCTCTAACATACATATTTATTTAATTTCGGTAATATTTGTAAGAATACCTACATGAAAACGATCCATTTACAATTCTTTTTAATAGGAAAGTATTGAAAGATGAACGATTACTTTGGATATCAAGTGCATTATCAATCAAGGTGCTGGGAAATCATTTAAATTGAAATGCGACTCATAAGACAATATTCATGCTTTTTTACTCAGTGTCATAACTTACTAGAGTAGCTCGGATGAATTGAAGGTTACTCTTAACGTAGACTGCATTTCGAAGGCTACAAATCTTGAAAATTGCCATTTTTCTGCCACCACTGTCTCCTTCAGTTTCAGCTGTGCTTGATGTTGGGACAGTTAGGATACGACGGATAAGACTAGATGCGCGCGATGCGAGGTTGCCACATTGAGCGAAACGGAAGATGCACTCAGCAAGAGTGCAATACCGTTACTCGGTATATTTCATGTCAAAAATATATGATCTATAAATATTAGTGTCAAGAAGAAAATTTTCGTAGTCAATCATAACAAACAAGAATATGCAACATTGTATTTACTTTCCTACGAACATTGACGGAAAGATTCAAACCCCTCCTTTCCTTTAACCCATCCCGCATCCTTCTCCCTCTCCTATGTGGCTATAAGCTTCCTTAATGGGTTTAAAACGTCAAAAATAATTTGTGCATCCAGTTATATCATACATCATCGTAGTTATTTTGCAGAGGGCATGTAAACAGTAAATTCGCAGACCTTTAATGGTCTGCGTATTAGAAATTTTCATTCGTAACGAATTTCAGAATCAAATTATATACTTCATTATAAGTATTGTATAATGTTGTGAATAATCAAATAAATATCATAAAATGCATGCAGATGCGGACCCGAATGTCTCTGATGCCTGTAGGAAAGATAATGTTATTGTATACTATACTCCTAACACCTGAATTGAAGAACATTTTTTACATAATATAAAAAGCACATAAAAATGAATTTCAAGAGTATAATATAGGCGAAATTTTTACTACCTACTTTAACTAATTATGTTAAAGATACAATATCATGCACAGTATTTATTATTGTTTCGCCAGTTACCAAGCCATGATATCCCGATATATTAGCGCCCCTGATTCAGAAAATAAACAGAGAAAACAAGGAGGGTTTTTCAGAGGTATTAGAAAAGAAAGGAATAAGACAAGGAGGCTGGGATTAAGCCCAAAACTGTTTAATTTAGTCATGGTCGAAATGTTATGTTAAAGAGATTAAGTCTAAATTGTTTCAGAACAATACGGAGGGAGGAAGGCTCATGGATAGCAAAGTGGGTAGAGTCATCATTTCATGTTATGCCGACGTTTTAGTGCTGGTGAAAGAAAACGAAGATATGCCAGGATCCTTGCTAAAAATTTTAAGGGGAGGAAGAAACCAAATATGAAAATATTATCTAAAAATAAATAAATACTCTAAAAGAATAAATCCGAAGTGAATTACAATTAAATTAAATTATAAAACGGCGATTGATGCAAATAAAATGTTTATATATTATCGAAGTTATAATGAAACTATTCAGCAATAGACATCTTCGTGAAGAAATAAAGCTAAAATAACAAGAGGAGTGGTTGGTTGAATGACAGAATGAGAAAACAAATTGTCTATATCCATGTAGGTACCCTGCAACCCCTTTCGACGTGTGGCAGGTGGTGCATGCACCATGACTCTATTAAGGTGCATGCACCATGACTCTATTACCCTATTTCGCGTATCTTTCGCGAAAGTTGCCGCGACTTTAGTCAAAAGCAAGTATATACAATATTATTATGAGAACTATTAGAGTTTACTCCGTGGAAACAACAGCCAACGCTACAAAAACGAAAGAAGAATCCCAATTAGCGGGAATGCCTTGGCCATACCAAGGATGAAAATACAAGTCGAGACAATATGAGAAATGAAAACTTCCGGAGAGAACCTGAAGAGTGAACCCTAGGGGTAGGGAGAAGTAGGGAGATGAATGCATTTATAACGATAGTGGAAGAAAAGCGAATGAAATAAAAAAGAGAACCCTTATAGTGTCGTAAGTCGACTTCTTACGACGCATTCCCGCGCTTGCGAAAGTTGGGCCAGAGGATAACCTTCAACCAAGTGACCGCGGAGAGCCTCTGGACCCGAAGGTCCATTCCCACGCCGGCGGTCTAGGGACGTGCCGAAAGGCGGCGAGTTGCAACTGCAGGAGGAAGCCAGGGGTACAAAGGGTACCGAAGAAGCACCTAGGAGTGCTAAAAGCGGAAATACGCAATTGCCAGAAGAAAGTTGCAAGGAGCGAAGATGCAGACACTGGGAAGCTGCGCCACCTGCACCTCTCACCCTACCGTCTCGGAGAGAAAAAGAGGCACTTATGTACGTCCTTAAACCGCGACTAGTATTTATGGGTTTTGGCAAATTCGGACTTCATTCAATCCCGAGAATCGTGGAGTCAATACACCGACCCACGCTCTCAGGAGTTCTACCTCGAGTGTCGTGGCGTCACTATACCCACCCGTGCATAGAGAAACTCCAACAAACGGCAATACCGAAACCAGTCTGTCTTTGAACCAACGTCCGAGGACGTTCGCTGACCCCGGGCCGCGATCACCGCGAATCGAGTCACCGATAACTTATAATTGAAGGCTGTTCATTTAATCAAGTGTTCTCATTTCAACGCAACGCCACTGCGACTATTTCACTTCGACAGAAGAAAAAGTAGCGTATAATAGCCATATGAAAGATGTCATGGCGAAATCGATAAATTAAAGGAAAAGAACTTATAGAAATGTCTCTAAGAAGAAATAGAATATTATTAACGAAGGGACGGTTTAGTAACGGAGGATTTACATACGAAATGTTTAAGGCTTCAGACCCATTTTCATCACGAGTACTGCTATTAATTTGCATCATTAGCTAAATTGTCTTCATATTAAAAATGATCGGGAAAAAGAAGAAAAAATAGACGTTTCATCACGTATGATATAATTCTTCTTTCTTTAAAATTAATTTTTCTAAATGTTCTTATTGTTGAGTAGATGCATTAATGCGGTAAAGTAAGCAGAAATGTTGGAATTTTGGTATACTCACGTTTGTTGGCATTGTTGTTGGCTTTCCTATTGATGAATGCTCCGTCACTGCTAAGCGATTTGATTGCCGAGAGAATGTTTCGTCGAAGAACGTTACGACAGCAGACCATGACAGCACAATGCCTTACACAGTTCGCTCATTTGCAATGCAAATGCGTGCGTGATCATTATCTATCAGATTAGATTTTAAGCCTCAATTTCATTTGCTTAAAAAATAGGTAGATGTCTTAATTTTCACTCGGTTCAAAAGAAAAGATGCAACACTTTTATAAAAAATAGAGTAACCACTGTATATAGTAGAAAATAGTTTGGTAATGATAGAAATAACAAGATCGGAAAGGGGGAAGAATAAGAAATGGGATATTCTTCTTATTATTATTAATTATTTATTATTGGCATGAATTTCAATTAGGATACATCTAGTTCCTAATTTACTTATCATTCCCAAAATTAATATTTTTATTTAGACTGGTAGAAATTTTAGTGTTAACTTTATTCAATGCACTATCGCAAAAGTTCACAAGATGAATAGATCCCCAGTAGGTTTAAAATACATCTTTTCTTCGGGCAAAACGTAGATGTCATTTTCCGACGTGACGATTGGATTGCATTTCAATTCCAAGCACTGCCCAACTCCAAAATCTATGGAATTCAATTAAGATGTGAATCTCAAATGTCGGTTAAATGCGACTTTTGCCTCCGAAACGTCAAACGGTTAAGGTAGTAGGAGTAATTTTAAATATTCTTCGACAGCTTAGGTCATTTCGTAATGAACCCTTACCGAGAATCGAGCCCGATACCGAAAACGAATTCATTACCCACATGGCTATCCGAAAGAGTTTAAAAATCAATTAAGTATCCATTTATAATTAATCACACGTTTAATTGTAGATTGATGACATTTTTTCATAACATAATCCCTTTCTATACATGAAATCGTATGAAACTACCATTTAGAGGATCACGATTGTGTGAAACGGATTCGCTCGAGACCTGCAGGGTATGTTCTTTTCTCAAAAATAATAGACACTCATCCAACGGTTGATGCATCTAAGCCTTTGTTGACGCAAAATTAGAATAGAGAAATCGGAATTAGGCAACCGCTCAACACACGTGCTGTAGATCGCGAAACTTTGTGTAAGAAAATATTTTCTCTCATTTCTTTAACAAATAACATTTTTTTGCCATTAAATTTTAACTTTTTACAATCTTAACCTATCTACCTTTTCCAAACATTCTTTACCATTTTTCCAGACATTGGTGCGTGGTATATACTCTGGTTTCAAACTGCAATACAAATTTTGATTTGCTTGAGGAACAATCATCACTTTTTCCCAATACATCATTTAAAAATATATCGAAAAGTTTTTGGTTACATTCTCAAACAATATCTAATTAAATATAGTCGTGCTTGTAAAATAAAAGTTACAAATTTAAGTTACTTATTATCTAAAGGCATATTTGAAAAAATAAATTTCAGTCGATGTGCGACTTAATGAATGCTGAAATTATAAGGGCTAACAAGAGGAGCAGTCTAGTTTAAATTTGTCCAATAGTTGCTATAAAAAGTATTAGATTAGAAATAAGAATTTACCACTATCACTAAAGCATAGAGGGTGGAAGGATATTATAAGCACAGTTGCAAAGACCATTTTGTTTAGGAATAAAATAGTGACTATTACCTTTCATCAAGAATGTTTAATTAGTTTTTAAGTTTGAATATTCAGAATATCTCATACAATTACTCATAACAAAATAAACATTAGATCATACGTTAGACTTTACAAGCACCATATCAGTGTTTTCATAACTTAAACAAAATCCAAAAAAAATGTCAAAGAGAAAGAGGAATAAGAACATCTTATACACATTACTACAGGATTTGGTATCTCTAGTAAAAAGTCTGTGGTAAATCCTGTGATAAAATAAATTGTTCTAATTCCTCTTTCATCAAGAAGAGTTACCACAAATTTGAGGCCAAATTAGTGGATTTTGCTAGTTTAAGAGAATTTTATAAACCTTGTTTCAGAGGCCATTTTTCAAGAATAGAATCGTGGCCTTACTTGTTGTTTCCACATCTACTTTGTCTTTTAATCCTTAACCATTTTTCTAAATTAAAGCAACATAGTGGAACATTTAAGGTAATGTATTGATATATTCCATAAACTTAGGTGCCACAGCTTTACAGTGTACCACAAGAAGTAGTAATTGTGCCCTGTATTTATCACATTAGTAACATTGTCTTCTTATAAAAGATATTTGTCTATATCTTTGTCATGACATAACATTTAATACCAATTATTTACATGAATAGCAATTTTGGCCTTAAAATTTTTTGGCATTTAAATCATGTTGTTATTTAAAAAATAATAAACAAATCTCTTCGAACATTACTATATGACTGCTAAAGTATGTCACCAAGCTCTTTTTTGACAATTTTCATCTTTGCGTCTGGCCATGCAAGATTATAATTAAAATAAGTATGGAGAGATCCAGCAATTAATGCCATAGCTTGTAATAGTTCACAAAATGATTAATTACCTCAGCTTGCTATCAAAATTTAATGATTAACAGGATCTCAAGTTGCCATGTCTCTTGAATTTGCTCTGATATCCTCAACATGCCATCTTCCTCACCTCACACTTGGCTGAACAGAGGCAATGGTAAATCACAGTATCCTCCACAGTTCAATGGAGAGAGAGTTCTATGACCAACAGGCACTGATTCACAGTTGACCTTGACTTCAGGTTCAGCAGGTGGCTGGCATCCACTGGCAGGCATCAACTTGCAACTTGAAGAATGAGCAGCTTTCAAATTTGTGAAATTTTAAAGTTTGAGATTTCCAGGTTCAATTCTTATGGGCTAATTTGACAAAAAAACCCACACACATTTAGTTTTAAAGATGCCACAACATATTTTACAATAATTACATATGTCATAGAGACATTCACAACCTCTTTCAGGATTGATAGAATAAATAAATCAACATAACAAAAATTGCACAGGTAGTCATACACTGAACATTATATAAGTAATGCACTTATTGTGCCTGGCATTTGCACAATGAGTTTTGGAGATTACTTTCAAAAGGGGTAACTTCGCTCTTCAATACTTAAAAGTACAATAGCAATTGATAATGAACCACTGGGTAATGGAAGATTACAGAGTAATTTTATGCTCTATAAAAGAAGATCAATTAATACTTCTCAAATTTGGCTTTAACTCATCAAAGAATGAAATTATTCTGAATATTGTTAAAATGAAAACCTTTGTGATAACGATTGAATTATATCTGTTTACTAAATTTGATCAAAGGAAGTTAGAAATATAAAATGTCATGGAATACTCTACTTCCAAAATACTAAGTACTTGAAATGACAGCTTTGTTACAAATACAGTAAGCGTACATGGTTTTAGAGTAATATTAAATTAAATGGTAAATCTATTGTACTCAAATAATTTCCAAGGAATCTTTCAAACATTATATCACTAATCATATACCTGCATTATAAATTTGATCAAAAAATGGGAAATTATAATTCTTGAGAATTTCAGAGGAACAATAAATAGAAGGTGAAGTCATTGACTAAAATAAAAACCAAAAATGAACATTTAATATTGTTATACTTTAATTTACTCAAGAAATGCTTATTTTTCCTCAAATTTTGAAAAGAGTTCATTTTAAAGTATGAATTATACTAATAAACAATAACTAGATAATCTGTGTTAAGGTCAAGCAACAGAGGATATTTAGCTTTTATGATAATTCTTAAAAGGCTGTACACATGATTTAGTAATGAAATGAGGAGGTATATAGAAATCAAGGAGAGCAATGGCTCATCAACATGAGATAATATCTAAAGACTCTACTGATTATAACGATCATCTAGTAATTAACGAAGGAGATATATAGAAATCAAGGAGAGCAATGGCTCATCAACATGAGATAATATCTAAAGACTCTACTGATTATAACGATCATCTAGTAATTAACGAAGGAGATATATAGAAATCAAGGAGAGCAATGGCTCATGAACATTAGCTAATATCCACTTTCCATGGAGGTAAATTTTTCATTCTATGTAAATGGAACCTATGATAGAATTTAGTAAATATTATAGTAGAAGTACATTTATAGTTGCATTGACAACTGAGGTCATTCTGCACAAGGGGGTCCTTACTGGAAAAAGTAAAAAGTGGAACCAATTTCACTACAGAAAAACATGCTACTCACTTGTCTATCCGGTGGTCTTCCTAATCTTATAATGATATCTTTCTAATATAAGTCTCTTTTGAAGAATGTAGCAAAAAATCTGTTCAAATCATTCAGTTTCTTTATATGCTGCAACAATTATACTAATAAAAATGTAACACTGAGAAATCTTTGAAGTGCAATCATGCATAACTTTGAAACAACCCACCATATTTGTTTGGACATCCTGATTCTTGGAAACTTGATTGCTTATTTAATTTCCTTCATCAATAATGATCATAATTATATTGAAACTTTTCATAATTTCTCTTAGATTACGGCATTCTTAATGCTCCTTTGGAAGCTCTAATAGTCAAACATAAAAGCACATCAAAACCAT
>KZ309428.1:68048-79129 GCA_000376725.2 Ladona fulva
AAATAATTGTGTCTCCTGTGTAATTTCATTGAATGCGATCTTTATCATTATTTTAAGTCAAATTAATTATCACCACGCAATAATTATACAAATTAATGCATATTTTTATGAAAGAGGAGTATCAAAACAAATGCTTCATTTTATAAAGCGTCATATTTCCGAGATTCACTCCAAGTAATATGCATTCCTAATTTATGTCCGGTGATCGCGTCGCTCCATTTGAATTTTCATTCAAGACTGAATATTTTTTGTTTCTTATTATTCAAGTTGTTAATAACATATCTTAATTTTGGCTCGGTTATTAACATATAAATATATTCAGTTAATTTATTTCCGAAAAAAAATTTATTATCGATAGAAAACGTTGTGGTATGAAAATATAAATTTTCCCATTTGTACAGAATTTTCCATAGTTTTCGTTACTTTCGTAATATTCAGGGCCGACTTCTGTCGGTTAGGTTTAGGATGTAGCAATCAACAGTGATTGAAATCGAGAAGAACCTCGAAAAAATAAATAAATATGCATAGTTGTTATCTTACTCAATCGACCCTCAAGAGATGACAAATGAATTTATAACGGAATATTTTTAGACATAACGAATGAGGCTCCGTTCGAAAGTGACTGAAAGTAAGCAAATAATGTATATCAAATGGTGGTTGCAATCTCTGAAGCAGTATGAAGTCATAAGATTCAACAGTTAAGACTGTGGGTTTGCGACATTAATTTACAAAGCAATAATTGACTCCGCTTTTTGTTTTAAGCCGTAAAATAAATTAAAATTTTCATTATCCAGACGAGGATTTGATTGAAATTTATTTAATATCTTGCGCATATTCCTTACCTGTATTTGACTTCTTTGGCAATGAATGATTCCCTGACTATTTAAGACGTCCCAAGTGCTTAACACGACTCATACAGCTTCATTGCAATTTCGACTTTGAGGATTGGCTGACTGAGCTCATAGTCGTAGTGGTCAAGAGATAAGGAAGTGCCCGAAAGACATGAGTGTGTTTAGGCAGATATAGATTGGGAATAAGAGAGAAGAAGAAAGGTAATCCGTGCCATTCCTACTATTCATTGTGGTTGTTTATTTTCGAAGAAGGTCACGCACAGTTTCAAGCCGAAGAGTCAAATCCGAGTGTGGAAAACAGTGGTAAAGATTAAAAAGCTCTTCGTCGTATTTGGGAGCGGAAAATCAATTAGAAATTATACTTTTCAATCCTCGATGCTCGATTGTTGGTGACCGCGGCTTGAAACTTGAAACCGCTGAATTTTCCTTCGAAAATGAAAGAATATTACGTAATTAAAAAGACTGTTTTAGTAGCTCTTAAGTTATATTCCCACGATATGGTTATTCACTGGTTGGCACGGAAGGTTTTTTTAGTGTTATTTCTGCCATATAAACATTATCGTGAGAAAAAGATGGAAATAACGGAGGAATAAAATAAAACCCATTGATTTGATAGTTTCCCAGTATTTATTTTCCCCATGGATCGTCGTTCTGTGAAAGTGAAAAAAGCTATATTCGATGCTAGATAGCGTATTAGTCGTCGCCGAGGCATGGAAAATTTATCAGTTTTCTACATTTGAAACCCTTTTTAGCCTTAATCTCAGAAATAGCTGAGCATCCTGATTCAAATTTAGTTCTAGGAAGAAGGTTACTAGGTTAAGTTAGGTACTTGAAATTTAAGTTTTCTGTGCTTCAGTTCTCGGCCTACTTCTTCAATACACAAATAATTTTGATTAAGTTTCCTTCAAATGGACAATATAGTATTTATTAGTAATCCATATATCTTGTTAGAGAATCGTTCGGATTCACTGCCTTTCCGTTACTCTTGTGTGGTGACTCAGTCTACAGGACAAATATTATAAAATGAAAAAAGGAAATGCCGTGAACCTTTTGCTTGTCCATTAAGTACATACATACTGTACTGTCTTTTGAAATAAAGATACGTACTTTCTCACGTATAACACACGAATAGATTCTTTATTGTTATTTGATTCGATTAATAGCATCACGGTGATTTTAAATCCGATGTTTTCTCAATCTGTGCGGCGAGATTAGTAGTTGCAAGAAAACTACCGTATAATCTCGAATCTGAGACACACCTTTTTGCGTTTTCAGAACTTACAAAAATGGGGTTTCTCAAGCGGACCTTACACGATCAGTAATATTGGCGATGGCATTACAAACGATCGTGTGAGTACTTGAAAAAGGTATTGACGAACGTTACTGATGCGAATCTGGATTTTCTGATTTCGGGATATTAGTACCGAAGAGTAGAGGAGATACTGTCATTAATGATGGCAATGAATAATGATGATAACTAGAGTCGGAATTACTCCGTTATCACTAAGCTCGTAATGGAAGTGAGTTAGAGCCGTAGTGTCAATGACTAAAAGGAAATTTATCTTGACCGAATTATTACTTTGCTCTACTTTACAGAAGGCATCTCTTCCGATTTTATTCCTTTTAAAGTGGCACGAAAGATACTTTAATATTGATAAATTCAGAATTCCAATCATATTTGATGAACTAATTGCATTCAACATTATTAAGAAAAATGTATTAGTACAATATGATTCACATGAACATTCTCCAGAAAATTATGATGGCGGGATGAATAATTTCGGAGAAAAAAAGAATTTAATATTTTAACTTAAGTTATTTTATTTCATTACGATATCTAGTAATTTTATTTGCTCGCAGTCCATAAATATTTGGCAAGTGTCATCGAGATGTTCTATTTGAACCTATTTGAAAGAACCTATTTGGAGGAACGCACTTAGGAACTTACGCTACTCCTGCACTTTGTCAAGCAGAGGAAGGGAATACGCTTAGGGATGGGGAAAGGATTGGTATGGGCAGTATCTTGAAATAATTGTGCCTCCTTGGTGCATAGCAGAATAGCGAAGGAGGTTTGAAAAAGAATTTTCTTGTGGCGCGAAGGAAATCTTTTGTGGCAGTGCTCGTAAGAAATTATCATATTTATTGGCACACACCTTGCACCATATTTTTAAGAAGGAAATTATAAATGTTTACAGAAATCTTTTTTTCTGATTTTCTTCATCTTAATGATAAAGTCAACCGTGTAATCCCAATAAACAATTTATTATATTTTTATATGCGAAATCACCAATACATTTTTGAAAATACGAAATTTGAAATAGGCCATTGGGCACCCAATAAATAATGAAAATTTCCCACATACTCGCCGCATATTCCAGATGGGACCTGACGAAGATGAAATAATCTCTATCGTTCTAACAGTTTCATCGCATCTATCTGCAAAGCGCTTTGTAAAACCGAGTGTTTTGGTTGATTTACCGCGGATTTTTCGGATATGTGTGCTCCAGTTTAATTTAGAATAAGTTATTTGTAAGAGTGATTCTGAGATATTCAATTTAGTCGACTACATTAATATTCATTCCATTGACGGGTGATTGTGACGCAATTGTTTCCTTTCGAAGAAATGAACCACGGAGCATTTACATACATTAAAAACTAATTGCTATTTTTACCACATTTGAATGCAAACTGAGAATAATAAATTATGCTTACTGTAATTATCATTTAACTAATTTTAATTTCGCGTAAAATGACATGTTTTACTCGGAGATTTTGGCCGTCCCTGTGCCTTGAACAACTTGCCCACCCGGTTTTGCGAGGGACCGAACCTTTTCTCCTGTTAATTTCTCCTATCCTTTTTCCGGTCTTTTCCTCTCGCACACGTTAAAATTGGTCTCAGTAGAGCCTTGTAAATTTTACCCTTTGTCTCTTTCCATAAATACTTGTCCCTCCTCATAGTGACGCAGATAAAAACTCGCAAAGTGCGATTCTTTTTGCATTTATCACTTGCTCTCCAACATCCTTCCCAATGTCCTCAGATTTATCTAAAAGACGGAAAATTATTCAACACCAAGTTATTCCTCGAAGTATAACGTGATGTTTAATGCCTCGTCAACAGTTCCCCTTTGCGCCTCATCAACAGTGCTGCAGCAGTTATCAGTGCATTTTTCGCATTTTATTTTTCACTTTCTGGGATTCCATTATCTTTGGGAGCTTTTTTAAACCAAGTATACTCTATTTTAAGGTTTTATCCTCCTAAATTCTCTTTTTGGTACTGAGAAGAATAAAATTAAATTTATACTCGGTTCCGAACAGGTTTATTTATGCTTATGTTCATTTTGTTAGCGTTTGCATTTAGAGCATTATTTTTATTCGCACTCGCAACAATTGGAGATCTAATTTTGAACAATTATTTTATTTCACAGGTTGAGGATGTCGGTGTTATAAAGAGGCGTATGTGGAACATGGCCGAGTAAAGGTTGGGAATTACTGAAAGCGAAAAACGCGTGAGGCCAAGGAAAGGGAGGTGACTCAAGTTGAGATCAGCGGAAGGCTCGAGCGTAGACGAGGACCATACGCTTAGTTTTGTTAGCTCCATTTGACTGGTGGAAGGAGTCCGTCATTCATGTGGCAGGGGGAGCCAAGGAGGAGAGTTACGGTTCGACACTTTTCGGACTGTAAAGCACTGCGGTCGAGGCGCGCGTGGTTATTTGCAAACAGACTCTGCGAGGCAAAGTTCTACACTTCGAAGGAGGGTTATCACGCATTGGCCAGGTAAAGACTATTTCCTTGAAGAGATAGTGATTTTTTTGCTAGGCAATTGGACAGTATTTTGTTTGTAAATGCTCGAGATTTTTTCGAGTAGTTACTTTAAGAATGTTTTGAACGTAGGAAGGCTAATAATTCGTTCCATGGTTATCGTGAGTTTATTCGAATTACTATGTTTAGATAGACTTTTCGGCGATTTACTTTCGGGTTTCCACTTGAAATATCTTCGATAAAGGAAGTCTGACAACATTTTCGCCTCATAGTTCCTAATAATTCCGTATAAATATCTGAATTCGTTAGACGATAGAAAATTGAACAATTTAATGGTTTTAAATCGCGTGCAGGCCACTATTCTACTTGTATTGAGAAAAGTTCCTTACAAATCTGGTAATGATTTAGATACTTTCTGGCCAGTACCGAAGGGTAACAATTGAAACTGTACTAACTTTTCTCACCCCAATTACATTGTAGAATATAGTATTTGTTTCGGAATGTTTCGTTTGTTACTCGAATGCTCCACTTTTGTTGAATCATTCGCGGCTCCCGGATAGCAAAGTGGGTAGCGCATTCGCCTTCGGTGAAAGCGGTCCCAGATTCGATCCCCGATGGGGATTGAGTGCGAAATGACCAAAGCAGCTGAAATATTTTATGGCAATACCACTACTACTACTTCTACATTTGGCGTCCACTGTTGTTACTTGACATTGAATCCTACGCAATAATCGTTTGTTGTTTCATTCACCTCAACTGCATTACCTTACAATTCGCGCACTAAGTCATGTCATACATCGATAAGCGCAATTAAAGTTCTATATTTTTGCATTTAATTTTCTTTTAGTTTAAGGCTCTCATAGCACTTCCGTGATTCAGTGATTGCTTTCATCGCCGCACCCACAGTCGGTTAATTCGGCAGCTTTGCCTGAAGCCGACCTTTCTGCAAAAGGACTCAAAAGGATAGCGATGTGTCATGTTTCAGTCAAAGACTCGCGGAGGAGATGGAATATGTATCACTAATTTAGACGCTCTGACCTCCCACCGAATTGAAAGAAATGTTCGGGTCCACTTGAATATGAACTTCCCTATATTTTGAATTGTTTCGATTTATGATTCTCATTAACAGTATTTTTTATATTTCTGTCATATTCGGTCTTGTGTTGGATTCTGGTCTTTTCATTCTGCTTCATAATGTTTCAATCTACTCGTACTCGTTCAAATAATAGTTTTATTTCCCTATGCATGAGAAAATTTAGCAGCTCTAAAATTAGCTCTGTATTTAGTACGTAACATGTTGATGTTTAATAATGAGCGAATAATATTTTTTCAAATTTAAAAAATTTTTGGTTGCTTCTTTATTCCAATTCCACTGCCATATGAGTACTTAAGAGGTCACTTTGGTAGGATTGACTCCCCCACTTCCGGTCCATGCGTTTCCCCCCACATCCTTACCGGGTCTTTCTGGTATCCCGCGAGTAATTAGTGGTCATGTATGTCTAATTGTCTTACCCTTTTGACGTGCGGTGGGATAATCCTGACATGTTAATCATACATACCTCCCTTACCTATCCATCGATGGGCGTGGCATAAGTGGCATATAATTTTTATTTAGGGGTGACAGGTATTGAAAACTCGAAACTTTGGTCAAGGATGTGCATTTCTATATTCAGGCGTGGAAAGAGAAATTTTCGGAAATACCGACGAAATGTCACGTGGTACAGGTGGTCGCATATTTCAAGTATGAAGCTCTTATATATATAAACCCTTCGGCTGCTTGTGGAAGTATTGTCTTCACGAAACCCTTTTGCTTGTATTCTAGACTTCACGAGAAGTTCCCTTTCGCCATCACGAAGATGTTGGAGAAAGGGGTCCTCTGTGCAGCATTGAGAGCGATAACGGAGTCATACATGACAGATTATGATCGAAAAGGTGATGTACCGAAAATCTCTGAAGATATTTTACGAATTTAAATATGTATGCAATGGTTTTAATCTATTTCAATTATATTTTGCAGTTGAAATTATTAAGCGGGAGGAGGCGGAAAGGTCGGCGTTGTAGGAAATTTGGGAGAAGGGAGGTTTTGAGGAATGGGGTAGGAGCTATGATGTTTGATAACTGTAATGAAGTTATAACTTGTCCATAAATATGCGATAATAGTCGTATTCTGTATTTCCAGAGGAAGAGACAGATTGTGGAGGAGAAAGAGACGCCACCGCCTCCCATGAGGAGGAGTTTGGAGTTGGTACGGGTGAGAAGGGAGAGGAAGGAGGAGGAAAAACCGGCAGAGAAGGACGAGGGGGAGGAGACGGACGAGGATAATATCCTTTTTCCTGACGCCCAACCCCCATTTCATGCAGCCAACGTCTCGTTCACCACCGCTGGTGATATTGCCGAACGAATAAATTTTGATATCTTTTGTTTTCAATCTTTGATTTTTTTTGTAGATATAAGTATAATAGAATTTTAAAAATATTTAGAGATACATGTGTGTCAATTACAAAATCCTCCCCATCTATCGTACCAATTATCGAGTCAACTTCGGCCAAGAACGATGCGATATCCAAGTTTGTGGGAACCTTTTCATCGTGCAATGGCTCTAGCGTTGAATGCATACATTTAAAAGACCGTCATTCTCCATTTTCTGATAGTTCATGAGAACATTTTACAAGTGCGAAGATTGTCTTCATCACATACGGTCTCCACTCTTCTCTCTCGCCGAATCTGCATTTCACTGGTCGCAGAAAGATCATGAAGCATTCCCAAGAAGGTTGAGCCAAATAAATACGGGTTTCATTATCAAGGTCTAAATTCACTATTGTCTTTGTTCCGTAAACGTTTCTAAATTGTAACACAAGTCTACCGATCAACACGTCACCAGTCACATTATCACTCGTATTGAAGCTCCGATTTCTTTCTTGGGGAAAGGGTGATCTGATTGACCACGTTTTTGTCTCGCAATAGTCCACGTTACAGAAGGAAATTTGTTTTACGATAAAGCCTTTCCCAATTTGAAATCCTTGAAAATCAACTACGACCGTGAACATTGCGACGCCCGTGATGAATTTCTCCATGGTGATGTTGCATCGTTCAACCTTTCCATCTCCTCCATGGAAACCGGAAAATATCACTCTATCCCCAAAAAGCTTGATTTCACGATTTTGGGATTTGAATACGCAGATTTATTGATTGTTTAACTTAATCTTTAATGTGAAATCAGTACCATTGTTGGACTCGGTCTTTTAGGCACTAATATATCTATATAACGACAAAAACGACATCCATCACTTCTCACCACCTACAGTTGCGGTTATATAATCTCCAAGAAAGGTGGTAAACATAATTCAAATCAAATAAACGAACGGGGTCTGCATAAGAAGTTCTTCCGAGTGGTAATTACGTGGTGCCTATTCACTCACTTATGGAAATGATGCGGGTTAGAATCATCTCTCATTTATATATTCATCCCCCCCTTACACAATTTATATAATTTCCTCCCTTTCATTCCGATACCCATTATCAATTCGAAAGATGATTTGTACTGTACCCATACGTTCGCTAACTGCAATATTATCAACATTTGTATGAAATAGGTGATCTGGTATCTTGTCTGTATAACAACACTCCCTCCACTCACCCTTACTCCCTTTGAAGGAGATTGGATTTGTTGTTTTATATAAATCGAACTTTTGTTCTCAATTGGATTGACACATTCCTAATTAGTTATCAATTACACCTATATCCCCTCCTTGGGTAAAAATAAATTGCTGAGGTAATCACATCTTTCATTTCTATAAATTACTCCCATGGAAAACAATGTTTGGAGTTGAATACACATCAGTCCAAATGTTCTTTTCATCTTTAATAATGAATTCCTCGATAAATCCCTCATTTTTATTTTCGGAACCTGAGAAAACTATTGTATCTCCAACAAGAGATATAAAATCGAGGTAATTTACATCACAAACTACGGTTTCACCGAACGAAATCATGAAAGTTAAGTTAATCTCTCCCTTGTTATATTTTTCACATTGATTTTTAGTAAAATTAAAATTTTATAGGGGAAAAATATTCTCCCATTATCTATCAAGGCCTATACTCCATCCGCGTATTTCAATTTTAATAATTGTAAAATTCTGATTTCGTTTAAATTTAGTTTAACTTTGTTCTTTAAGTCGCTTTTCTTCAGGTAATTTTGTTCGACATTTCCTTCTTAATAACTTGCAACACTGGTGATTCTGTAATTAGAAAGAGAGAGATGACCATATACCTACACTCTTAATTATTGGAAGTGCTGAAAGATAATAGGTGAAAATTACTCATTTTTTCATCTATAGTGGAAACATTTCTTCCTATCTATTTTTGATGAGCTGAAAATGGTGAAAGGTACGCATGAGAAAGAGTTCCTGTAGAAATTTACTAAAAATTCCCGATCTATTTTACAAAACCTGTCTTATTTAAATCAAAATTTTGGGATATAGTTTCCCCTTGCGCATAGAAAATAATGCATCAAATGCACAAAATGTAATCTACATATCGTTTCCACATCACGATGTTTGGTAACGGAGGAGATTTACAATTGAAAAATGTGGATTCTAGATTGTCTATAAATCACCGAACGAAATCATGAAAGTTAAGTTATTCCCATACTCGATATAATTTTCGAGGACATATATATTCAAGATAGTCGATCATTGTCATCTTACAGGAGAAATACGTGGAATTATTGTTCATAATAATTGTAATTTAACTTGTAAACGACCGAATTTTATGCTATGTTTTATGCATAATTTATCAGGATATGATTAACATTTAATCGTTCCCCATTTAGGATATGATGAAAAAAGAATACATTGTATCCCTAATTCAAGCGAGAAATATATTTCATTTACTAAGTATTTAATGCGAATTTCTCTATAAGATGTATTGATACTTTCAGATTTATGGCTTCATCTTTATCAAAATAAGTTAATAATTTACCTAAGGAAAAATATATTCATGCTAAAAACGTTTTCAAAGAAAAAGTGGATTTAATCACTACTAGAAACGGTATATTTCCATATGATTGTATTGATTGGAAAAGATTTAATGAGAATAAATTACCTGAAAAAGAAAAATTTTATTTTTCAACTTTCGAAAGAAACAATGAGTGAAGCGGATTATGTTTTCGCTCACCATTTATGGAATACTTTTAATTGTAAAAACCTCTGAGATTATTCTTATGTATATTTGAAAACCGATGTAGTTCTTTTAGTTGATGTTTTCGAAAATTTTAGAAATATGTGTCAAATTACTTATGAATAGACGCAGCCTGGTATTATACAGCTTCAGGCCTCACTTTTGATGTTATGCTGATTACAAAAATTAATCTAGAATTAATAACAGACAATGACATGCTTATGATGATTGAAAGTGGTATTGGTGGGCAAGTGGTGGGATAAGTCAATGCTCGAAATGATACGCTAAAGCGAATGATAAATATATGGAGAATTATGATGCGAACTCAAATGATAGTTTTATCAGGTATTTAGATAGAAGGGGGTTTGAATGGATCGGAACAGGCTTTGATTTCATCAGTGCCCCTATCGTTGGTCCTAAAGGATAATATATAAAATATCCTAAAGGACCATCGATAGTACCCCACTAGTACTCGATAGGATTACGTTTTCATGAATTGCAGAGGTCGTTTCTTTTACAAAATTAAATTAGAAACAATTGTCTTACGAAATTGAGACAAGTGCCAAAAGAAACGAATATGATCATAAAATCTTATTTTAGTCGTGAATCATTCATATAAATTCGAAATTGCGATAACTTTGATAAAATAGACGGAAAATTCGTAAAATTTTGCGGAAATACACAACTCTTCCCTTTGACGACAAAAGAAATTGTTGATCATTGATTTCATGAGTTATCCCATATAAATAAACGAGGATAATCAGTTAGTATAATTTTTCATAAGAAATGTACGTAAAATATGTTTTCGTTCCCTGCAGAGGTTGTTTCTTTTACAACATTAAATTAGAAGACATCGTCCTAAGAAATTAAGACAAGTATCACAAGAAAGGAAAATGATCACAGATTCTTATTTTAGTCGTGAAATATTGATATAGATCCAAACTTTCGAGAATTTTGATAAAAAACGGAAAATTCTTAAAATATTTGAGAAATAAACAACCCATCTCTTTGACGACCAAGGCAATTGTTCAACATTGTTCATGAGTTATCCCATATAAATGCACGGGGATAATCAGTTCTTATAATTTTTACAATAAATTTACGTAAAGTAGGCTTCCATGACTTGAAAACAGTAGAATAAATATTGTAATTAATGGTAAGGAATATTTTGAGTTATTGTTATCTTATGACAGAATTTTTTTGTGCTTAGAAGGAGCAGATAATATAGGATAATAGATATATTTTTAAACTAAATTAAGTCCGGTAATGCTTGACGGGGGCGTTTACTAGTAT
>KZ309428.1:82782-94955 GCA_000376725.2 Ladona fulva
GTGAACTGACGAAGAGCAATTATGTATAAAACGAATGTCTTTTAAGTAATAAAAAAGTTCATCATTCAAACTTCACCGAAGCTTCATTTAAAACTGGTAACTTAGAGTGACTCACAAACGGGAAATAATACTTTGAATAAGCTATGCGATGGGGAACCAGGGAGAAAAATCTTTACAGGTTAATACAATACATCTACATCTAAAATAAAAATTATCATGACTCCAATTTTAACTAAGACCATAAAAAATAATTAAATAATTAACCACCTGCAAAGAAAATTTATTTCTCAATTACGAAATAACGGATAGTAAATCAAATTGTGTTGTATCAAATATTTCATAAAATCACTATTACACAGAACTGAAGTTTATAATGGCTTTTCTTGGAAAAAAAATTCGCAAACTTCGCTCGAATCCTTATATATGATAGAAGTTGTTCTATTATCGCATGTACCTTGTCACTGCGGCCGAAATATTGTTTCAGACAATCGATTGAAGCTTACGAAAGGAATGCTCACTCTCTGTGGAAAACATTAAAAAGCAAATTATTCAGCAGTTCCGAAAAAGCTAGAAAATATACCGCGGGCCCTTCGCTTACTTGGTTCTAACTCAAATTGTCTCCTAAGATGTGATAACATATCGCTAGAATTTAACATTTGTCGAGCAAACATATGAGGCGTGATAACCTACATAATTGCTATATATAGAAAAGAATCATTTCCTATATTATTCTCGCCCTTAATGAAAGAGAAATGAAAATATTATTCAACTTTTTTTTAGTAATTATTACCATTCAGATACAAAGATTTTTCTCATGGTTTGGGGTAAAAATTGGTCGTCTTATCTCTCAAGAAGAATTCAAAATAATTCGAAACATATCAAGCGATATTTGGTGGGACATCTCCATAAGTTATCAAAGATCATGTTACAAAAATAGACCAAGTCCACAATATAGAAAAACACAAAGAGACCGGTTTCGAGGTAATCACCGTACGATGATGCCAGATTTATTAAGGCCATTGGATACAAGGCCTGAATATCCGTTTGCAGGCTGTTGGCAATAACATCGCCATGATTGCATGCATATAGATAAAATATTTCTGTTTTCGCCATTCTATGCTTAAAAGATGTTGCTATGCCTGCACACATACATTGTTAGGTTCATGCAAACCATAATGGAGAAATAAATTAGAGAACATGCATAAAAATGTATCCCTTTTGTTGTAGTGGTACTCGGCAAATAGAAGTGATACGAAAATCTCCTAGGACATTTTCTTAGCTTAATCCTTTATCTTCAAATCCAGGCACTTTTCAAGTACGTAAGTATCACACAATTTCCGTAATCGTGTAATTTGAGCAACATGTCCGGCGCATTGTGGACCAATTAGATCGAAAGAGCTTCGGCGCTAGTGTACGTCGCCCCTCCGCCTCCCATCCCCCATTCTTGGTGGAGGACTCTTCCCCTTCTCACAACATGACCTTCATAGAGGAAGAAAGGGATTAAGACGAAAGGATATTTTCTGAGGCTCTGAGAGCCTTCTTCGGAAGAAGAAAGCATAGGCGGTCTTTGGAATATCGGCAGCTCATTCTTCCGTATACCGGCACGCCTCCATATCCCGATTAAAGATCACGAAATACCATTTGCTGTTTTTGATAATTACGCTGGAAAAGATTGATTGCGTTATACCATCACAGAATACCTACTTGCATGCTCATTCAAACAAGCGTAGAAACATCATCGGATGCAAATAAAGGGAAATTAAACAAATGGGGACAAACATAAATAGAGAAAATATGACTATACAGTGGAACAGTGAAATATCTGCTAGAGAACATCTTCCAAAAGTGTTTTTACGGGAAAATTCATGAACTCGAATTCAACAATTGCTTTCGTCGTACCCCTGTATAACCATATCAGTTTTTCAAATTCCGTTTCTTTAATCATGTACTTCGCATTTTGAATAGAAACTACATTTTAATAAATGTAAATGTAGTGGCCAATTTTAGCACTGAGTGGGACATTCCCCATCGGTCTCTTCTCAGCGAGAGTAGCTTGACGGTGTCCTTTATAAACAAACTCACGTTACAAAACATATCAAATTAACCAGAGTTGCAATGACGTGTTTTGTTGGATTTTGAGCAGTCTTAGATAGATCGTACATTTTGATGAATTCCAACCTTTTTCGTTTAACGATTTTTTATTGATCAATTATGGTTAATCTAAAATATTTCTACATTGTTTAATTAAAATGACGAAAATAAACAAATAAAAGAGGGCAATGTCTTTGCTCCAAAAGTTGATCGTATTCAAGCTATGACTGCAAAAATACGACGAGAATACAGTAATCAATCATTCAACAAACTTAGCAAGAATCACACCGATGTAAAACAGCAATAGTTCACGTGCTCTTTAACTATCCCGTCTTCAGCTGTAGCGAAATTAAGTAAAAAGAAAGAAGAATCTTACTAAAGAAGATCTGTTCTCATTTTAAGGTTAAAGGAACGTTTTTGTATATTAATGATCCATGAAAACGTTCCCTACTCTTTTTCGACGGGCAAGCAATAACAAGTTTTACATCCCGCTTAAAACACTATTGGGTTATATCGCGAATCAGCCCTCTGAAAAGCGGTTTTACTGCTTGCACACGACGTTGATTGTTATAGTACATATATTCGTTAATTTTATCGTCGTATGTGTAACATGGGTTTATTTGAGGAGGGAAAATACGAGAATTCTTTTCCCAGGGTTTGAATTGGTTTTAATTCCGTATATCAACCCGTGGTAGCACGCGCACACAGGGAACCTCTATCCGTCAATATTATTGTTTCTGTGTTACATACATATATTTCTCTTCAGCATTGATGAATGAAATACATTTCCCAAAAATAAGCGTAGACTGCTATTTGCATTTCTAAAATTGCTTCGACAGGTGAAGCTTTTCCGCGTAAATATGTCACCGTTGGGCATCGAACCCGAGGCAGCTTTCAACAAAGGCGAGTGCGGTACCCCTTTTTGCTATGTGGTAGCTCAAGGGCGGTTTATTGAACGTAGGGGAAAAACCCGAAATCGCGCGTAGGAAAAGAGAGAGAATGGTTTATAGTTAAAAGAATGGTCAGGGAGTTGTATAGAGATATTGAGTGATAAAGGAAAATCCCCGCGACCCGTGGACACAGAGAGATTTGAGTAGCGGTTGAAAGGGGTGAATAGGAAGAAAGAATCAAGGTAAGGTTAACAGGCTCTAAGGAGAGGTGGAGTAAAACAGCGAGGGTCGGGTAAAAGAGATGCGACAGATACCAACTGTGCCGGTGGATTTCAAGTCGCAGTGTTTCCTAGTGGCGGTCAATGAATATGCATTCTCAAGGCCCCTCTCCCACGAGCATCTGGGGTTTTCCATGCATGCCATTCATTTAGTTTATCCAAACCAAAAGTATTTCGGCAGCAGTGAGTTCTTATCTAGTCGGGAGCTTGGGTACGTCGTATTCACACATTTCACTCGGTGGAAGGCCCAAGAAAGGAGGTGTATTCGAACCGGCGCGCCGGGGAGAAACCTTTTAAACGGAAAACAATAAGGTTCGAATTTGATTCTACACCATGCTAAACGTTTCTCGATATATCATCACAATTCCACCGAAGAACTTCTCTTCATAATAAGAATGGGAACTTTACGAAGGGTTTGTTTGGGTTTATTGCCCGCAGTTCATTGCCGTCTTAGGACTCAAATTCCTTACCCTCTGCCCTTCCCTCATCCCCTCTGTTTGGAAGACTCGACAGCGGCATACCTTCGAACTAAATTCGGAAGGCGCGAAAGACGGCTAGTTTAAACTCTATCCAATCCCCTTAAAATGGAAAGTATGAGCAATGAGTTGACGGACAGGCTACTGAATGGAAATGCAGCAAAAAAGAAGTGCGTTCGTATATCGAAAGATTGACACAGTTCCATCGAAGTGTTAGTGACACTTTTACAAAAAAAACAAGAGGAATTGGTTCAACATTGAAGATGTCCCTCAAAATTACTCTGCTAAAGAGAGAAGACGCTTAAAATTAGCGATAACTTGACTCAAACTGTGTCAGATTCTTAGAAATTTTTCCAAAAACTTCCATTTCTTTTACCAAAATTTGATTTTGAGTACTATCGTATTAGATTTCAATTATGATAAAACAATGAAATGTAATGATCATAAATGTCAACTCGGAGAAATAAAATGCACAATTCCACGGAATATATATTTGGATAAATTAGACTAGATTTATAAATCTAATGTAACTAAATTGCAAAAGTCTTACCACTCTGTTTCTCCATCCCAAGTACGAAATTACACCAACTTTCACTGAAGAAAGTCAACTTTCTTCATACATCCAAACTAATAAAAAAAATGATGGAATAAATAAAAACGATCTACGGCTATCGTGGATTTCTGTTTCTTTTGAAAGGAAAAGTTATTCAACTCTAATAATCATCCTAGTATTTATTTAAATTCTATTAATAATCGACATTATCGTAAACTTCAATGCGCTACATTTATAGTAATTAGATGGAAGTAAAACAAACTATCCGTCACTTTCATTTCATCTTCGAAAAATAAAGCCACCACCATTTCAACCACTTTTTTAGAACGCGAAAAGATAATGTCGATGATTCTGCCGGGTTAGCAAGCAGGTAATACCCAGTTGGTAGACCGACGTTTCGACGGCGAAAGAGGTGACCGAGTTGACCTCTGACCTTGGGGATGATGGCAGCGTTCGCCGTCGAAACGTCGGTCCACCAACTGGGCATTACCTGCTTACTAACCCGGCAGAATCTTCGACATGCAATCCAGCAGGAAAGCCTGAAGTCTTATTTAATACTAAATAATACTGTATTACTCTTTTCGAACACACACAATGAAATGAGAACAGCAAAAGGTTCGCCCTTCGAGGGAGAACGCCGTCACTGCTTGTATATCTTATGTATATGAACATCATTAAGCCATAACTAATATAAAATAGAATACTCTCTCCAATAACAAGATTTAAATGTATTTCTGTAACGCTACCTTTTCATTTTTCCTTAATTCCAACCTCATGGTTTGTCGGTCAACTGTATGGTGTTTTTCCTCTTCCGAAAAGAAAAGAGAAGCATCGAACCTCAAAAGATTGACCTCAAGAAGGTAGAACTGCAGAGAGTTGAAGGTTGAGGCCAGATGGAGCTCTGCATACCGCCAAGCTGATTTGACTCAAATCTCGTCACTAAGTAACAGAAAATAAAGAATCCCAGAAACCTGCAAAAGACGTATTCTTAGACTTAGAGGATGTCAATCAAGAGTCAAATAAATTGCTTATTTTTCTTTGGTTAGACCCAATCTCGAATACTGCAGTGCAGTTTGGGATCCACATGAAGTAGGTCAAGTCTCAGATTTGGATATGGTTCAACGTAGAAAAATCTCTCCTCACAAAGAAAAATCAGAGTACGAGTAGATGGCGCCCTTTCCAGCACCAGAACAATCACAGCCGGAGTACCACAAGGTAGCACCCTAAGCCCATTTTCATTTAATTTGTACATTAACGACGTCCCAAAGGAAGAAAACATTAATTTATACTTATATGCAGATGATCTTTCCGTATCATGCAGCAAATATAGAGCTAATAATGCCATCTATGAATTTAAAGCATACTTGGCAAAACTCGAGGTATGGCTACATACCTGGCACCTGAAGACCAACCCCACCAAAAGCTCACATATGGAATTCCTTCTACATCCCAGGAAAAAGGCGACCATTACACCAACAATCTGCCAACAGGCAATTCCACGAGTAAAAGAGCAAAAGTTCCTGGGTGTCATCATCACGGAAAATCTAACCTGGACTAAACATATAAATAGTAGCATCCAGAAAGCAGCCGCTGCCAGATCTAGACGGCTCCCTCTCCTCAACCGGAAAAACATATTAACAACAAACACCAAACTCAGGTTAATAAAGTCATATATCTTACCAATTCTGACATACGCGGCAACACTACTAACAAAAACTTAAACGCACCATCTTAATACTACATATATGGGACTATACACTAACTCTACGTCGAAGAATGAAGAGGATCAAAGAACCCAAACGAATACTTACTCTGCTTGAGTCACACACCAAGAGAAATTGGGAAAAAAGCTGTAAATAGTTAGTTTTAGTTATACCTTCATTAACTAGTTAGGTTAGGTTAGATTACTTCAAATATAAGAGCCTATCTCCACTATTTCCTAAAATAACAAGAGCGGCACGTTTCGTTAGGGGAGATTTCAGGGTCGATAGCAGAGTTACGGCTATGATAAAATCCCTGGGGTGGAGTACACTACAGGAGAGAAGATCAGAATACAGACGGAACTTTTTCGAAAAATTCATCGGCCCAGAATTTTAAGATGAGGTTGAAGACAACACAATTCCAGTACAGAACGAACGCCATCTACGAGAGGTGTCGACCAAGCGATCGACGACTTCTGGTCGGTTTTTCCTCGGAGCATTAGAGAGGCTAACAGGATAGATTAGGTACGAATATTTGGTGTTGATACAACCCCTGCCATACGTCAATCGGCGGCTCGAGGGGTAAAATTCTAAATTCTTAAAATCATTGTTAACGATCTAGATATCAATAAATTGAAGCTTATAGATTACAATTAGCACGTATCATCCATGTGACATCGTGGAAAAAGCGATCAGGAGAAAACCAACTCAAGAATTTTAGCGTTACTTTTCCTCTCTTAAAACACACCTGAGATCGAATTTAGGAATATATAAGAATATTCTTCTAAACTAAATCTTAAGCTGAATGTATTAAGAATATCTTACTCAAGTTGGGATCCCTCGTGGCACAATTCCAGATCAACCGCAAGCGTACACACAACTCGGCTATGGCAATGAGTAATTCCGAAAACTGGCTCCAATCAGAGGCGCCCTATTTTGGAGCCAATTAGGGAGCGCGTCATTCTTTTGGCCTTCGTGCGTGAAAAAGTACACTTGCGTAACGTTGAAATCTCGAGAATAATGGTGTAATGGTTAAGACAGAGTTCTTATGGGCGAATGAAGAGGGAGGTACAGAACCCTTACGGGATATTTTTTTAACGCTATAACTTTAACATTGAATTCAGGCGTTAAGTTCAAAATTGTTACCTTTAAATTTATAAAAAAGAACCTCAATAAAAAAAATACAAATCAATGCCATACCGTCTTTTGTTGAAATAAGTAATACTGATGACCAGCCGTAAAATGGTGCTAAAGTGAAGAATGCAGAAAAGAATTTAACAAGTAACTCACTTTAATTCATCGGCAATCGCAATGTTCGTCGGGTTACAGACGTTGGAAGGCACAAATCACAGTTTAAATGTACATTAATTTTAATTGTGAGGGACATAAACGATTATTTCTAGCATCTATTTCTCTGATTTTTATCTCGATTTCCGCTACGCAAGTTCATATCAAGCAGGGTCGGCCCTACAATCTACATCAACATATGTATCCTGCACGGCGACTTCCGATGTGTGACAGTGGGTGCATGCCACATGATTCTACTTCCCAAATCCATTACTTTCTCGCATTGTTCGCGGAAAATAAATTTTTGAAACGATTAGTTCTAGCATCTATTTCTCGCATTTGTTTTTCTCAGAATTTAAACAGCCTATGTAACAGGGAGAACGCATAATACCCGAAAAACATTCCAATAACATGCTTTAAACATAATGACATAAAATTCTATACTCCAACGTGAGGGTATCGACGGATGACTCGGTAATATACAGAGAAATATCAAATGAGAAAAATGTATTTCAGTATTAAAGGAAAGAGGTCATGTTAAGAAAGGGACTTACAAGAGCTTAATTTCAGTAAATACTCAGTGTTTTTTTTTCTTCGAAAGGAAACATCTGCATAAGAACCACCCGTTCAAAAATAGAGGAATGCATAAGAAAGTAGTCGAATCAGTTTCATATCTCGGCATCACTCTTAGAAATAACTTATTGTGGTGCACATATAAAATCCGAAAAATCTGCGGTAAAGCTACTAAAAGTGTTTTTGTATTTAAGATTAATTTTTATTGTTAGGTGAAGATTCTGATATATTTATTGGATTTGATTTCTATGCAATGTATATAATTTNACTGAGGATGAGGAGGTCAACCCAGAAGACACCCTGGACCATCTGCTCACCAAGCTATCCAGCCTAAGAGACCGCATTCCGGAGGAAAAATGGAAAACCTGGCTAGGGAAAAAACCGGCGATCTCTCCTATTCTAATGATCAAACAACTATCGCACAAAGCAGTAGAAATAATCCTACCCTTACCATACCGCATATCAACAACCCACAATTGCAAAACAATAGTTTTCAAGTAGTCTCCCACAAACGCAAATATTCTGCAGTCAACAAGAACCCATCACCGGAACCTATCCCCATTAAAAACCGCTTCGATCCAATTAGAAATATATATACCACTCCTCCCAGCACAACCCATCCAAACCCGCCTGAACCCACCCCATCTCAACCTCAAACAAACTCCAAAAAACCCAAAATACCCTCAATCAAGGTCACATATAATAAGACATGGCCAACCATCTTAAATGGTATCATAAAATGCACCTCACTCCCACCTGTTTGCCAACTTGCTGGTCCATCAGTCATTTTAATATCAAACCTTAGATGACTATGTCAAATGCCTCCGCCACCTAAAATCCATTCAGTGTGAATATTTCACCTATCAAGTCCCGGAGATGAGAAACATGGACTTCGTTATCAGAAGCCTACCCAGCAACACCGATACCGAAACTATCAAGGAAGCCCTAAAAGCAGATAATGTTCCTGTCATAAGTGTCTCACAAATCTACACCACCAGACCATCACCCGAAGACCAACTGGCTGGCAAAAACACAGGGGAAAAACGCCCTTGTCCTATCTTTAGAGTCACCACAGAACATCTAAGTGACCCCAACATTATCAAAAATATCAGTAGTCTATTCCACCTAAAGATAACAATCAATGACTATATCAAGCCAAAAGAACCCATGCAGTGTATGCGATGTCAATGTATTGGGCACACAAAAAATTTCTGTAGGATGGCATACAACTGTGTCAAATGTGGAGACCCTCATCCAACCTCAGAATGTAAGAAACAGAAGGAAGATCAGCCCAGATGCTTCAACTGCCATGAGAACCACCCAGCCAGCTATAGAGGATGCGTTGCTTTCACAACCGCTAAGCAGTCACTACAAAATCAAGCCAGACCAACCACCTCTCCAATTTATCAATCCCAATTCCCGTCACTCCCATCCAACTCCTATAGCCAGATCCCAATTCCCGTCACTCCCATCCAACTCCTATAGCCAGATCCTCTCATCGCCAAAACCCATCCAGTCACAGCAACCAACTCCAACCATCCCCAACCCACCAACTACCCCGGACTCTGAAGACATCATCTTCTGGACCATCAACATCATCAATATCGTAAAGAATCTAAAATCCATTCAAGAGAAAAAATGTTCATATTAACAGAGATAATGAAGATCCATGGATAATACAACACAACTCCTCTCATGGAACTGCCAGGGCCTAAAAAATAAACTACCTGAACTTTTGCAATTCCTCGACGAATGGAGCATAAACATCAGCTTCCTTCAGGAAACCCATCTCAACACTAAAGATCGCATATATAGTCCCAACTACCATGTAATCCGAAGTGACAGACTCTCCCAAGGTGGCGGTGTGGCCATACTAATTAGCAATAATATTAAATTCAGTATACTTCCTAGGATTAAGCTCAACATTATAGAATATATTGGTATCAGCATTATTTGTAACAATAGCCCTATTAATCTATACAGCATTTATATACCTCCTAGACACAATTACACAACCATACAATTAAGCACTGAACTCAAAACACTACTTACGCTGCCAGGAAAAAACATCTTCCTCAGAGATTGGAATAGCAAACACCATGCATGGGGCTCAATTAACTCAAACGCAAATGGCAATCTCCTATTTGAAATTATAAATACACTAAATATCAAATCTCAGCACCTTATTACACATTCACCTAACCAACCAACACATATCCACGCAAACAAAACAGTTGACCTCCTACATTTCATCATAACCAATAATATCCAAAATACATTCAATCCTAAAGTCCTCTTTGAATTCCACTCGGACCATCTGCCAATTATACTAAACATCAACACAGCAGAAACGAACAACGACACACCTCCTATTATCTCAACAAACTGGGAGACATTCTATGAACACTTTCAAAACCATATACATAAAATAACAGCAATACAAGAACATACACACCAACATATAGATGCACAAATTAAATTAATCACTGACCTCTTCTACCTATCAAAAACACATGCAAGCAAAAATCTTACTAAACCATCATCACGACGCCTAACTCTCACTCCACATATACACCAGCTCATAAAATTACGCAATCAACATCGCAGACAATACTTAACATACAAACACCCTATAGACCACCACCTTTACCAAACATATAAAAAACAAATACGCAAAGAAATTCAAATAATCCAGAACCTAGAATGGCAAAACAAAATCAACACCCTAAACTTCAAAGATAAAAGCATATGGAAAACCACTAAAGCACTCACCAAAAAATCACAACCAGCTACACCCCTAATCCATAACAACACATTATACAGCGATCCACTAAACAAAGCAAATATATTTGCCAACTATTTCAAACAAATTATGACCGCACCACCTCTCACAAATAAAAACGATAACAAAATACTCACCCACAATAACATACTAGACAACACACCAATCTCCAAACCTCAATTCATCACACCTGATGAAACTAAAAACCTAATCAACACACTTAAAACATATAAAGCACCGGGATATGACAATGTAACAAATCACATGCTAAAACTTGCCTCTCGTATCCCACACTTCATCCACCTATTAACAGACATATTTAATAACTGCCTTCTATCTTCATACTTCCCAACTCACTGGAAACTAGGAATTGTAATACTATTCCCAAAACCCAACAAAAACCCTTCTTTACCACAAAATTACAGACCTATCACTCTACTTTCCACCATCTCAAAACTATTTGAACTAACAATCCTCAAACGCATCAAAACACACCTCCAGACAAACAACATACTTATACATGAACAAATGGGATTTAGAGATCATCACTCCACAAACCACCAATTACTACACTTAGCAGATAAAATCACTGACGGCATCAACAATGGAAAAAAAACAACACATGCTATCTTCCTAGACGTGGAAAAAGCTTTCGACAAGGTGTGGCATGAAGGCCTTATTTATAAACTACAGCAAATTTCAACCCCACTTTACATCACCAAAATCATCAGACACTACTTACACAACAGACAAATTCAAACTAAAATCAATAACACACTCTCTCTCAAAACAACTCTCAGCGCAGGACTGCCACAGGGATCAGTACTCAGCCCAGTACTCTTCAACTGCTACATGAACAACATAACCAACGACACCCAAAGTACAAAACATTCTCTTTGCTGACGACACAGCATTTTTATCACAATCCTGGTCCCCAGATACAGCTGTGAAGAACCTAAACCACCACCTAACCAAATACCACAACTGGTGCCAGGAATGGAAAATCACTGTCAATGCCAATAAAAGCACTGTCATGCACTTTAAAGGCTACCTAAAAAAACAAGCATACTCATCAGTAAATCTAAACAAAGCAATCATTCCACAAACAACAAAACATAAATTCCTAGGCGTCTACCTCACATCAACACTAAACTGGACAACACAACTTAACTACGCACTAGGTAAAGCCAAAGCACAACTATTCCGACTCTCAACAATCATCAGCAACCAAAATAAACTAACACCAGAAACAAAACTCCGACTAATACACACACTCATACTTCCAATAATACTTTACGCAGCACCTATTACATTTAATACTAGTAAACAAAACATCAATAAAATCGAACAGTTTTATAATAAGGCCATCAGATTAGCAACCTCTACAAATAAGCTAATCCCTATCAAAGAAATTAAAAAATTCCATAAATTAACTAGCATTATGGAAAAGGTCAAAAAAATTGTAAATAAATTCCAATCAAAATTGAAACATGTTAACAATAAGATAATTAATAGATTATGGTGCTCTACTAGTAGAAAAAAA
>KZ309429.1:7961-84340 GCA_000376725.2 Ladona fulva
TATTTATTTATTCTTAAATACTACAAGTAGGCACCAGGCCAGGTGGTAGTATCAAGGGGAAAAGAAAATAAAATAAAATACCCTGCCCGGTATTCACCCTAGTCGGGAGGAAAAACCCCCAAAACCTCCCGAAGGCAGTACATCATCATACAATAGCAAATATAAATACAGAATACAGATATAATTACAGGATACAGATATAATTACTAAATACAAATATAATTGCAATATATAACTACAAAACCCTTTTAATTCTATTAACAAATGCTTTACAGGAAGGAGGAAAAGGTTCGAAAACTTCTTCAGGTAAATTGTTCCATTCGACTATTCCGCGATTAAGAAATGAGAACTTGCAAGTATCCGCAAAGCAAAGTGCTTTTGTGATTCGTTGCATCTACACGCGGAGTTCATCAGATCGTTTTGTAAACAAATGAGACGGCGAAAAATCTGGAGAGAAGCTGCCCTTTAAGGATTTAATTTTCAAATTTAAAGTTTAAAACACAGCTTTTCTTAAATATTGGTATGGTTAATCTAATTATACCGGCGTGTTTTCGTTAAGGTATTAATTCTAGCGTGCTGAGCCATTACTGTTATTATTTGCTTTTGTGATGTATTTGATGTTAAGGAGATGCCCTTTTATACATATTACTCGTAAAATTGCTTCAGACATAAATACTTCTAAATTATCATCGAAATCGGTAAAAATCGGTAACAAAAGCGTAGAACGTTTTTGACGGCGATTTTAGTGAAATTATTGATTATGCCATGGAAAACGCGTACCTTAACATACACAGATGTTACATCAGGGACTTGAGCAATTCCATAAATTATTAATCCTCTAAGAAGTTCCACGAGCATTACAGGAATATTGAGGAAATCATTAGAGATAAGTTATTTCCGATATAAATAGCAGTGTAGTTAATAATCGTGGACTTCAGGTGCCACCACTACTAAAACTACTGGTAACATCGAAATTTTTTGCTACTTTAATTTTCCAGTAGGTAAATTAAATACTAATTTTCAGATGAGAATTGACAAAGAAAAAGTCTCTCGTAGCCGGGAATCGAACCACAGTCATCCACTTTTCGTAAGAGAGTATAAACAGGCCTTCATTTCTTCATCAAAACTGAATCGTATGAACCATGAGTTCTACATCGCTTATCTACAAATGTTTACTCTATAATCACATTATAATTCTATTCGGTGACTTTATGGATAAATACGCACATTTTTTCCCAACTTATCTAGAGTCCAGAAATTACGTAATTGGAAGGATTTTCCCAGGAAAATCCTTCCAATTTAATGTAAGCACATAAAATATTGAATCTATTACGTGCATCATTGATAAGACTTGAAACTACCACTCAATTTATTCACGGGGTCATGGATATTAAATTTATTTCTTATCATCATCTAGCTTCTATATAGGTTGAAGATGAAACAGTATCCTTCTCTTACTTACCAAAAGTTTCTTGTATTCTGCAATTAGATTTATATCAGTAAATCTTTTTCGGACGTAGTGAAGAACCTGAAAGACATTTTCACAATGGTTGCTTTCAGCAAATAGGAGTAAATACCATATGGGCTCAGTAAATTGTAGTCACATTGGAAGTAGTTGGATTACGTAATCCGCTTCCACTTATAATAGTTCGTTTGAAATTAATTACTTTTCGTGAAACGGAATCGGTAATCAATAATTAGATTACTTCTTCAGTAACGAATACGTTGTTAATAATTAATTAAGTCATAAAATCTTTCATTTATGACGAGGAGTACAATAGTGAGAAAGCACTAAAAGGGATTTTTAATAAGAAAAGGTTACCTTGTTTATTCGCTACATTGAATCAAAATTCCTATATACGGAGGATTAATTTTATATGTTTCATTCCTAATTTTACAATAAAATATTACATTTTCTATCTCTAGCCTTTTCCTTTGCATGAAATGTTTTATGCGGCAAATGTTTCGGTTACAAGTAACATCAACTGCAAATTCCATCCATCAGTTTATCCTTTTAAAAGAGAAAAACGCAACCAAGTCCTGGCTGCAGGACGAATTTTCCGCGTAGTAGACGTTTAGTCCATCGAGGCTGCACTCGGTTGAACCGAGTGGAGTTTTTTACTATAAATACGGCAACACTCAACTGAGTACAACTTCGCTCAACGGAGTGGCGATTTTACACTTGCTCGACTGGTGACTGAAATTTTTGCCCTCAATCTCACCTTAATAAAGACCTTATAGACCTTGTGTTTCCTTTTTCCGGAGCTCCTTTATTCACCCTCCAAAGAAACGAGAATGGCGATTGACGAGTATGATTTAAACGTTTATAGGGATGAAATGCAATTTTCTCCACTGAACGAGGAAGAGTTAGCTTATATACGTCAAGGAGTTTTCGAATCGGAAGACAGCCCTGCTGAAGAACCAGGTGGAACGCCAATGTAAATATAATCTTTTATAAAATTTGAGGGATTTTAATTAGATGCATGATATAATATTAATGTACTTGAGGCTTATGATGAATTCTAATTTTAATTCGTATTCACTTGGTAATAGACAAGTCATTTCATCGCGAAGTGATACGAGGATATCTATCAATGTTGTTAGAGAGGGACCAAATACACCTTCCAGAAGTCCTGATCAACAGCGATCTTCCTATCCGAGTTGGTAATTTAAAAATCCTTTCTTAGCTAAAATTTAAAAATCATTTCTTAGCGATTGGTTAGCGTTATGATTGCATGAGAAAATACTTCTTTTCCTAACTTGCGACAGCATTTATATTCTGATGAAACAACGCAAAAAAATCGAAAATATTGACAAATAATACTTTTTGAATATGCAGATTTTTAAACGTTTCCGCAATTTACATATGAATTTTATTCTTAAAGGGATGTGTTTTCACCAGTAAACACGCAAGGTTCTCAACAGAAGAGCAATACTGAATACGGACGTTCCGGGGATGAAGAATTACTTGCAGCGCCATCTTCTCCTACAAGGTGAACTAATAAAATACTCCCATATGAACAAAATGAAATAAAATACGTCAATGTTAGTGTCGAGATCCCGCATTTCCGGGATCGCGGAATCTCTTAAGTAAAGCCAACTTCCCGTTTCCCGAGAAAGTCAGCGAATATCCAGGAAAAACCCGGTTTTTTCTTTCTAAAAAGTTCAATTCCCTTCTAAGCATCCCTCCTACATCCTTACCCCAGAAACAGAAAGAGTTTTCTTCTCAGCTGGCCTTTTTATTACCTAAATATGCCCATTCCTTCGTGATCAAATCAACTAATACAATATAGTAATTTCAATAGTTAACTCATACGGTTTTTTGATTTTGATGAGTAAAACTGTTACGTTTCTTACCTCTATAATTTTTGCTTAATTTGACAGAATTACATTATAGAGTATTTTAAAATTTCTTGAAATTAATATACTTGTTTTTATTTGTAACATGAAATATAAAATAAAAATGAATTTATCTATTTGAAAGTCAATAAGAAATCTGTAATGAGAAGGATTTTTATAATTTCATCGTCAAAATATATAATCCCGAGATGGAACCCTATTTCAACCCGGAATCCCTAAATTGTTAAAAATCCGGGAAATAACAGGCCCTAGTCGACGTACTTCCCAATTAGTATGTGCAATAGACTTTTTCCTGATATCAGCCGGGCAAAAATTGAACTTCGGTAACAGTGAGCTAATCGTATTCGAACTACCCGATCTCCAAACACCTTTGCCTATACTATCCTTTACCCTCATTCTCATGCTATGAAACTCTACAACGCACCATTTAATTGTAACTTACTCAAAAATCGCTTGTTTTCTGTTAACGGACTGGTATTCAGACAATGTAAAAGCTGAATGAACAAAGAAAGTAAATTGGCAATGAGAAAGTGAACTTCTTAAGAAATTCCTAGGCAATTGGTGAAGGAGTTTGCTGGATTGAGGGAAGTTTATCTGTGTAAGAGATCCGTATCTTCAAAAGGTTTCAGTTAACCTTCAATTAAAATATAATAGTCCATTCTGCTTTTCAAGTTGAATATCTTGACTAAACTAAACGATAGATAACCTATTTATTAACGAAAGGTCGAATATTAAACATTCTTTGTTACAATAAAATGTTAATAAAGTGCTAAATTTCCACCTGGTTTTTGGCAGTGTTTTTTCTGCTCAATTAAGGATAAAATGGGAGAAGGGAGGAAAATATGAATTACTGGTGATTGAAAAACATGCTTATGGTTATTTATTAATTTTCAGGAAAGTTTACCAAGAGGTGTCGTATGAAGAGTCTGAGTAAGCATTTTCTTAACTTAGAGCAGAGGATAATATCTAGAGCTCTGAAACAACAACCTCCTTTGAAATTAATTTTTTTACTTTTTATCCAGGAATTACCCAACTCCTGAGGTGATGCGAGGCGGTACGGACGAAGCTGACCCTAATTATGGGTAAGTAATGCATCACGAGCCAACCAGACGTGTGACTTATTCTCAGTGAGAGCTTCAGGAGGATCCATACATTAGTAATGTCGCCTTCGGAGTGGACTTGATGACTTACAAGGGAGACAACAAGCCCGAAAAATTTGGTCAAGTTTGACCCCATGTAAAATTTTTATGCCCAATAATGACTTAGTTATATGAAGAATTTTTTCTGGACTGGTAATACGAAATTTCAAACTTCACTCTCAAAAATATCATTTTAGTATTTTTAGTCAGGGTTTTTCGATTCTAGCCCAATGTGAAACTTTAACTAAAATCTGACGAAGTGGTGTTCATCTGATTACTATTTGTATGCCATGTTTATCAGAACAGAATGAAATTCATGTCTTTGTGGTACAGAATTAATCAGTTTACCGTTAACTCTTTTTGATAAACATATCAGATAATTCTTTCAATTTTGTGTCGCCCCCATGTTCAAGAGGTGTGGAAATCAAAGTCCTGCGATTTTTTGGTTTATTTCACGTACACCCGTAATATTTGTGGAAAGCATTCGATTAGGTCCCAAGCCAACTATTCTATCATAAAAATGAAAAGGTATCGACGTAGCAGTAATAAAAGTAATATTATAGGAATCAATGGAGCAGTAATAAACTGGATAAATGACACACTGATAGAGCAACGAGTACTATTGGATGGCTAATTGCGTTCTGGTTAAAAGACTTTGGGCGACTCGCAGGGCAGCGTAATCGGACCGTTACTATGTTTAGTATATGTTAAAGACCTAAATAATAGTAATAACATTAATAGTGAAGCAAGGACATTTGTGGATGAAACAATAATTGATAGGAAAATACAAATTAAAGGCGATAGATAGCCCAGTCGAGTGATTTAGATAGAATTTTGGAATGGATTCGCAAGTAAACTTTTATGCAGACAATTGTTAATTAAGTAATTTCTTTGAAAGAAATTATATTGCTAGGGATTATTCGCACAGCCTCCAAGGGAAAACTTATCAGCAGTAGAATCGGTCTAATACCTAGGAGTTATCCTCAAGAATAACTTAGCATATCTCACATCCGTAATATACGTGGACGAGCAAACAGAAACTCGGGTTCGTGAAGAGAATAGTCGGTATGAAAGGAGAAAAAGTCTGTGAGAGATGTTACCTTGCCTCACAACGAAAGGTGATAGTTAAGTAAAATTTGAATAAAATTTGATTCGACTAAACGACAGTTTTGACGAATTTGCTAAGAAGTAAACGGTGAATGTTACTCGGATGCTTTAGGTCGCAGGATGGGAATCTCTTGAAAATAGAGTATTTATAAAAAAGGCTTAATTTAGTTATGTATTTAATCGTCGAAGTCTTAATTTTTTGCAACTCCGTAAGAGGTTGCGTAGTCATTTCACCATGCTTCCCGTTAATTTAGTTAATAAATTCAGAGAAATTTTGTTTTTGGAATATGTATCCAATGCAATGCGTCCTTCATGTTACATAGGCTGTTCTTATACTGCGACGAAAACCAGATCATCGATGCTAGACCTATTCACTTCGAGAGTTTATTTATTTTCCACGAAATATACGCAGGAGTAATCAATTAAAGAATTAGAGTCATGTTACATGCATCACATACCGCACGCCAAAAGGCAGCTTGCAGGATATAAATGTAGATGTTTATCCTTTGGTAAAGAAAGAAGATGTAAAAATAAATATTTATTTATTTCCAAAGCAGTTCCTGGCGAGTTGCGTGCTACATAAATATAAATTCTTGCGTACAAATTAGTCTCGTATTCTGGGAGGTGAAGATTGACTTAATCGTAGTGTATGAGTATACTCTGATGCAGGACATTTTTGAAGTATACTATCCTCACTTTTGAAATTCGTAAAATGCAATTCATAAAATTGCCTCTCCTGGTTCAACAATCTACATCTGTATTTCTGACGAGTTCGCTAATTTAATAAAAGAACGCCACATTACTTATTTATTTAGAATAGTAGTTGTTGAGTTAGTTGCAGTTTAAAAGAACTCCAGAAACTATCCCCAATGTGATTCTGTCCTATACGCATTTCGCCACCAACTATAGCTTCCTCGGGAACCAGAGGAGAAAGCAGCAGAGCATTCTGCTCTGGTCCCAGAGGAAACTATAATTGGTGGCGAAATGCTCATAAAACATAATCTTAGCGTTGGTGGTTTCTGGAGTTCTTTACACTGCAATTTACGTATCTATTTACCTATATTTTTGTCGATACAAATCCATTTTTCCTCACGTGTTTCTGATAAATTAATTTTGCCCAAATATATCCATCTAATATTAGATTTCTCCACTATGTTACTTCGAATCTAGTACAGGCTCGTAGTTCGAACACAACCAATTTTTGTGCCTATCACACACTCGTACTTTATACTTCTAAGTCCTTACTACCAGGAGGCTGAGAAGGTCCTTCGCACCTCATTTGTGGTGACTATTTCCCTGCTGTGAGTGTATATTTTCTAAATTACTGCCAATTTATGATTTATTCAATTACAGTAATTAATGTACAGTGCTGGCCAAAACTAACGCAACACCCCGCGGCGTGCCGAAGCGGGAAATTTAGGTACTAACTGTGCTGAGGACTTTACAGTGCACTCTGACAACAGTGTCGATGTGATCAACAGTGGGCAGCCCAGTATAACGGATATCAATATGGGTTGCGCATACGGGAATCTCGGAAGGAACTGCTGACGAAAATTTTTGCGAAAAACTATGCCTAATCGAATTTCATGAAAGTTAAAGATTCATCCTTCTTTCGCTTCAGATATGTTCTTCTTTCACTGTACGGCAGCTGTCATATAATTAATTGATACTCGTATATTTAGTTTTTCAGTATGCGTTAAGAGATCCTAGAGGAAATATGTCTTTGTCACAGGTTTTTATTATAAAAGCATTTTCTACGTTCTTATATTGATACACAAGTGTGCGTGTTAAACTGCTACGGCTAATGTTTCTCCTCGTGGTTACTATTTACACAGAAAAGCTCACAGACATTATGATTAAGCTTTGCCACGAAACCATGAACATGTCTTCGTAGTCTTTTTGTATTTTAGTAAACTTTCCTCTTATAGAGCAGGTTATAGGTGTACTAAGATTTGATAAATAAACTCGAATCTATGGTAGTCTGAGTATGCATAATTATAATGATTCACCTTAGAAAGTTGCCCTACTTTAACTCTTGATACTTTTTCTTTCCTACTTTATAAACAGGGTAATCGATCGTGAGGAGGAGCAGATGAGAGTTTCGCCGGAAAATGCCCGCCAAAGGTATGTTGTTGTTTTGTATTTATATACATACATTCATGTATAACTTTTGTGTAAATATAATCAGGGTCTGTGTTTTACCTTTGCGGGCCAACATACACATTCAATTGTGCTACCTCTCACCCTCAACTTTTTGCGAGAAATTTTTCTTTCAACCGTGGTTTCCAATCTTGTAAATTTTACGAATTTTGGTAAACTTTTTATCCATCCATATTACCTTAAATAAAACGCCGTCGCAAATGACACGCCTACTCTTTACCAAAAATCCTCCTCCTTTACCATACGCCCTTTAAATGTTGAGAATTTGAAAGACAAATTCACATTTTAATATCAGGTTGAGGAATACAACATAATATTGCTAATTAATCAAGAGATGTACGATAAAATTATTAAAACATTTTTACTTTGCGATTTTTACATTCAGCCATAGCCAAATATTTACTTCTAAAAGTGACAATGCCTTTAAATCCACAGTCAATTCATTAGGTACATAAAAACCAATGCTTGTAATGCTGACTTGTATTCTAGAAACTATGACGCCGACGCAATTGCATTCTATTTTATCATTACTTCCATGCCAAATGTGGAATATAAATTTGTTCGTGTTACATGACCATCGATTGAGGCTGCTCTTACGAGAAACGCACAATATATTTAATTACGTTTTATAAAAAATCAAAGATATAAAATGACATAAGTTGCAGGTGAAGACTTTCATATTCGTAGTCAATAAATATAAATAGAAAATGAGATAAAATTTCATTTTCTCATCGGGTTCGTAACACCAAACCGTGTCTAATTTAACTGATTACTTCATATGCAGTCAGTGCTACAGCAAAGTATTTTTGGGAAGAAAGCCGTAAATGCCTCCCGCCAGAGAAAGAGCCATTGTTTCACTTTATGTCTCCAACTCAACCGGTTTCAGGAGTTGTGAATATTCCGAGATTATCGTCTTGAAATCTCCTAATGATCTCTTTTTTACCGTATGCAACACCAAGAATATGGGACGAATCCCGTCTTTTCATTTTGGCCTACCCCTACGAGAGGCGGTTTTGTCTCGTGTCAATTACTGAGGGCTAAGACTTAAGGAGGTCAACAATCTGTGACCGGGAGATTTTTCGCTTCAAATGAGGCAGGATCTATTGCATTTCTAGCACCCAAGTCATCTGTCACCAAAGTGCAGAGCACACGCTGCAACAGTTAGAAACTGAATCCTAAACGTAGTTTACTTATTTGCATTTGGAAAGCGCAAGCCTGGAATAGGTCAAACCTCCATTGGCGAGGATCGAACACTTCAGAGCCCCTTTCTTTGGGGCCCCAAACAGTGTAGGGATTATAGTGTAGTGATGAGGTTTGCAGAATATGCCTCGCATACTCCTCATGCCTCAGTACACAGACCCTGTATTATGCAGGTAAAACTTTATTGATTACATTTGTTTTTTATAATTTCAGAGACCTCAGTCCAGCCAGCGAAACTGAACCAGGAGTTATGGAGCACAACGTATCCTACAACATCTCAGTGACTTCTCTTCTTCGCGTGGAAGAGATGCCTGCAGGTTCTTCTCCTCCACCGCCTTCGCCCCTGTCAGTTCTTTTCTAATGTCCATTTATAAACTACATCTTGTTGGCTAACAGTTGTTAAAAAGCTTGCGGCCTTTGTACTGAAATTTCCCGTTGGAAGATTTAACTTTCCAATAAGAAATCCTAGATGCGTATCGACTTCTTTTACTTAGAATTCTATGATTCCTGCAGGTGTCACATTTACAAGAGGTACTACTCGTATTTCTATCGCCTGTTCTGCCGTGCTCCGCATCACGGTCCCGGGTGCATTCGCGGCACCAGTTATCTTCGTTATTTTGGGACTAGTACAGGCTGCAGTTGCCCCACGAATGCACGAAATAATGTATCTCACTATCTCCAGAGATAGTGAGATACAATATTTATCCCAAGGAAGAATGGACTTGAAAAACGTCTGATGTGACCGGGAATCGAACCAGGGTCTCCCAATTGCCTGTCGGATGCTCTGTCCGTTGAGCTATCTTGACAGAACATTTTTGCAAGCCATTTGGGAGACTTTGTGGACGAAGGACGATGTGAGTTCGGCCACATGGCGGCATCATTCACTGTCATGGCTTCATGGAAGCACCGGCCATAGTGATGGAATCGAATGGCTTGGAAAAATGTTCTGCCGTGATAGCACAAATCTATACCTTGCTTCCCCAGTGCTTCCCGTGTGGAGGACGTACTTACCGAGTCAAAGGCCTGGGCATAGTCCACGTAGCAGAGTACTAGTGACCTCTCGTATTCGTTCATTCTACTGATAATTTCTTGCAGCGTGTGGATGTGGTCCATAGTGCTGAATCCCTTGCGAAATCCAGCTTGTTCTCTGGGCTGGGCAGCTGCCAGGGACGTCTTCAGATGTGCAGCTATTACTCTCATGAACGTTTTGTANGCGTATCCGGCCAAAACCAGCAATAGAATCTTCCTGAATCAACGGATATACTCTCATCATTTCCTCCGATGAAATATCCCTCAATGTAGGTGACGTAGCCGGGTAACTGAAGGTGCGTTTCAGTAGCTGGCTTCGGTAGCCTTGGCTATGGATGAAGTCTTCACGAGTTTTCCACCAGGTCAAGTCTCTTTATAAAGTTTAACCGGGTGACTATCTCATGTTTTTTGTTCGTTCGTTCGTCGTTGCACTTCATGTTCGTGAACATGTAAGTGTGACGTAAAAACAGTTCAACCTTTCGGCCATCGCTGAGCACGCCTGGAGCGAACTGGAACACAAAATCCAATTTGAGGAGGCAAAAATAGTCTCCAAAGAGAGTCACTATTACCGGTACATAATAAGAGAAGCGATAGAGATTTTGAAAACACCCGACAACATCAACCGGGAGGAGGGTTACCATCTTCAGAATACTTGGAAAGGAGTCCTATGGACAATTAACCAATCAGAGGAGTCGACCAAACAAAACAGAGCAACAACAGGAGAGAGCGTATGCAAAGGCGACCACAGTCAACCCACACTATCCTCGACCTGAAGAAACCTGCTGGAATGCAGACGAAACGCGGTCATCACACAACGACCGACGTGGCAGAGAACGCGGAGGTCATGCTGAGATGTACAGAACGCCACAAAAATCTACGTACAACAATATATACGTTACGAACTGCGTATGTTGCTTTACACCTATGGCTTTGTCGGAATTCTTACTAGTTGCTTCAGAATCGCAAGTTTCGTTTGCGATGCAAATAACCTTCGCTTATGAAGCCCTCGGAAACACTTAGCACAACTACGACAACAAATAGCAACTGCAACGGGAAAAGGCAATATATGCCCGAAATTTGCCCAAGAAATGAACAAATCCCTTCTTCAGAACTTCCCTCAGCTGAATTCAGTTTCGAAATCAAATAAAAGTCTCAAGTTCGGTATTATAATGTATGCTTAAAATGGACTTTCACTAATGTTCGTTTTAGAACGCAATTTTATAATCGTTTTCCAGAGTTAAAGTAAAGATTATAATTAATGTCCAAGCTAATCCATCAAATATATAGGATATTAGGTATATCTTTCACTAAAATTATAAAAAAAACAATATCATGTCAGGCCCTAAACTGAACATTAGGATATTATATCAGGATATATATCTCTTGGGATATTATTCTAATATACTATTTCGAGCGGATTTTTTGATGAGTAAGGCTGTTACTTATTTCTTGGTTAAGTAATAAAAGCGCACTGAGCTGTTATTCTTCTAACTTAATCCCGAGGGCTCCCATCGATGTACCCGTCGATTCCCTTTGACACCTTCGATGCTTACCGTCATATTTATAATGCATAAGATACGTTGTATTTCTAGGGCTAGAAGAGTGCCTGTAAAACCTGGACAAAGTTCAAGACAAAGAAGGAAAAAGTTCGACCTTGAAGTATATGAGTTATATCGTCAGTGCTGTGCTGCTCGTGCTGCGGAGAAGGCTCGTGCTGCAGAGGAGGCACGTGCTGCGGAGGAGGCTCGTATTGCGGAGGAGGCTCGTGCTGCGGAGGAAGCTCGTGCTGCGGAGGAGGCTCGTATTGCTGAGGAAGCTCGTGCTGCGGAGGAGGCTCGTATTGCAGAGGAAGCTCGTGCTGCGGAGGAGGCTTCCGAAACCCCTGGGTGAGTATTTCGCAGTTCCCATGCTCATCTCAAGAAATAAATGTGGTTGGCTATTCCAAAAAACTTTTACTAGCTGCGCAGTTGATGAATTTTAGTTACAAAGCTGGTATCTAGTATATAGAGGGATCATCCACCGAGTATTTGAGTTGCGATTTTACAACTCGCATTCTCATGATCTGCTCGAGTGACTTTTTCCCGATGTCTACGTACTACTTCAAAAGAGCTTCCATACCGTACTTTCATTCATAATTGAATAAAGATATGTTGGACCTTTTCAGTTTCTTGTTATTTTTGAGAAAACGGGGTGGTACCAAAAAGCAATTCTATATGTACAGAAGTTAATTCTAAATTCTGGTCGCATTATACCCGAGGAGAGTACCGTCTAAGAACTATAATCTTTTTTAAGTAATTTTGTAAGCTTTAAAATTCCAGAATAGGGATCTTTTTATGCACGATTTTGATAAGATAGTTCTTAATTTTTTATTATAATCTGAATATTATTAATTCATTGTCAACATATAAGAACATATTCTGCTGGTCTCCCATTGACCTATGGCAGTGTATGGCAGTTGCATGCACCGTTCAGTCAATTTTCCCCTCCTGTCAGTGGAGCTAAAAATCGAGAAACCAACTTCTTGCGTTTCATTCGGAGTTGTCATAGGCCCCCTGTCACAGTGTATGGTAGATCATTAATAAACTGCCGTTATTTTTATAGTATGGGTGCACCTACGGGAGGTTTACGCCCATTCAGACTGATGGAAATATTTGATAACTGGATGCCGTTACTTCCTCCTGAATTCTCTTCTCCTAAGTAAGTACAGTGGTATATTTATAATGATTGTTCCCACAATTACATTTCGATAGACAACTCGTGGAATCTATGGTACACAAGTGGTGGGTAGATATTAGTAAGAAAAAGACATTTATGTAAATTTCCGGTGACGATTTTCATTATTTTTTACTTACCTTCTTTCACCGGATGACGTCTAGTACTTGTTTTATTTTAAAAATCTTCTACAGTTGAGGTCATTTTGCACGTACGGGCTGCCACCTATAATATCTAGTCCTCAATTATCTAGTCATTAAACTGCTTTATTTTCGGACGTTTTGATATTTTCCATTACAACAACACCATAATTGCATACTTGATATCCTAGTAAATAATCAATCGTTGCAGACGGCGATTGGGTCCATGATAATTTAGTCCGCTATGATTTGGTCCCGGGGTGATTTGGTGCTGCGTTGTTTTAGTAACTGCACTTTTACGAAAGACGAGAAAATTTTGCGAACGCAGCCATTGACTTGATGTCAAGTGAGATGTGATAGCAATTCGTGAGCAAGAGTCACAAAACTCCAAAAACCATCAAAAACGGTTCTGTCCTTTTTTTGGTGGTCATTGGCTAGAGACAAAGCAAATATTTCATTCCAAGCTAATGCAATATTATACACGGGATATTTAAACCTGATTCAGAGTAACAGAATCAATGATAGGGTATATGAAGAGAAAACGGATTGGGTAAACTTTTGAGGGCTATGGAGATTAGTAGCAAACATTTGGCGAACAAAGAAAGTTTCGTAATGGGATCACCATTCACTACACGTTATATTCGTAATAATTTAAGAACTAATATCCAATTATCATAAAATAAGGACCACTTACCCATGTGGACACGTTAAAGAAAGAAGTACTTCCAACCTGCAACCCCAGTCTCCAAGAGCATCACCGAAAAGCGTGACTCCGCAAAGAAGTCCCGGTGGCATTGTCCAACAAGCAAAGCCCCGGACTCCCGTGAAGAAGAGCTTTCATGAAAGGTGAGCTACGCTTAAACAGCTATTTATTTATAAATTTACCACGATTTTATTTCACTGACCACAGATATAGTTCTTTAAACACTTGTTCCTATGAAAATTCCAACGTAGTAGCAACATTTTTGTTCTTACATCCGTTGCCTTCACCATAATCTATACAACGCATTCCAAGGTATCAACAGTTGTATTTTATTACTATGGATGTTAGAATTTGGAGTGGAATCAAAGCTAACTTTTGATCCAAAAGAAAAACAAATTGCACCACATTTTAGCATGTTTTAACCAACGTTAACCATACATTTCATTATGTCTTATATTTCCTCACAGGTAAAACAGGAAAAGTAAGCTTTCTCCTGCTCCTTAATGTAGCACTATCATTGAAATTTTACTTCTCAAAATTAACGCAAACCACAAAAATGGAAGCAAAATGTTTGCGATGTTGAAAAATTCACCCGTCCCTGGTTATCATTTAATATAAGATTATTAATGCTTGCGAATCCAAAGGCTGAGCACTGGGGAGTAGCCAGTATTTGTTCGTAGTGGAAAAGCTAGAGACAGAGCAAACACTGCATTGCATGAAATCCAGGGATAGAAATTCTTCCAAAAATCTTATGAAAATAGAAATTAATTTATTTTAACATGTTTACCCTTCGGATATCCAGAGGTATTTGCATGGCATAATTGGGAGAATCCATCCTCTTGCAGGCTTTCCTTTATTGGAGGGTCTATCCTAATAATAATAATGTCTTTATTTAGGCGAATTTTGGTCTATTGAGACCCCTCTTACAATTACCCTATACAAACACAAACAACCATGCCCGAACCAGGATTCGAACCCGGGACCTCGGCGTTGCTAGGCTAGCACGCTAACCACTGCGCCACCGAGGCCGGCAAATGGGGGGGTTCGAACCTCCTAAACCACCCCCTAGGTTACGCCTATGCCTGGACGCGTCAATATTGAAGGCATACTGCTCCCAGGTTCCGCGGGCTTTCTACCCTGTTAAATATAAATTAGTATCGAATAATATGCAAATTTGCAGTGAACAATTTAAAATTGCAAAAACGCCTATCCAGAGCTTCATAATTGAGGAATTTTTCTTTACAAAATGGTTAATAACTTCCTATCCTATTCCTGAAATGATGTGGAACTGCTTATTTTAGCCAAATAGAAATATTTTAATATTGTTTACATTTTGTTTCGGTTGGATAATTTAAGATTGAGAAGTAAAATTTCAAAGTGAGCATTCCGTTAAGGATCGCGAAAAATAGGCAAATAGGCATTTTTCGTTCTAATTACAACAGAAAAGTATATTTCCCACCCTTGGCTGTGTTATGGTGGTTAACGTGCAAACTTCGCAAAACTGAGGTCCTGGGTCCGAATCCTGGTCAGGCATGGTTTTTTATGCTGTGTTAATGAACGGACTTATTGCAATAATAGTCAACCTTGAAATGAGGCTACTATATAAATACGGAATTATTTTAAATTACCAAACAGATGTAAACAAAAAAATTGCATTATATGATTGAACGAGGGATGAAAAATGCTACAATTAGGTGAAATATTTCTTTGGAATTGCTAGTTTAGCTTTGCTCAACTCCAATCTTGAGTCTTCACAATGGAAAATCCAACACTAGTATACTATATATAACAACCCTCTCTGCTCTGCACGAATTTCAGGATGTACATTTTTGTTGATAATATATTACTATTATTCATTCAAAAGGCTGCAATATGGAACCTACTACATGGAGGCAAACGTATGTATAATTAAACGTCATTCCTAGATCATAATGAACAATAGTAACCTCAAAATAACACAATATATACAATACAAGTGCAAATACAAAACCATATAGTCATCTTATGAAAGGTGTAAAATATAATTTGTATAATACTGTTCACATGATAGTCCATGAAATAATGGGCAAATTTGTATCTAAATACTAATTTCAGACATATAATCATTAATAAACTGCCATTATTTTTATGTGCCGATTCAGAATACTGGAAGCGTGCGATAATATGATGCCGTTACTTCCTCCTGAATTCTCTTCTCCTAGGTAAGTACAGTGGTATATTTATAATGCTTGTACCCATAAATACATTTCGATAGACAACTCATGGAACCTATGGTACACAAGTTGTGATAGATATTGGTTAGAAATAGTCATTTATGTAAAAATTTATTCACCGGTGGCGATTTATATAGTTTTTGCCATACCTTCCTTCATCGGATAATGACCAGTAATTGTTTTTTATTTTAACGCTTCTACAGCTGAGATCATTTTGCTCGTACCAGCTGCCACCTATACTATCTAGTCCTCAATTCTCTAGTCGTTAAACTGCTTTCTTTTCCGGACGCTTTGATATTTTCCATTACAATAACACCATAACTGCATATTTGATATCCTAGCAGATAGTCGATCGGAAATAGCCGGTGATTGGGGCCGTGAAAATTTGGTCCCGGGGTAGTTTTGTCCCATGACGATTTGGTCCGGGGCGTTTTGGTGCCAGGATGATTTAGTAACTACACGCGACAAATGGGTTGTTGGGCAAGGCTGAGAATGTTAAGGCTAATATTCTATTTGGAATTTGTTTTTATGTTTGTATGATTAACCAATTCTTCCACGGCTTTTATCATCATTTTCAAGGATGTTTGCAATCGTTTTACTCGTATTCTAACTTAACACTAGGACGGGAATTTCGCCCTACCTAGAAGAACCGGAAGGGGTCATTTGACCACTAGAATTTTTTATTCCTATTAAAATACTTATTTGCCTTTCATAAGCCAGATTTCTGGTAGTTCTGCAAGAATGGACCTTATGGTAAACGGTTATGAGATTTTTTACCTTGCCATTTGTTAAAATTTTAATTTACTATACAAAACGCGGATAGATGTCATAAATGTACAGTCTATCATATTCTAGAAAACGTTTCGTATTTAAACTAGACCTATGAATATCATACTTAAGATATAAGTAACTGTAGGTCCGATGTATCGATAAAAGCCAGTTATGGTTAAATAACATTGCTGACAATCTGACGACAAACATAGAATTCCACTCGGAAAAATGTCACACAAAAAGGAAGACGGAAAATTTTTCGAATCTTTTAATGAAAATTTCTAATATGCAGCCTTTGGCTACGCGAAATCGGTACAAGGCATTTGTTAATTTATAGAAAACAATTCTTAGCAGGGTTACCAACTTATTAATTTTGATAATTATATAATTTCTTACAATTATTTTCTTGGATAATACTAGAACTGATATCTTGAACTTAGTTTGAGTTATCTTTCTTGAACAATTATGAATTCATTTCACGGGTACCAACTTCACAAGGCAGGGCTGCCAATCTAAGGAACTGATCTCTGTGTAAAGTGTCATGTCCTTGCTATATTTATAAATAAAGAGATTTCCTGAACACAGATTTTCTTTGTATGAATTTTCGAAACTTTTGGTTACCCGATATAAGTTTATAAACTATCAGGAAGCAGGGTGGCCAACTTCTTGACCCGGTTATTCAGGGAAAATATTATATTTTCATGGAAAATTTTAGATTAAATTACTAATCGGCCAAATGAAATGATTTTTGAAGTTAAACTCAGATTTGGGGTCAAATGACCCGCGCCGTCCTTCTAGTGTGAAAAAATGTACTTGACACTAATATTTGTTATAATGTGTACATTAATGCTTCTTTAACCACTGTAGTTACAAACCCCGTACTCGCGCTGACAGAGCAGAAGTACTCGGACTGGATTCACCCCTGAGTAGAACATCTGAACAGTGAGTTTCACGCAAATTATTTTTCTTTACTCGCAAATTTCTTTTGGTCTCATTAAATTCGCCCTCTAATGTATTCGAGTGGCGAGATGAAGCGATTTTTAATATTTTCTTAAAACGGCAATAATTTGGATTATTTCAGCTACTACACCAGTGAATACTGTATGCAGGCATTCTTTATAAAGAATGTGAATGATAAAGTTCATTTCTGGAAAGCTTAATATCTAAAATACCTTTACCACCGCATCCTTAGTAAGAACTGCGGTGTAGTTATAATTTTCATTCCCGTAACAACAACCAAATTTAAATCCCCTAAAACCTATGGTACTCATTCAGATGGTTACCTGAAGTAAAAGGAGGCAATTGAAAAATGGTTACAACTGAGGTTAGGTTTTCCTATTACATGAATGGTTGTTTTGTCTAGTCCTCGATATACTCTTCGCTAAGGAAGACCTTTCCCTTTCAAACGCTATTTCAGTGTCTTGCTTCTCACAGATTAGATATATTTGCAAATACTCATTCATAATATACAAGTGGGGACGCTATATCTGCTAGACATTTTCTTGAGAAAGAAAGGAAGACGTAATTTAAAACTTTCTTTAGCATTTGAAACTCTGAAAACTGCTGGAGAATTTTAAATAAAGTAGGGATTGGGAAATAGCCAGAGGGGTCTATGGACTGGCATGTGGAGATTATCCTGCGAAATACTACGAAAAGGGCTAGAAGGAACTTAAGGATTAATACCGTCGAACATGGGGGAGACTTGAACCTCACGAGGGGGCACCCGATCTCCAGATTTGCCCTACATCTCCTGAATAACGGACGCAAGAGCAATTTTAGATAGGGGTACTTTCATCAGGAAGTAGTCAGCCGCCGCTTGAACTCGTGGAGGAAGTGAAAATCCTTAACCCTTAAAGAAATGGTACCCTCACTAACGAGTATACCTGTCCCAGCCGTTCACCCCTCATGTCCCTTCCAAGGAATCTCTTCCCTTAACCATCCTCTCCCTCCCCTATACATCTTCCATCCCTATTCTCCATTCTTAGAAATACTATTACTTATTTATTCATTTTATCATCATTAATGTTTTCTTAGCTATGGGGGAAATGCCCATTAGAGCTGGAAGATAAGTGCATTTTTGCTCTCAAAAATTGATACAATGAAACAATGTCACATGTTACTTATCCTATCTGGTAAAGAGTTCCAAAATTGGGAGGCTGTTATTAAGAAGGAGTTAGCATAAATGTTGGTATGAGGAAAAGAGTAAGTGAAGAAATTAAGGCCGGATCGAGTGTTGACAGAAAAAATCAAACCTTTACGAGTAAAGAGATCGAAGATATATTGTGGCTGCGAATTCCTGAATAATTAATAAAAGTATGAACATAGCATTTCTTTCTCACGTCTGGTTTGAGACAAATTAGTTCCCGGCGAAAAGAAGATATATGATATTCTATTCGAAGACTGAAAATAAACCTAATACAGCTATTTATAAGGCGAAGTAAGTTGAGCTCGTTACCATAGGATAAATCACTGTACACAAGGGAACAATAGTCAAATACTGGAAAAACAGGGGTGCAAACAAGAATTTTACGTGCCAATTGCGGAAGATTATTTCGTTGTGGGAATATTTGGTATACCATGGGAATGAGTTCTGTAGTTACCTGACGATTCTTCCTCGGTAGCTGAACCGGTCGTTGAAATAAATCCTGGGGAAATCTCGAAAGTGTTTATTTTTCATACCATGGCTTTCCAACAAGTCACGCCTTCTCATATTGATTCCTTTAGCACTTTTCAGTTCCCAAGTTAGATGAAAACCATAGGATCTGAAAATATTATTGTTTACTGATCTTTTGTTGAATAAGCCTGCGCCTTCTATATTAGTTAACTTGTACATTAACATTAATTTTTCCACCTTCGTTGACAATGAAAACCCAAACGTATACGATAAAAGATTAAAACACTTTTTCTTTATTCAATTATGGAGTCCAGTCACAAATTCTTACTGGATGAAATTGATAGTTACGTCCTTTCTTATTTACCCTAATGTGACCCGCTGATGTGTCTGTAGCATATCTTCGGTATGCAGCGTTATTAATTGATTGAGACCGCGTTTTACAGCGACCCGAAATCCAAACGCCTGCATTCGACTCTTTGCGCCGAATTCGAAAGACAAATTATCGGTTACAACAACACAAAACTCGGTTCTTGGACGAATACAAGAATTAGCAGCACTATACGAAATAACAACCAACATTTACTCTCACATAGCGTAAGAATAGCGAATATACATACTACATGAGCGAGACAAAAGCAAGTCCAATAGAAATATCAAATCACCTCAAAATAAGAACTACACACATTAAGTGAATAGAACCAACAGAAGGACTACTTAATTGAGTACTGTGAACTTTTATCATATTCGTGCACAAAAACGTAGCACAGTCTTGTAGATTCTCGTAGGTTCTGCCACCGAATTGCACAAGAGTTAACTGGACGCTTCTTGCCAGGTTCGTGCCCTTCTCGAAAAGTCTCTCATGGAGAGTCTACCGGTAAGTGCCAAGGGAAAGTCACGTAAGCGGTGGAAGGGGAACTCGCGCCAAATTCGAATGCACTCAGATCTGCCAATTACCGTAGTGTATTTTGCTATCGTCGTCCGCAATGAGAATAAGTCGTTTACCGACGATATACCTCCAAATTCAGGTATATAAGTAGTAAAAGTCTTTAGCAGGGGATCTGCTAGGATATCTGCTAGAGTATCTGGCAGGGGATCTGCTAGGGGATCTGCTAGGGGATCGTCTTGGGGATGTGCTTTCAGGGATTTGTGTCGGGCATTTCTTAGCGACTTCAAAAAGGGCGACTTAAAAAGGGGCGACGCCCAAAAATTTGCCACAGGTATTTACAGTTACATGTACTTAACGTAAGATTTTTTATATTATCAGGCCTGGAAGAGTACCTAGACAGCCTGGTACAGAGAGGAAAAAGAAGCTCGAGCTTCATGATATATATTGTCAACGCCGTACCACTAGTGATAAGGACAAGCCTCCGGGAACCCCTGCGTAAGTATTTTGCAATTTCAATGCTGGTTTCAACAAGTTAATATTGGTAGAGAACCCGAAAAACTTAAGCAGTAGATACATTGAATCTTTCTTTACTTAAGCAGTACATAATATACTCTTTAAATCATAAATTGTTTTCGTGGTAGATTGTTAAGATTAATTGTAACATTTTGGCGTTAAATTGTAAAGATGAATAATAACTTACCTTAGCAGTAAATAATTGATACTTTTGTAAATAAACTGTAACATTTTAGTGCCAATAATATGAATTAGTCTTCAGTTTTCGGTTTGAATTACGATTTTAAGTCTTTAAATCCCCTGATTTGGTTACGTCGCAGTAAACCCGAGTCTAATAGTTCTGCGGAAAATTGGGGATCTTATAATCCCAAGGGGAAACGGACAAGAAAAAAGTAGGATACGTCCGAGACTTGAAACAGGACCTTCCACTCTCCGGGTGGGTATTCTAGCTAATGAGCCATCATGACAGAAATTCCTTGGGCATTTTTGGAATATTTCTAGGTGCACACCTGGGAAAAGTTACCTTTCACCCTTTTCCTTGGATCCTATGGTCACGATAAATTTTGCTTTTACACAGGGATGTTTCTGAACAGTTTTTACAATAAAATACAATGCAAACGTCTTTTTTGGGCGACAATTAGACCATAGAATCCTAACTTCCATTAATCCTTGTCAGAATTTGATACAAAATACGAATATATGGAGTAGTATTAAATTTTACGCTATAATATACACAGATTTTATAACAAGTTCCGTGTGAACTTACAATAAAAGATAGAAAAAAGAATTTGATTGTGAAGGGAAAAAAACTGATTTTCTTGTCACAGAAAGATGTTTCCACTGCAGGAGTAAATAAAAAGTGGGGCATGAAACACCTACGAAAGTTGTAGAAAAGAAAAAAAGAAATATATAGGTTAAAATATTAGATTACATAAATGATAGAAAACTTACGAAAGTTATTATTGACTTTAGAGTTTCATTTAAATTTAAAAATACATGATATGGACGTAGAGGTAAAATTTAGAGTTTTAGTGAATTTAATGTTTTCATTGAATTTAGAGGTGTCTATATTTAGAGTGTATACCGTTTCTTTTGTTTGAATTTTGTACGAATAGATCAAATTATACCATTTATTCTCAATGAATCCTTATATACACTCTATCAGGAATATTATTAAGGTAATAAAGATTTCAGTTACTTTATAGGAGCTTATACGGTGCCTTTGGTCAGATACAGAGTTGTGATGAAGTATTTAGACTATGATTTGTAACTTTACATTTTAATTCGTCGATGTGATACTGAATAGTAGTTTGAGGGGTGTATACGGATAAGCTTAATATAGAAGGATTTCGCCATATTTTATTAAATGTGTTATATGCTGAATGGTTTGCAGTCTGCTGTACATAGTTATTTGCAGTAGTCTTAATAAAGGTTTTTGTTTGTAAAGTGTGACGATGACGCGTAGTATATTTGAACAAAAGTATGCATTTACCTTTGTGTTTATTCGAGTACATAAATTTATTCGGTGATGGTATTCCAGTTCTAGCGCAAAAAAGAGTCAGATGCAATCGCCAGAAGTCGACGAATTAGAAAAGTGCCTGAACGAATATTTGGCTGCTGAGTCTTCTTGGAAGAATTGGAAAGCTGAAGTGCCACCAAAATCATCAGCAATACCTCCGAAAAAAGACTATAACTTGCAGAAGCGCATCATACCGCCCGACGTAACCCCAGAGACGACGGAAGATCCAAGGGTTAGGTTTGAAATGCTCAACACGGAATTCATGTACTACGCTTCTTTGCTGAAAAAGTATTCGCCCAATTTGAAAGTCCGAAAGACGAGGGACTCTATCGCCAAGTGGGTGAAGAAGCTGTTTGGTCCAGAGTATCACGTGACCACCGAGTTGCAGGAGAAGAGGAACAGATACCTGATGGCACTCACGATAGGCGTGATGTGTAAGTTTAAGATAATAGGAAATGTTCTAGTTTTTTATAATGATCGGTGTCTTTTCATTCAGTCCTTGCAAATGCTGGTGCATATCAAGAATGGTTGCTTTTATTTTGTCTCTTCCACCGCAATTGGCGGTGGAAGAGATCGACGTATCTTAAGTGTTTGGCAGCGATCGACTTCTTTGGATGAAATAATTAATTCCCAAAGCTAAATATATCGCAATATTATTAAAATATTAAGGATGTTTATCAAACATTTTAGATATTTGATATATCAAATAACGAATGCGTTAAACCAAGCTATTTGAAGTTGATCGATTGAACAGAAGCATCTCGATGAGTTGTCAAGATCAATCGGTTAGTACTCAGCAGCTGATCGGGTGGTCGTTATTGATTACCCTTTGATGAAGGCCATGTAATTGTCACTCACATACTAAAGAATTTAGGGCATGATCCTTGGAGGTGAAGTTTCTATTAAAATATTATATTGTATAAAAAAGAAGGGATGGAGAAGTAATCTAAATGAGAACGTACATCCAATCCGTCATGATAAATGTCAGAAAAGCATAGAGATAACTCACAGCTACTTCAAATCATATTCAATGACACTGAATAAGATTTACTATATAAATTAACAATGACTACCACCTGTTCGGTTGCCTTTTTGTAGTCATTACACCTAAATAAATAAATAATTACACCTAAATACACCTGAGTACACCTAAATAAAAATATAAAACAACTTGACCTTACGAGCTTATCGTTTTGCTCCAAAACCCACTATACTAAAGCGAGCTGTGCGCACACGGTTCAAATTTCGTAGAAATAAAATTCTATGCAAGCACAATCACTATACTAGGTTTAGTAGGTAATCAATGTCATCAGTGCAGCATTTTATTAATGGAGTTGTAGGCAGAGAAAGCATTAGTCATTTTCGTTCAACTCTATCACTTGCATGCTTATTACTTTCTGCCACTCATATGAAAGGATTCTTTTACTGCCATCGTGTTCACTTCCAAGGAACTCCCTGCTATACGCATATACTACAAGTATATCATTGAATGTTTATATTTTTGTATTAGGTTTAATGGTATTAAATAGCATTATCAGTCAAAGCCTGATTTGCATGTTGGTTTTGATTTCAAGTATTACAATCACAACGAGGAAATAACCGTTCTTTTTATCCTTAGCCAACAACATCCTAGAATTGTTCCTTGAAAATCCTCCTAAAGGTGATCTTGGCGAACCAAATCTTCGGTCTGACATCAGAAAAATTAAGAAAGCTAGGTGGGAAGTTGACGAGCTCTGGCAGGATGTCCTTAGTGGGTTGCCGGATCCGGGAGTTCTGGACATGCCTTGCGGACTCCATGTGTCAGGACATATGTGTCCGGAGTCTGGAGCCGCCAAAGCTGGTTTGGAGGGCAAACGGGGTGGGGTCAGTAAGGAAAAAGATGTGAAGGAGTCCGCTCTGCTGGACAAGGAGTACCGATTCCTACTTTACCTTGCCCAAGGATTCGCAACGAAGCTTGATGATCCTTATGAGAAGACTACAACAGCTACCTGGTTGCACGGACTGAGCGCCGTGGCCGACGATACGACTTCGAAGGAGTACGCCAATAAGATGGGAATGTCGAGGGTGGAAACCTGGCCTTGTCCCCTGAAGAGGGGTGTTAGGAACGACTATATACAGGTACGGCCTATCTCCCTTAACGTGGTAGATATTAGATATCATACCCTAGGATTATCGCTATACGCAGAGGTGTATCCACGAGGGTGGTTTAGGGGGTTCAAACCTCCCCACTATGTGAACAGAGCCCACAATAAACGAAAGCACGCGAGACGATGACCTCTCGAAATTATGCCCTACAAACACCGCGGAAGATTCGCAGGGTAAACATGTTAAAATAAATCAGTTCACATTTGCATGAGATTTAGGGTGGAGGTATTCCTTCCCCTGGACTGCTATCTGTTAGCTCATCGGAATATTTTCTTATGTGCGGCGTTAAGCAAGGAACCTGACCAGTTTCAATTGTTTTTATCTCCTTTTAAGGATTTCACGGAAATGTGACATTCATTGTCATTAAACAGATTCATCTCTCGTGATGTTACAGCCTGAAGATTCTCATTAATTTTAATTCATCTTCTTGAATGGTTCGTGAATATTTAGAATGATATGAGAGCATAGGTCCGACTTTTATATCACTGCTTGCATTAGCAGATAACAAGAGGGTAAAACGGCTTGTGGCCGAGCATTGTATTCTTTTTTGCTATAACGTAGGTGCGGTTTAAGGAACAAAGTTCCTCAGTTTGATTTACGCCCGGCAGACAAAACAGCGTATACGTACTCCATGGATTGCTCGTATTGCAAGGTCTCGCTCGTACACCAGTTAAAAATGTATTAAAAATGTATTTTAAATTTATTTTAAATTTATTAAAAATTTTTGCTCGTCTTGGAAAACATTAGTAAACCAAGTTATTTGCAAACCGAGATTTGACTGTACCTCACTCCTCAATTCGCCTTGTCGCCACATCCTCTCTCCAAAGCTTTATGCATTAAAGGAAATAGGGATGAGCTTCAAACCGGCCTTGGGGCTGAAAACTTTGCATACATACTGACTAGTAATAGCCCCCACACTACCTGTCATTGCTTTCCTAACATATAACAATTAATTCCATACTAAACGAACTTGTTTCAATGATTATTTCCTTGATTTCTCAGTTCATATATTTTTTATGATACTTCTGAAAATCTTTTCGACCGTTGTTTAGAATATGGATCCCTTGTTCCGGTCTGCAAACACAAAAAGTAGAATATTTATTAGTATTATTGGAAGTACCCTCTCGAATAAAATGAAGTGTCTCGTAAATATTTCGAATCCACAGTAATTCGATCATTCTATAATTTTCGCGGATACAACTCCTTGGCTTAATGCTTCCTTATTGACAGCAATGCATACGTTTTGCTGGGTCTAATACCCTGAGAAAATAAAAATAATAATAATTTTCATTACTTAACATTAATCAAATTACAAACAAAAGATATAGCTTTTAGAGGAATATAGGTAATCGGTCTTTATAGCCATTCAACATTTAACATTATATGAATATAAGCTGCCCCTCTTTAAACGCTTGCGTTTTGGTTTTTAGAGAACTCTAAGTTGGAATTGTTTATCATTTTAGGTTCTGTTGTCGTACTTGCTGGAATCCAGATTAGATGGCCCATTCTTGAGAGCGCCGCCTGAAAACGGAGACGGCGGGCCCTTGGCCACTCTGAAAATATGGACCCAATCGTGTGCTATACCTGGAGTTGATGTTGATTTATCCCCTACTTCCTCCTTAGCAGACAAGTTCCTTTTCAATCAACCCCTTCCCAAAGAAGGAGCATTTGCCTTCGTAGCTTTGGGTGGAGATTCTTTGAACGTATGGTTCCCGGACTGCAACGAAAAAGGTGACAATAATGATAGAGGTACAGTAATTACGAGGACGAGAAGCGAAATTACAATTGCGCAGGAAGAGACGTATGATCCGGAGGGTTAGTCTTGAAGCCGATGTGATTTTTCTAGGAACTGAGCTCCATTTGTGTAATATTCATGCCTTTCTTGGCACCAAGACAGCCGTGTAAATGAAAGTGGTACTACGACTCTACTGATTATAGCTAGACACAAATATGAAGATGAATTTTTAATTGCTGATTTAATCCGTATTTACTAATCCTGAGGAGGTGCCCTGTCAAATATTAGATTTACTTACAACCTCTTCAACCTCTAAATTTTATGGTAATACTTACCAAAAAATTATCGCGACCGATAGCAAGAACGTAAGTGTATGTAAATGTATAAATTTTTGTGGAATAGGAAAATCGTAAAGAAATTAAAATAAACAATGTGTCCAAATAACATTCATTGACATCTTTAATTACGTAAGATTTTGTGTGTTACGCCACATTTTGTGTGCGAAAGATGCAAAGACACGGAAACATAAAATGAAAGCTATGCATAAAAGTGTAATATTGAAATAATTAAGCGTTCATCGGGTTTATCTTCAAAATCCATTAGGAATTGAGTCATTATATGAAAGCGAGGTGAAATAATTGAGTGTATACATACCTCATTTAAGTTTAAAAGATAATATAGGAGTATGCTCAAGGTTTCGCCGAAGTGTGGTTGACTAACCATGGATGATTACCTCCCAATTCGACAACAAGATAAATTCGATCGGAGGGTTAACGCAGAATATGTTAACGCTGATTACTTCCAAACAAGAAGGTTAGATTTAGTTTTATAATAATACGGTCGATTTCTACGATCACTGCGGAAAGTATAAAGAAATGATATGCTTGCCAATTTCAAAGTCTATTTCTACAATTAAGCAATTTCCTTTTTATTTTACTGACTTTTTTTCTCATTGAATGGTAGGTATGCTGTTCAAAAGACTGATCTAACCATTTACATGTCTCGCAGATAGCTTTGGGATCCAACCCAACAAAAAAAAAACATGCAAAAGCAGTCAACTATACCTATAATCACAGTTGTTTTCCGGTGTTCGCTGTTATGATTGAGACGTTAAGATTCTCAACCATTTTATCTCTATACCCCCTAAATTTTCATTCCATATTTCCTTTTCGTTTTAGTTCAGCAAGTAAAAGGTCCGGGTTTGAGTCCCGGTATATTTAGAAATTTTCTCGAACGATCATCCTAGGGGTATATTGAGGTAGACGCCTTATCTTCATTACCTCTCCCTTACATAAATAAGTGTTCCTCTCTCACGAAGAGTCAATCAACAAACTATGAAAGAATTCTCACGTTAACATTTCCAAAATATTTTATGTCGTACTGTTTATTTATTTGTAGAAGTGTACTCGTAGGTGTCTGTATATAACTTGAAGAGATATGTACTGTCCAAGGGAATTGATGGGTATCCTTCCCGTCTTTTTGCGAATTCCGGACAAATTGTATTCCTATTTTTCGTATGCCCTATCGACCGTTGCCACCTGGCCCAGCGACCAAATTGCAACGAATTATTAAATAAATTATATTTTGGAAACTCTTTGTGCTATCGAGTGCTCTGTATTTGAATTAAAGGAGCCTCGGTACATTTATTACCTTTTTTTTTAATATTCGACCGTGTATCTGGCTACGATTTCACTACTACAATACTTTGCTGACCTGGTTGCCAGTATGACGGCGACAATTGATAAAATGGGAAAGATCCGTTTAGTACGGAGTAGCAATTCGACGCCACCTATGGTTTCATCCGATGCTTGAAGTATTTTTTTCATGCCATTCTACCCTCGGGGTATTCAAGTCAACACTTTTTCCATCTCATATCACGGGGGTCACGTCGACGGCCCCGTCCTCGTAAATTCGCTTCAAAAACAATCGCCGTTCTCGCATTGCCTGTAAATCAAACGACGGAATATTGGCCCGCAGAAGAAAAATGGTGAAATGCGATCCGATCTGGACGCAAAGTTTCCATTTTTTGAAGCGCGATATTTAATATTATTACTCTGGAGAGCGGATTTCTGCCGCAGTGCTATTTCCACGCTTCCTCCCTCGAAATTATGACGTATGGCTGTATTTATTCGAAGCGAACATATGTACTCATTACAATGGTAGAACATTTATAGGGTTACCTAAATTAGTGCGTGATTACGGTATGGGAATGTTTTAATATACGTTTGAGCTCTCAACTTGAGCTTCAAAACTGACTAAGTTTTCCAAAATGGTTGCATTCGATTACTCTTGCACATAAGTGTCGAAGGGAAAATCGATTCTTTGATACTCTTTGATAAGGATGAATTTGAATTTCAAGAAATAAGTAGTAGAACATGGTAAATAGCAGAAATGAAATGAGGTAAGAAATAGTATGGTAGTAATTTCTGATGTGTGGCGATAATGTGCATGTTAGTAATTAATACAATCTTCTTTTGATTCTCAATATTTTAATAGTAAAACACTGTGTTATTAAGCAATACAGTAACTGTTGCATGTCGTAGTTAATTGGATAATTTTCGTCTTTGGATAATCAGAGATAATAGTATCTTTCATTTACTTTTATCTCGGTCTTGTCTATGGCTTTGACTGTATGATAGCAACTCGAGTGTAAAAGGTGATGATTTATAGCATTCATCTTGCCCATTGCTTCATGATTGCAATGAAAAGTGTTGCTCATAAGGAAATTGGGTTGCAACAACGCGGAAGTTGTCCATTCATAGTATTACAGCTCATAAACAAAGCAAGGAAAATAAAGTAACTCTTTTATCATCTCGTCTAGTAAACCTAATGTTTTTTCCAAAGCTATTATTTGCTAATTATATAGGGATGAAGTTCAATTTGACATTAGGATTAAATAATTTTCAGATAGTGTCTTCTTTCGTACAGTAGTACTGGTATCCGTTAACTTTGTGGCCGTATCCGTTAACTTATTTTATAAATATATCAGTTGATTAAGTAGACATTTCTTGAGCAGAGAAGGTTTCTATTACAAACGTAACATGTTAATTTATTTTCCTTGAGTTTAAATGTCTATTCCCCCTAGCGCTGCTTTTAAACTGCGCTTTCCCCTTCTCTCTTTCCACATCTCTTTCCATGTGCCGTTCCATAGTCTGTGACACACGGCCAAATGCCTCTCCTCTTTCTCACGCCGATATAGCACCACCTAATGAACCGCAACGATAAATCTAAAACGTCAACGTTTTGAGGCCATTAACTTTAATCATGTTGACGCGACCAGTTTGTCATTTGTTCCGAATTCGTTATCGGGCATCCGATGTCCAACCGAATTCCGTCCTACGTCGTATTTTCTTTTTTTCTCCCTACAGACGCTCCATTTCCTCTTTTTGTGCTCACCTCCCACCCATTTCGCAATAAACAGTAAACATACTTCAATCTACCTTTCTTGCTCACAACTCTAAACAGAAGGCGAGCCAGGTACTTCAAAATCCAGTTAAGTTATCGTTCAGTTATGCAACATGTACGAATGCTAATAGAAAATGTGCATTTGTTTATGTTATGATATAACAAAGTTAAATAATTTAACATCGCCTCGATATATTTAAAATATAGAACGTAAAATATATAAAATGAAGCACTGGTAGTTGTCGACCTACGACGGATAGACATGACCGAGCATCTAACAGCTACGGGAATAGTACAGCTCACCTGGTTGACGCTAAAATGTTCATAATATGGTCATTATACTCTCAGAAGTGGTTGAGACTACATTTCCTCACTCATTCATTAAAATATTTGAACAGCTTCTATTTAGAACAAGGTGGAGTACATGGAAAGTATTATATAAACTCCAAATGCTCTGGTCTACCTTCTGTGGAACGCCATCTAAAACAAATCATAGAACAGGGCTTCGTATTTACCACACTTCTACACCTAACACGACCAGTTTCGACCAGTCATCCTGAGGATGACCGTTAACAAAAAAAGAAATCTACCAAAAACATTATGGTATGGTATTCTACCACTAAAATTATTAATTAAAACTATCAATTTCCAAGATGGTTGTTGGTTTAGAAGTACAGCATACATGTTTTCTTTCTGTAAGAATTTATTTATTTAAAACGAAATATTTTAAATCACAGTGAGCTTGATTGCATATTAAACAAAACTACTTCATACAATCCTCAGAATAATGTATGCCGGAGCCACAAATTCCACAGGTGAGCGGTTTGGAATCGAAATTACAATTGGCCCCTTAAAAGCTGATTTGAATATGATAAGAGAGACATCTATCGATGGTTTATATCTTCGTGGAAGAATATATACGATTGCCGTGTAAAGGTGTTCATTCACAGAAATAGAGACAAAAATATTTACGCCAAAGGGATGTAAGTGTGTTTATGCGAGTTTATTGCTCTCATAGTTATATCCCATACATTCTGGTTAACATCATCAAATGGTGTCTCCAGGCATGTGGGTAACGCGTTCGACTTCGGTGAAAGCGGTTCCGGGTTACACAGTTTTCGAATGACCTTTAAAGAATGCTACTATTTTCACCAGACATCTTAGTGACATGGTGGTTCCTAAAAGGTGGTACTTAAAATCGTTCCATATCAGAATCCATTTCAATCTACATCAGCAGGATTACTCGAAATGTCACTGCGAGATCATCCATTTCATTTCATTATCTGACCTCCCTCTTTTATCTAAATTGAATGAGTTCTATTCGAAATTCAATTCCGCATTCAACTTCTCCTTTCATTTATTTTTTTTATTAGACAGTACCGCCGCAGTTAGACGTTTTATCAGGTGACGACGTTTAATCAGATTGCATTACACAACTATTACACACAATATTAATTAGTTCTGCAAATACAAATACAGAAAATTGGTATCTATCTACCCGTCCATTAACTACAATTCTTTAAAAACTACTCTAATCACAATTTCAGCTTCTATTATACTTTTACATTACAACCACTACAAACATTACTTATTCACCACTACAAACACTACAACCACTACAAACATTACACATATACATAAACTGAAAATTACCCCTAAACATCATTAAAGCAACTTGTCGATAACACTCATCACGTAAGATTTTTCAGGGTTCCTGATTATTCCTGATCATTCATTAAATGAATTTCATAATTTTCCTAGATTTTGAAATACCATTTCCAAAGCCTCCAATTAATTCAAATTCTCCCTAAAGGTAGCGAAAATAAACAAGTAATAGTATATACGAATGCGAGTATAAATTGAAGATATCAACATAATAATGGAAGAAGGTTGATAAGTATCTCAAACATGCCGAGAATTACCACTTAATATACATATATATATATATATATATATATACACATCCTTCTCGTTAAGCTCATAATACCCCATGTACGATATTTATCTCGATGAAAGAGTATACTGGCAGAAAAGGAAAACGTTTGGAAGACTTAGGGAGATTTTTAGCAAAAATGGGATGCGAAATGGAAAGATACTGCATAATTTATTTTCTTGAGATTTAGTTTTTATAATTATAGCTTTAAATTTTATTGTGATTCATACCAAAAAGAATTTTTGGTATGAATGATTCATGTAATTACTATAGTCACAATAAAATCAATTTAAATTACGGCATGATTTATTGAGAAAAATATACCAAACGAGGTGTTGGTACTATTATTCTGTGTATTATCCTACACTTGTAATAGAGAAACTTATGATAAAATAGAATTAAAGGTGAGATAGTAGTTTTTTAATGTTATTAAACAGTTGCTTTTATTGCTGAAGGCTGAAAAATATAAAAGTTTTTGGATGTTAATTACATAATTATAAATACTCAAGGTATACCTTCATATATATGATGAAGCGTAGAAGTAATTTTACTGGAAGTGTATTCAGTACCAATGAAACACTCTGGTTTATATTATTTCATAATTATCATGCATAACAACTATATGCATTTTTTGACTTGCAGTTAAGGCATTCTTAAAAAGAAGGATCAGATGTTTACAAAAATAAATGTAGTAGTAGTATTGTTAAAGTGCTTCCACAGCTTAGGTCATTTTGCACACATCCATGGTCATCTCCCACCGGGAATCGAACACGGGACCGCCTTCACTGAAGTCGAACGCGTTGCCCACTTGGATATCCAGGAGCCAACAATAAATGTATTGTTTCAAGTAACTTAAAATAAGTTCTGTTGTTTTTTAAGGGAAGTTCAGTAGCTTTAATAGAACTTAAATAATGATTTAAGGAATAATGTCAATTTTAGAAAGGAGTTACCAACGCAGACAACCATTTGGAATTTCCATTTTGCATAGAACAGTCAATCAGTCGAAAATATTTGTCGTGCATCAAAGAAAATTAATAATTTATAAATAATTATAACGTTTCTTCGTACCATGTCATTGATTTAGACAGAAATTAGAATTTTAGAAACGCAATGGAGGGCTTACTAGATGACTTATAGGAAGTCAGAGCTTACAAATAATAATTAAATAGATGAAAAGTCATACCGTGCGTCACGCGACGTTTCTAATAAAACCACCTCTGCAAATAGCACTTTTGTAGCCTTTTTTGTAGATCGCAGCTTGAATAATTAATTTCAGTGAAACGGCATTCATTGAAAACACGCAAACTGAGTTTTTGGATTTTAGTCCTCGTTTCTGTGGTAAAAATCATCGCGTATTTATGTATTCTGATGCGGCGTCATGAATTCGTAACTTGTACTAAACCAAAAAGTTTGAGGTGAGCCTTAAATGAAAGAAAATCCCGTGACGCTCTCATTGAAAATTTTAGGGGCAGCTTTGTGTTGTGTGACGAAAACGCGTTAAAATATGAAAAATTGCGAATACCAAAAGTAGGCGGATCGCTGAAAATTCTCCTGGAATTCACAGGAATATGAATTTTTCATTAAGTCACTTTGTTGCCTCTCTCACGCAAAAGTAAATTGCTTATTTCATATCCTCTTTTACAGCATTACATTTGCTAAAATTTTCTGTTAGTCTCGTAAACTATGCACCGAAAATAATAAATGAAGCGACGATGGAATTTTTATTTACTCTACGATGCGAAAAGAAAGAGATTCGCAATTACTGAATTTGAAATTCCAGTTCGTCATATCTCATTTTAAACAGAAGAAGAACAGTTATTTCTTGGCTAGAATTTTCTATCCATCAGCAACGACGGAAGTTAAAAAAACATGCAGTTTTTTAACAAATTGTTTTAAAATAACTATTTTGCATAAAATATTCAAAGATTTGGGAATAATGAAACTACAGTAAATAAAAGAAATATACATCAACTGTTGCATAGTAATTTGAAAGTTTTATGAACTTTTGAAATGAAATATTCAAATCTTTTTGATAATATAATGAGTAATTCTGGTGATTTTATGGATAATTACTTATCCATGTACGTATGTCCGTACAGCATCATCTATTTATTAATAAAATTTTAGCAAATTGACTTGCTTTGAAATATGAATTTTGCACGAAGGTCCTTTTGTACTTATGTATCTAATTATGATCTATGTACGAATGTTTTACAGAGTCATTTTTTCTCTCTTCTACGTCGATTACTTCTATCACTGTTTTTACACTAAAAAATAATATTTCTATTAAGAAGCTCCCAGAATGGAAAAGAATCGTCTTGCCAGCGATTTATTATTGTTTCTCTCAAACAAAATAAATTAAAAATTTTCTTATAGTAACATACTATTCCTCTGGTAAAACATTTAGGAAATATCTCCACTACAGGAAAACATCCACAAGAAAGAGAGAACCTGTGAAACCTTTTGATAGTATTACCTAAATTTTAAACACGAAGAAAAACTATTTTCAGAAACAAGAAAAGAAAACTTCAAAATAAAAGAAGGAAAAAGTAACATAATGATGTGGGAATTTTCCATTCAAGAAGAAATTGAAAATTGAGAAATAGAGGAAACTCAAAATATAAAATTATAAAAAGAGAGGAATTGTAAGTAGGAATATTAAGAGAAATGAATATCGAAACTTCGTTCCTGAAAGAAGTATTTAACCTATCAATCAGAACCATATGACATTTAGCAGGAAAATCAAAAGAAATAGATGCTAAAATATGCAGTAGGTAAAGAGGTAAGAGGATGCGCAGATCTCCAGTCATCCTGCTGGTAATGAGCAAGTCTATATGTAAGAGGTTGGCTGAGGCAAGGATCGCTGATCCTGGGATAGATGTCTAACAGAAGACCCCGTTATGCGAGGTCACCCTGCAATTCAACCATACTAGAACCCTGTCTTTATACCTTATTCAGTGACCATATTTATGACTCGTAATAGTGGTCGTTTTTAGAAGTGCTTCGACAGCTACTGTCACTTCGCATGTCGGCCTTCCCCGAAAATCGAAGCCGAATCGCTTTCACCGAAGTCGAACGCGTTACCCCCATAGCAATTAGGAGGCCGCATATGATAAATATTAACCATTTAATGCTTATTTCCTCACTCACTGCTTTTGGCGCTTGGCTAAATATTTACCTACCTTAACCTTATGAATAAGTCAATTTAAATAGCATTACTTGGAATACATGCGTCAGGTCTAAGCGCTACCTCTCAAAGAGATGAAGAACTATGACTTTACTTTTATACATCATGTTATAATTTACGAATGATTAATTACAATTAAAATAATAATCATCTTACATAATACGTATTATTGATACTGTATAAAAATTACTTGCTATATGAAGATAATTACTTAACAAAATCCACCACTTCGGCCACTAGTTTGTGGTAGCTATTCATGACGAAAAGAATAAGAAAACACTTATACACTAACTACACTATCCTGTGGTAACGTGTATAAGTGTTACTTATTCCTTTCATCATAATTACTTAAATTACTTAATGACTCCATTTGTGGCTAAATTATTTAGCTAATAATGCTTAAAGGTTTAAGGATCATTAATTAATGAATTTGAATCATCACGTGCGTACGTTAAGCACTCGTACAACCACCGTTTACAAATTTGGCTGAATTATTCTTTATTCGTATTTTACGAGCCAAATACGGCAAAATATATTTTTCCCTATTATTCAATTTCGAGATTCACTATATTTTCAGTTTTTGTTTTTAATTAGGATACTATTTTCAAAAGTATTATGTTGAAGTAAAGTGCAATGCCACGATATTTATGTGTATTCCAAAAATGCTGTTAGTATTTTTGTATTTAATGAATAAATTATCCAACCCCAGTAGTGAAGCTAGGACACAGATAATATTCAAGGAGAAAAAATTAAATGCCATACCAACTTCAGCGCGAGTCGAATCTTTAAGGAAAATAGAAGAGGCGCTTGAATTGTTCCAAAAGACCAATTATATTTTCTAGGACGGTTCATAACGCATCTTTATGTTAAACTATAATTAATCTTCTTTGACACGTAAAATAAACTGGCATTTTTGAAACTATATTTGTGGAATGGGTACTATGAACTTTCTCTTACTGTAATTGTTTCATTAGCGAAGTAAGGAATTAGTATTATTACCATTATTACTTTTATCTTTGAACATTTATTTTTGAAAAATGAACAGGGGATTCTACTATATTGGTGCTACCTGTTGTACCTCTGTTGAATACCAATGAATGTATTTGAACCTGAAGATTGATTTTGCCCGTAGATGGTGCTCTCATAATTAGAAAAAATTTTGAGTTTTATCTCTGATATAAAAGCTGTTAGTCCTGACCTAAACCTTCCTTAGGATATTTACAATCTTGTGATAAAATGAACATTTGAAAACTACATGTATAGCATAACATACTGCACCGAACTCGGAAATGGTTTGATTAGATTCAGATTAAAACAACAATTTTCGTGTAGAAAGATGCATAATATAAAAAAATATAGCAGCGTAATAAATTATTTCAAAACTGGGTTTTATATATTCAATTTTTGGATGGCGGATACTTCCGTCCTATGTGAAACGGCTTAATGGCTTAGTAAAATACCCTTAACCCATTAGAATATGTGGCTTAGACTTTACATTAAGGAGTTGGCATACGTTTTAATGATGGATATTTTTAACATCATGCCGCCATTAATAGGATACGATGTTTCTAAAAATAAAGCTGTGTAGAATGTTCGGTTTTAATTAACAAATATGTCATGCTTTACCGACCAATGAAAATTTACGGTGTGAGATCGAACTTGCGTTAGTTGAGGTACAGAATCCACACTAATGTGCCAATTATTTGGGAAGCTGAAGTAAATATTAAAAGTTATGGTAGATCTTATGATCTAGATCAGGGTCTGACAGAGCACTGAGACGGAATCCCTGTAATCTGATAATATTTTTTTTCAAAGTAGAGTAACAAATTATTCATGAGAAACAAAAGAAATTGAAAACAAGTTGCCTCATAAATAGTATTAATTATTGGAGACGTGTGCTGAAAATTATACGAACTTTTAATCTAGTAGTAGTAATATACTTAAAAGTGCTTCGACAGCTTTGGTCATTTCGCACACGAGTTCCCACCGAGATTCGAACAAGGTACCGCTTTCACGGAAGTCGAACGCGTTACCCACATGGTTATTCGGAGACCCCTGTTAGTCTAATGTGTCTGACACGATGTGGAGCAAAAGTTTCATTTCTGCGTAGCTGCCAACATCCGAAAGGAGTAGTTGAGAAATCGGTATAGGTAATTATTTTCATGGATCCACAATTTCTTCTTAAGTAATTTTAGGGTTTAGGGATAAAACGGACACTTACGTGCTCTTAAGTGCCGTAAGATTTCATTCAGAGCCAAATGAATGAACAGAAGGAGACGCTTGAGATATATTGAGTTATAACTCCAGTGCTAAAGAATACCGCAAATAAAGAATTAAAATAAACGTCTTAACGAAAATCGAAATTTCAGGAATTTAAAATCTTGCCGCCAAAAATAGGTTACAATGTTCCTAAAATTAAAGCAGTGAAAAAGTTTTCGTTTTAATTATCAAATATGTCATACTTTACGGATAAATTTAACTGTAAAATGTGAGATCGAACTCGCGTAAGTTGATGCGGTAAAGCATTCCAACTAATACCAAAATGATTTGGGAATAAGAAATAATCTAGAAGTTAAATCTTATTAACTAGATCAGGGGCTGACAAAGTACTGAGACGGAGGAGGTAAATCCTTTGAAACTTAGAAGAATTACTTTTAAGTGCAGAGCAACAAATGCTTCATAAGAAACAATTGAGCTGAAAACAACGTGCCTCATAAATAGCATTAATTATTGTAGGCGTGTGCTATAAATTGAACGAACTGTTACTCTAATCTGTATGACATACTGCGGGGTAAAAGTTTATGTATAAAGGTGTTTTCGGTCCGGACTGTCTTTTTCGATTGGCATTCACATTTCTACTTAGAGAGCTGCGAACAGCGTAAAGGAGGAAATGAGAAAATTGTATACGTAATTATTAACATGGATCTACAATTCCTTTTTAAGTAAATTTTACGAATTAGGAACTAAACCGACATTTACATACATTTAGATTTAACTTCAGAGCCAAATGAATGAACACAAGGAGTCGCTTGAGACATACTGAGATATTATTCCAGCGCTGAAAACTGTAGCACAAATAAAACGAATAAAATAACGTCCTTATTTCAGGCGAAATTGATACTATAACGTGGCCTCTTTCATCTGACTCAATATTAACCTCAACTTAAGTTTATTTAATAAACAATAAAGGTATGTACATGAACAGCTCCAAACAATATGGCAAATATTCCAAGTATCCAGGTATGATTGTATGTACCATAAGGCCAGATGTTTTTTCATATACTCAAAATAGACCTTAATTATTCTTCACTTTAGGGTCCCGTATTATATTGGTTATTTAAAGTGAAAATTATAGTTAATCTCCTATGTAGATGATCTGTTAGCAAGGATATTAATTATAATCTTATAAGAAACCTTAGAATGTCAGACTCTAAAGTGGAAACTATGTGAAAAAGTGTCTAAGTTTTTATCGTAGTTTAAATGTATCTTGACTAGGGATTGTGTAAATGTTTTACCCACATCTCAAGGAGCATTTTTTATTTAACCGACCATAAGTGTCTCTTTCTCTCTTATATCCGGAATTTGTATTTCTCCATTAAATTTAGAATTTAAGCTCGTATTATGCGCTTATTTAGCATATTGTATATCTTAAAATCACATAAACACAACATTATCTCGTATATAAATACAGGGTATCCTTAATGTATTGATTTGTTGACTTAATATTGAAAATTATGGAGTTGTACTGTCTGCAATTTCCTATTTCCGTAAATAACTTAAATAATAATTTTTTTATTTCGAGTAAATTTGACAAAATTTTATAATTTTCAAGAATTATACTTTTAAAGAATGTAAACGGTATTTGACTTTGTCCAATATTGTAGAGTTAAGCGGATTAGATCAGTGTTTCTGTACAGGTATGACGCGTTCTACTAATGGCCATTAAAGCTTTTAAAGGAATACAGGACAAAATCCACTACTTCGGCCTCAACTTTGTGGTAGCTATTCATGATGAAATGTGAGGCCGAAGTAGTGGATTTTGTCCTGTGGTAACGTGTATAAGTGTTTCTTATTCTTTTCATCAGGAATGCAGCACGTCATTTAATTCGATATATTCTTCAAATCAAATTTTTAAGTTCACTTCTACTTCTCATAAGTTTTATCTTAAAAACATTCAATCTAATTCACGTAGAAGTTATTACCGCAGTTAGGTGTGTAAAGGAACACATTCAATTAATCCTTGAAATTACTGCAAACATTTGTTTGAGATACATAGTAACTTCATACATTGCCATTTAACGTATTTTGTGGAATATAACAAGTTTGTGTCATCATAGACCAACAGATGAGAACTTCAGTGAGGTTACACCTTGGTCAGTTACGCAAAAGTAAGTACACTAAAATGAGAGAAACATATAAATTTACAATGGTGGACTCGGATTTTTTAAGGTGCTGATGTTGAAACATGTTGCAATATAAGATGTGGAAGGTGCTTGTTTAGATTATTTAATCATCGAAAATATAGCTAAGAAGTAATTGCATTTAACTTATTCTCGTTATTGAATAATTTTGAAAATCTTTATGAACTTATTAAATAAAAAATTACAGGAAGTCACAAAAATTACTGAATTGCCGTTCATACCGGATGTTAGAATACACAACAAGTAGTCTCTAACTCTTCTGAAAGAGCAAAACTTTCCTTTCACGAATAGGAGATATTGAACAAAGGAAAGACAGTGCCACCTGGAGGAGATCGACTTAACATGAAGCCCACCCCTCAAATTCAGGCGAAAAATTTCATTCGCAATCCGGTTACCCACGAAAAACATTTTTAATACGCATTCTTTCCAAAACTTCATAACCCCTCCGAGGTATTCGATTTCCGAAGCGATGGAATGAGAAACATTCTCACAATTTTGGTCTCCCTCAATCATTCGTAAGCATTTTCGCATTTTAAGGTCTTCCTCTTTCAATTTGAAGAGTGAAGAATGAAAATGGGAGCGTTTTAGGGAAGAAGGAAATAGGGTAAATAATGAAGGAAAGAGAGACGCTCGAATGAATTTCTGTTGACTCCCTGAAAGAGGCGAAATTTGAAAATGATGTTATCTTCTGGAGTTGAACAAGAGGTATGTACCTTTTGGTGCTATTTAGCATGTGGTCCTTTCAAACAATCTAAAAATCGGACGATAATAAAAAATATGAGATTATTGATAAGAAAGAATCATACAGTACAAATAATTTTGGGAAGTCATCTGTACGAAATGTCTCCCATTTCTATATCTCGTATGGAAATTTTATAGTGAATCCAATAACTATGAATGATGAATGAAAATGCAATCAATGGAATCTTTCACAAAAATTTTAATCTTTACTCAAAATTTGCCACGATAATGTGTGAAGTGGTGAAATATCTCATGGAAAGATTAATGATAAAAACAACATGGAAGTTTAAGCTGATGTAAAGTAGATCTCTATCAAGAGAGTATTGAAATATTAATGATAAGGAACTGTTCCGATTCCACAGTTGAAAAACTAGCTAGTTGTCCAGATACCAGTAGTTATTACACCGCCTTGTTACTCTTACCCCAACTTTCTTTCCTTAATGTATCCAATTTCCCTATATGCATCGGCATTATGAGTATTAATAATACTGTCAGCATGACTCGATAAAAATCACCAAAATGTTTTGGTTATAATTCATGCCCAAATTCCAATTTGATTAAGTCTATCAGGCTTTGGCGATATTGCCCGATCTTTCGAATTAGCTTCATGGCTATTAAGTAATTCTTTTAGAAACTTTCTGACAAAGTAAATAACAGTAACTGTTTGAAGTGGGCGGAATTTATCTTTCTCATGAAAATTGTGGAGTATATTTTTGCTCGCAGGAAGCTGTTCGGTCTCGAGTTAACCAAAGGTCCAAGAAATGCCAAATATTCGTAATAAATTTCAAAAACTACTTCTACATCTATTATACGTTAAAGAAGCGAGAAATACCTGAGTCGTACGCAACATGTCCCATCATTCATTTAGTTATTCAATAATTCGTTTACTTATAATGAAGGTTCTTTTCCCAAAGGTATTGCAAACCAAAGGTAAACAATATTACATGGAACTGTATTTCTGCAACAATTTCAATCACTGCATTAACACTACTAAAACGTGAGGACTCTGCGTGTCTAAAGACTACGTAATTATTACACTATTCTTTGACGGTGTCGATGATATTGTTTATTGAATCGTTTCACTAATCCATCTACTCGTACATGGAAACATCTCACTGAAACTTTATCCTGCTGATTATACATCAGGCAGTACACTTTTGCGCTGCTGGTTGCAAACGTTCACGGCGGAAAGTTTCAATTGTAAAATTTACGGGCTACATCAGGGGCAGACCCGTTTATTGACCAGAGTGCCGAATTTGATAAATGTAAAAAGTTTGCGGGCGATCGTAGTGCCAAAGCACAGGATGAGACTATGATATTATTTATCTTATTATGTCAACTGGGAGATTAAGATTAAGTAACTGTAATCTACATCAACTAATTATCATTTTGAATGAACGGAATCCACACGTTTATTCTGGAGGTAGTTTTTTAGTGAAGGATACCATAAAATGTGCCATACATTGCGTGTAAAAACGATTCCCTCGCATACGATAGGTTTGTTTCCCTGGGCTATATTTTATTCTATGCTAATTCTTAATATTTATCTTCGTAGGGCTGGTATGATTTTAACTCTCGTAACTATTAATGAAGCGTTTCAATTATATAAATTTGTAATGATAGCTATAAAAAATATACTGAACAGTAAACTATTTGTAGTTCCACGGTTGGAGAATACACTCCGTTTTCAAAAGGCGTTTCCTGATTATTTGGCAAGGAATGACAAAAAATCTTCTCACCCCTAAAGATTTGGAAAATAGGGGTGGATGTTATTTTATTTCGCGGGTGAAAGTGGGAGGAGGCCTTAAAAAGAGAAGGGGCGCGATATGAAACATAAGATGACATTTTCGATGCCAAACTCTCGATGTTTCTGAGTGGGCGTGGGGATCGCAAACTTAATAAAGGAAAGTACGAAAAAATGACAAGGGGACGCGGAAGGAACGGAGAATGTAGAGATTCCGTTATTGTTCCGTTGTTTATTTTCCCCAAGGTGAGCAAGCGCTAGGGGGAGAGAATATTTGTCTGGCGTACAGCAACGCATCTATTTGTAAGGCTTTCCGAGAATGGCTTTCTTTCTCTTGAGTTGGGAATTCCAGTGATTCCGCATCATTTGGGACCGCGCGGTTTCAATATTTGACTATTACCTCGCGCCAATGCAATACGTCTCTCATTACCAACAAAAGGGAAAGTCGTAATTAGTAAGTGCATTAGACGTTGATGAATATGCAGCTAACGTACCAGTACATCTACATCTACAAAAATATCCTGCTAGCCACTTTTAGGGACGTGGCAGAGGGTGTAAACACCAATCGATCGAGTTGCTTCCATAGCTTGCGTATCGTTCGCGGAAAGAATTAGTCCCTAAAAAGAGACTTGTCCCCGTATCTATTTCTCCCATTTTACGCTCATTGTCGGATCGGCCGAAGTAGCAGGTGCGTCACAGAATACCGATTACGTCTTCCGCAAATGTACTTTCTCTGAATTTATCAAGCAATCATACCCTAACTTCTGATCTCTTTTCTTTCAAGCATTCTTAACTTGAATCTGGTAGTATATATCGTAACGCTTACCTTTCTATCGAAGACTTTTCAAGGAATCGTATCGCTTTGCACTTCCTCGAGTTAACTATCATACGTTTCATTCGCCGGATCCCATATACTCGCCGCATATATAAAATTGGGCCTGATTAAGGTGAAATAACATCGGTCTCTAACCTTTTCATTGCATCTACCTACAGTGCGCTTTGTGAAACCGAATGTTTTAGTTGCCTTATAGCAGATTTTTTATGTGCTCCGCTTTTAGTTATTTGTAAGAGTAATTTAGAGATAATTAACTGAATCGACTAAATTTATATCCATTCCACTAATTTATCACCGATAGCTCCGAAGCAATTCTTTCCTTTTGAAGAAATTAACTGAATAATATTTACTTACGTTAAGATCTAGTTGCCATTTTTCGCACCACTTTTGAATGCAAGTGAAGTTGTTTGACAGTGAATTGCTATCTTCGTCGCTTGGTGTTTCCCTGTATTTTACCCAAACTATTCACAAATTACGCTGCCATCGATCTCGTCGCTCAGATCATTGCTATACGTATTTCAGGAAGAGTATAGGTCTGATTACACTGCCTTGAGCTACGCCTGTGGTAACTTTGACTCTGTCCAAATTAAAGCCATCAAGTACTACTCGTTGTGCTCTCTCCTAGGGAATTAAATATGAGGGAAGCATCAATCATTGCGTTGCTATCTAAGCCATTATGATTTTTTCAAGCTATCGTTGTGACTTTAGTAAAGCTTTTTTTTTAATGAGCATTGTAAGAGAGAAAGTATGAAAAGGAATATTCGCGAAGTCTGGTACTGAACTCTTCAAGCAACATTTTACAGAAGTAAGAGGAAAATTACATATAATAGTAAGGATAGTTATGCAGGTACTCTTAGCGTGATAGTAATTGATAAAAATATCTTAATTGCAAGTAGTGTATCATCAAAGCTTGTGAGAATGAAAAATACATATATATTGTTGAGTTGAGCATCATATTATTTTGCGCATTTATAAATGAAACTACACATAAGAAAATGGTAATACTTTGTGCCCTTTCACGGACTGCTTTCAATGGTAAATATTATATTTGATTGTTTAGATATGATAGATCTCTCATACCAGGCAGCAAGCAAAGAAAGAACCACATTTAAACGTTTGATTTAATCTAGTTAACGAAATTCAATGAAAAATCAAAAAAAACCAATTCTTCAAATTCGGATTAAATAAGCTTTTGCGTGAATAGCTAACAAAATGCTTACATTTCCTCTTTTGACAATTTTGGCACCATCATTTGATATGATTATATATTCTAATATAATGAGGCCGCGAGATTTTTGTATATTTACTTCGCGCAATAAATGAATTGGATTGCCAAAGTTCCAACCCCATCTGAAACAATGGCTTAGCCAATGACCTTACCCTTTGCTAGAGAGAAGTTCTTCTTCGGCTGATCTTTACGGCATCTAACTGCGGCGGATAAAATAATATCGTGATTGAATCGATAAAAAGATATACCATCAAATTACCAATTCTACGTTTCATTACAAAAGGATTTATCGCAAAACGCAACGCACACTGCGGAAATGCCGAGCGCGAATGTGAGGGCCGGGCTTTTAGTCGTCGTTACACCCCAACAAAGGTCCACCGTCGCAGAAAAGATAACCGAGGATAGGCGAGAAAGAGCGGGGAGGAAAAACGCTCGCGGGGGCGTTCCGAAGCACAAGAGAAGAAGGAAGGGAAGAAGAAACGCACAGAGAGGCGAAGTGAGGGAGGAAGTTTATCCGCCAGGGCGTGAGCTGTATGTGTAGAACGATGTTATTGAATCCGCTTGAACGACCTGTTATAATCGCGACATAGGAGCTCTCACATAGACGCGGATCATAATGTAACGACCAACCCCACCCACTCACCCTTTTCAGGCTCCTTTTTCTCCGCCCCGTATCATCATTTCATTTCTGCGCCCCCTCCATCCCCCAGCCCATTCGAGCTACACGGTGGAAAAAAACCCTCCAAGGCCGACAGCCGTTGAGGAGGTAACCTCCATCCCACGCCGACAACAACATCGGGGGCCCAATCACCAGCGACCGCTGTAATCAAAACCTCCGGTGGTGATCAAATGGACACAGGACGCGAAAGGGTTTGGGCTTATAAAGGGCAATGGAGAGGGTGCGAGGAGCATGTTAGCGAGGAAGAGTTCGGAAGGGAGGGAATGGGGGTCCGATAGCCACTTCAAAGGGAGAGCGAAACAGTGGAATATTCTAAATGTTATTGCCTCCTTTCGGAGCTAACTGGCCGGCATAATGGTACCTCAAACCCGAAGGGCTTCCGCTTGAAGCAAATGGAAGAAATATCCTTTGGCAGGTATTATATCCTTATCGATTCACTCTGGTTATACAAGGCCTTCCGTGTGAGAGACGATGTCCGAATACGCGCGGAAGGGTAAGTAAAGAAAGCAGAAGGGGAATCGGGCGTTCTATTATGTGGAAAGGAAGATACGCACTGGGTCAATAATGCGAGAGCTCAATGGGAACGAATAAGACCCGGAATGATAAGCAAATTGTGGAAGGGTTTGCTTTGGAAGCGTCTAATTGGGAAGGCCTGTTCTCGTGTGAGGAATTTTATGATTTTAAACGAATTGGAGGTAAACCTTCTTCAGGGCTTCTTTCTGTGAAGGTTCTCAATAGAAGAGGAAAGAAGACTTTCATAAAAAGGAATTATTCGACTGAATTTCTGGCTGGAGAGAATAAGAAAATCTTAATTAGGCAACAGAAATTATATCTCCAATCAAGCATCAAGCAAGGAAATTGATTTATTCCGGAGTCATATTTCATAGGCTATGCCAAGTTTAGATCAATGGTTCTGTCCAATGGCTATACGTAAACACTGCCAAAAATAATCCAATTTTTTCTTATTTCAAGCAAGAATGGGAAATAATCCTTCGGTTTTCGTCATATCTCTATATTTAATACAAGCACACAGACATCCACCTAAAGATTGATCCGTATTCGTTATCCGAGTCCTAGAAAACCAATATTTATTAGTAAGGACAATCGTTAGCAGAAGCCAAACGTGATATTTAAATGTATGAAATTTGCAGCATTCAAATCATGAAATATGTCCCTACAAATATCATAGCAGGCGTTGGAGAAAGAGCTGCTGCATAGATTGAATAGAATTGATGCCGATAAGAACGTCATCTAAGAGGCAAATTTCAAACTGCAGGATATTTCAAAGAAAATTTCCAAAGAGGTGACTAAAGAAAAGTTAGAGGATAGGATTTATTAAGAGATATGCACTCTAAAAGCAGAGGGTAGATTAATTATATCATTTTATATCGAAGGAGTTAAGGAATTCAATGTTCTAAATAGATTCTATGGAAAGAATTTAGAGCTATTTTTGCCATTCAAAACCTAAACTTGAGCGATCGTCTTTTTCTAAAATCGATGCTGAAAGGGACCAAAGATATTTTTTTCAAATGAAAAAATAACGCGGTGCATCCTAGAAAGTGTTCACAATTTACTAAAGTTATCCGCAAAAGTGTGACTAATTATAGAAATCAAATTTTCTTGGAATTAATTCGTAACTTCGATATTTCCGAGGCACAAAATGCATTAGTCGGTTCATTGGTATCGACCACATGGAATTACGGGCAGAAGAGATTTACGTTGATGAATAGATAAAAAACATATAAATATATTTCTTATCAACCGTTACCTATGAAGTGTTTATGATTAAGCAATTGCTATAACCAGGAGACAAAACTTGAACGTGGGGTAAGCAATGTGAAACTCTGGGTTGAATTTACCAAGCGCGTAAACCTAATCTTTTCAAAACACACAAACGTATCCGCCCAATAATTCGAATCCGTTTCGCGCAAAAACCCATCGCCTCTCTAGACCACACAGAACCCCAAAAAACACCAACTGCAGCTGTTACGGAAATTCAAATAACCCCAAGATAGGCGATAGCCGCGGCGCAAAAAGCACCCAACGCCGTTATGGTGATCGCTGTTTAAATCGCGACTGCAACACAATGCAAACTATCGCGATTAGGATTCTGACGATAAACATTGTAAATGAGACCTGATAAACGTAATCGGAGATCGGACAGTCGGGCGCAGGATGGAGAGGCGGCATCGCGCTGGAGATAATTGAGAGTGCCAAAGCACGGATATTGCAACCGAAGAGGGATAGAGGGAAAGCGGAAAGGAGGAGGAATCGGGGAGAGGGCAGGTGTCAGGAATGCTGAGTTGACGTTAACTCCCAAACTGGGATTTTGATGGATACGGCCAGCTTTATTGGCGATATTGAAGCTTAAGGCCCCGGCACCGTGATAGAAGGCAGGAAAAATGTAAGTGGATTGCAGGTGGTTAAGTGGAATAAACTGTTTGCCATGCAACCGCGATGTGATTACACGTCGGATGATATTAACTTGATGAATTTCAGATCAAATATTAGCGCTATGATAATTATGGGATAATGCGAATGGGTGTGTTTGCTACGATAGGCGAGGTGAATCCTTGGTCGTAAATTATGACTGTATTAGCTCCTATCCGAACGGCGTTCCTTTATTTTTCCTTTTGTTGCGAATTAGGAATGGGAGATGGTGGTTGAGATTATTGGGGGAGCAATTAATTTAGAGCTTAAACGGCGAGGGAAGGAATGCTTCAACGAAGTGGGATAAAATCTATGTTAGTACTCACAAATGTCACCGTATTCAAATGCCGAGGAGGAATGAAACGGATAAGTAATTTGCATATATAGGTTGCATTCCCTATAGTTGCCAATGTCAAACAAGGAAGTTGTCTATTGCACTCGGTAAAGGTGTTGCATAGACAAATAAAATTGTTCTCGTAACCAGTGAAGTGAAAATATTAGGTTTATTCTTAAAAAATTCCTTATAAATTTCTTTTAAAAAATCCTCATAAAATTGGGTAGGTTATAGACACCCCCCTTCTTGTGGGTTTTCCTGCTGTAGTGTGTCTTTTCCTAAATACCAACTTAATTTTTTAAACCCAAAATGTAGTTTTCCTCGGTGTAGTTTTTTCAAGCTATCTCTTTTAAATTTCATATGACAAACGGTTAGATGTATTAATGGATTTCGTGGTGTCAATTTCGTTCGAATAGTCCCATTATTACTATTATTATAAAAAACTATTTCTGCATACATCGCATATATTTCTGCATATAACTTATATAATTGATAGCAAATAACCCAGTTAATAAAACGTTACTCTATCATCAAACAAGAAATATGACGAAGCACAACAGAGAATAGCATAAAAATGTCCACATAGGTTGAATATAAACACTAATCTTGCAACATTAACCTATAATTTTAACATAAAGATCTAATTTCCAACATCAGCATAAGAACTGACGTTGACGTTAAAATTTCATTTAGCTGAAATACTTCGAATTAACTCGTCGAATACTTCGAGTTGAAATATTGTTTTCCCAAGTCATGGAAGATAGTCTGGACCAAAGACGAAGGATGGCGTACTTGATCAAAAATGGAAATATGGAATAGCAGCTATCGCGATTTTCTAAAAGAAGTTACCAATTAGAAATATAGTTGCGTCCACTCTTGGATCGATTCACATATTCGAAAAATATAGAATGACTGATGATAATAATAGCTAACTTTAACTCTTAGAATAGTTAATTTTTGTATCAATTGCCGCGGTTTTATAAATTATGCTTGTAAATCCGATACATATAACTGAACAATTATTTGTCCAATGTAATCAGAAGGGCATTATATACATTCAGATAATAGATCGATAGATGTTTATTGCTTTTTACAAAAAAATATATACAACAAGATTTACAAAAGAAAACGGAAAGCTTTAGGTTGTCTCCTAGGTTAACCTGTGCTGAAGGAACCATCATACAAAAATATATATGCGTTGCAGGAAAAGGAAAAAAGAACTGAAAATACAGATATAACAAATGAATCACTTGGAAAAGGCAAAAAAAAGATGTGAACGTGAAAGGAATACAAGGGTACGTAAGTATTATTGCGATACCGTCAAGCTGGTTTAAAAGAGAAGCAGCTGGGAATGGGTAAATCCCGGGAAAAAACAATGAAATATTTTCGCAAGAAATTACTGGTATTTTGAGGATACATTACATTCAATTTAACTTCCTCTCTGTTTGGAAACATTCACTAATGCATCCGTAAATTGTCACGGTACGTAATACCAGGCAATCAGTCACGGCTTAATGTTAGCTTATAAAATGCTGCTTTGAAAGTGTCGTGAAATGCCTAAATGTTTTATCGCGTTTCATGGAAAAATTCTATCCGGTATTCTGATTTAATTAAAGTATAGATCCTGGTTGAGAGCTGGTCTGATTAGGGTTTATCAATTATTTTATTGTAAACCTAAAAATTACATAATATATCACACGGAACGGGAGTCATTAGGCAGTTAATTTATGTTTTAATCCAAAAATGGTAGATTAAAACTGCTGAAATGATAATATTGCCGATTACTTATTTACGATCCCTAAAAAACGTGATTCGATTTCAGCTTGGCGAGGATTTAAAATCACGCTTTCCCCGAGCGGCAATTTAGCAGATCAGAGCATAAGCTGCTTACGGCTTGAGAAGTCTTATCCCAAATTCCCAATATTAAATGGCATATTAAAAAAAATTCGATTGATATTTTATAATGAGTGTATACTGCAGTGGTTTTTAATAAACTAAAAGAAACAAACATTTCAGATATATTATTCATTCATTACGCGAATATAATTTTATTTAAGGCATGATATACGCCTTTAAATCATCAAAGTAACAATTAATTTCGTGACTATTAGCTGCGCTGTAGAAGCTGAATAAATGCGAGAAAGTCATGAGTAAATTAATAGTTTAAAATGGAACGAATTTTGTGTAATAGGGTGCCTTTAACACAGGGATTTGTTGTCATTTTTAGAGACCAGCCGTGTAATTGAATTAAGACAGCAAGAGGAGTGGTATATAGGAGAAATTATTCATTATATCAGTTATGTATATAGTACCTTAGAGTGTAAGGAAAGCATTATAAATGCAAGAATTGAAAACAAGAAAAATAATAAAAATAACTCAATCAAGGGCTCGAAGTAGCATTCCCCATAAGTGGAAATGGTCCCAGGTTCGATTCCCGGTGGGGACAAACACGATATGCGTGAAGTAGTCTTACCAGTCGAAGCACTTCCAACAATATTATGAATAACCAGATCGGAACATTAAGTCCTCAACATGATAATTTATATAATAAAGCTTTTGTTTTCTTCACGGGCTGCATCTGAGTTCCTCAGATGTTAGAAGATTTAATCAAAGTATGAATTCACTGGATACGTTCAGAGATAATACGTCCCCCATGTTCCATAGTCCAAATAGGTGCTAGAACGAATCGATTCAAGAACTCATTTATTCCGCAAACGATACACGAAAGTAGTTGATTGGGGATATAGAATGATGGTGTAAACACCCCCTGCCACATGCTGAAAGGCGGCTTGCAGGGTACTTACATAGAAATAAACCATTCATGGACCGGACTGACCAATATGACAGTTTGGCAAACCCTTTTTCCATTTAACGATTACTTTATTCTATTGGTCATTAATTATATGGTATTGTTTTCTTAGACAACAGTCTAATTCCTTTTGAAGATCCTGGAAATAAGTGTTTTATCTATATGATCCCGTTTCTAGAATATTAAGAGAACAATAATATATCCTCGTTAAAAAATATGCTTATTTTAATTTTTACCAGTGAAATTAAAATGTTACTGAAGTGTAGATATACGTTAAGTGGAATACTTTTAAATTTCATATGACAAACGGTTAGATGTATTAATGGATTTCGTGGTGTCAATTTCGTTCGAATAGTCCCATTATTACTATTATTATAAAAAACTATTTCTGCATACATCGCATATATTTCTGCATATAACTTATATAATTGATAGCAAATAACTCAGTTAATAAAACGTTACTCTATCATCAAACAAGAAATATGACGAAGCACAACAGAGAATAGCATAAAAATGTCCACATAGGTTGAATATAAACACTAATCTTGCAACATTAACCTATAATTTTAACATAAAGATCTNCTTTTTATAGCGTACAACATGAACCACAACCGTTTTTATCTGTATTAATGCCATTTAACAGCTCAATCCAAAATTTTCTGGATTGGAACCCGTGTTGAATAAGGAAAAAAGCCCGGAATCAATTTCTGTTGGAACGTTTAAACCTAATCGGACACATCAAGAGGACATTGAGGATTAAGCTCGTGCCAAAAAATGGGTTGATCAACTTCTTTAGCAAAATAATCCGAACATTAAATGGAATTTCCGATCCATTAAGTGTTGTCATTGATTTCGTAAATCTGCACGGGGCATCACTGAAAAATTCCCCGGTCACTCTCTCGTGTTATCACTTCTTTTGCAATTAAATAAGGGCTTGAAGAATAAATTGCCGTTAATGTGATCCTAAATTTTTGATGATCATTAACGCAAAGCATCTGGACCTGTGTACCTAATATAACACGTAATTTGGGGGAATTGTTACGTTTTAAATATTTTGCTAGACATTTGCTTGAATGGGCATCTTGCCCATTAGGGCCAAACAGAAAATTCTAGATCACAATCTAAAAAATACCTTATGATGGCAACCTTTCAACTGAAAACGATCAAAATTACATGAAAATGGTCGTTGAGACTTTTCATGGAATTTCAACAAAATTAGCTCTGTCGAGAAAAAGACAATAATAATAACCACAACAACTTGAATAATGGAAACAGGAAGATAATCCCAATTACAACCATTTTCGTAATGATTACTATTGACGTGTATGGAGTAAAAACAATTCGTAAAATCCCATAAGGTTAATACTCTTTAACCTAGTTGAAATTAAATAAACGGGGAAATTAATATCCTTCGGTGGTCCACAGATATTTTCGGAAGGAATGGCACATTCATTTTTATGCTGGAGAGGAAATGGTTACATATGGACTATAATAATAACTGACGATGAATGGTTGTGAGACTGAACGTAAGCCATACAAAACGAATTTTGAAGGAAATTTTATGTATTACTTCAGGTTCAAATAGTTAAACCTAGCGATATTCTAGCGACGCGATAACTGGGTATTAATTCTTGAATTATTTCCAATGTTCTTTTTTGACAACTTCTTTTTTGACAAATTTTTGATACAATTTAATTATTGCTTATATCTTTATTGTGAATTATATATTTTATTTTCGCTATGAGACACTGGTATACCACCACCCAATTGAAGCTTCATTCTTTTGAATCAAATTCTACAAAACAAAAGTCAACGGTCTTAGTTATAGTTATAAAAGTTTGGTTTATGTGCCAAAGAACTGGCATCACTAGATTAAAATCTTCCAATGACCATTTTTACCTACAAGTAGTATGGTAGCGTTATCGATAGGCGATATACTGTAAATATTTAGCAAAGAAATGTGTCCCCGAAAGCCTCGTAATAGAGGTTTCGAATAACTTTTCCGCTGATAGTATTAAGACGGGGGCGGATTTAAGGCATCGGAGGCCGTAGGGGCAAATATCAGATTGAGGGCCCACTAGGAATTCTAAGTAAAACTCCGAATTTTCTCAAAAACACCCTCAGTAGCTTAGGGATAAAAACTTTAAAGTGACATAATCAATTTAATAAGCGTAAAAATATTTTGTTGACTTATGAAACAAACAAAATACTTTCTTCACAAGAAAAACGAGAACAATTTGTTACTGAGTTTATTAGCGTTGTCATATTGTGGCTCCCTTGTGGATAAGGCCCTTAACTATCGCCTATTCTACCTAACTATAAATCTGCTCCTGCATGAAGGCTAAATCCATCATTTCTTATCCATTACTGAGGTTTCATTCAATTAGTTTCCAATCGCAACCACCACTTATCTTCAACACCGTACCAGTCTTGTAGATCTCGGAATAAAAACAAAAAATGTCGTAATCAGTTAGTAAAAAAGTAGCTCCTATGGACATTCGCCAAAAAGCTTTTAAAACGAACCGTCAAAACATTCAAAAAGTCACAAATTCCTTGTAAAACCATACACCGCTCGTTTGGCGGATCGCAAATTACTCCAGGTGGCGCTCCCCTCGTAACCACCGCCCGCTAGATCCCAATTATTGCCGCAATTACAATACATTCTCCATAGCCGTATCCTTTGATCCTGCCCCCACCACGGCCGCCCATTTTCCCCTCTAATCCCACGCTCTCGTGTGATTCACCTCATTACCCTCACACGGCCAGCGTGCGGTTGTGCCTATCAATCAGGATAGACTCGCCTGCTCCAACGGGGCCCTGCGGTTCAAAAACCCCACGCCGCCCACACCATGTGCCGCGCCGCGTAATGGGGCACCTAGACGTACCCTTTCGCCCGTCCAAAAGATGACCGTCGAGGCATTAGCCCAAGCTGACCCTCGACGCCGGACTGGAGATGAGACTGAGGCTTTTGGGACGTAATGGGGGACGGACTAAAGTTTCCAATTTACTGCCCGAGGGCTGGATTCGAAGATTTTTCAAGGCTTTCATCGACTCGAACCGGCGCAAAAATAGTGTACGGTAGGCTCCCGATAATCCAGGCGTGTTGGGGAACGAAATACCTGGATGATTGAACCCACGGAAATGAAGACAACCTTGGAAGCGTAACCTGATAGTTTATTTATTTAACTATTTTGTCCGCGGTTAGACATAACTTTGGTGGCAGCTTAATCACATATTATGCCAATGATATAGAAATGAAATCAATAAATTAGATACTCAATACCACATGTTACACATTTTGAATTAGATTCACTCTAAACTCAAATAACAAATTAATACAATTTACATCTCTGTAATACAAAAAACTGCATAGTTTTCTAAACTACTTTTTATTCTTGGGTAAGGGTGTAAAAAACTCTTCAGACAAACTATTGCACACTTTAATCTCTCTATTGAATGGATACTTAACTAAATCTGTTCTTTGTTTTCTACCAGTTGCTTATTGTACAATTTTTGAACGTAAGTATTTTCTAATACAATAACAAAGTTTCAAAGCTTAGAGATAATTTTCCAAATAAATTAATTAGGACCAAATTAATTAATTAAATATAACATGTTTCCACAAAATCTGCGGTAGAGCAACTAAATGGTTCGGTTGTATAAAACACGTTGGGAATGTTTGAAAGAAAGGAGATTGGAAGCTAGTCTGCGGTGGGTTGATAAATTCAGAGAAAGTACATGGCGGAAGACGTAATCGATAGTATGCGACCACCCTGATACCCTGACCCTGTCAGTCGATCCGACGAAAGCGTAAAATAAGGGAAATGGATGAAGAAACAAGTCCTTTTCAGGAGTCATTCTTTCCACGAACGATAGGCGATAACTATAAGCTAAAGAGGCAACTCGAGCGCTTGGTGTTTTCACCTCATGACGCACGCCGAAATGCGGCTTACAGGCTATGTATGTGGATATAGTTGAAGTTTAAGATTGCAGTACTTTTGAATGACGTTGTTTATTTCTAACAAGCGTACAAGAGATTGTAGGAGTCCTACAATCTCTGGTACCAATCAACACCGATCAGCCATATTCAAAATAACTGATTAAGTAAAACAGTTCTACAAACGTTTACGTTTATCCCGATTAATTCACAGTTCGGTCGATCTACAGTCTACTGTGCGTTGTTCACCATGCGTGACGCTATATACATTCAAGGAGAAAGATATTAATCTCTCTAAAATATATTAAGTGTATGAAATGCAACTTTCTGTCATAATCATAGAGGACTTTAAGAAGCACTTAGAAGCAACTTAAGAACGTAAAAGGTGCTTACTAAAGTTCGATATTTACTCAGACTGAAGCGAAGAATTTTGAATATTTCCACTGCCTCATATCCTTGCAGAAAAAGAGCAAAGGGTTTTTTCGACGTTATTTTCGATTCGACGTTTTCTTCATTGAAGTACTTTTTTTAAAGTAAAAAGTAAACTTTTTCTTTTAAAAAGTCCCATTATCATGAAGATGATGAATGCCTCATCCTGAACTACACCTTCGTTAAAAATTGTTCAAAATAAATGGCAGTTCTCAAAGATATCATGATAGTGTAACACTTTCGTATCATTATCTTAGGTCAGTGTTTCAATCTCTTCAGAAACCATCATGCTACTACGAACTCACAAATATTTAGCTTCATTACACGTATTATTGTAATGCCTGAATAAATATGGTATAATAAATCGTTTGATGAACGAATCTTTTTGTAGGTATAACATTTTAAACAGTTATGAGGAAAAGTACATATCAGCTACTGCAATCTAAACAGGTTTTCTTGTAAAAATATCTCACATATATACCGGAGGAAATACTTAAGAAATCACTATTAATGTCTGGTAAAGTATGGTAATTTACCAAAACCACTTCAAGCCATTTCCTCTTAAATTCACCCAGTGATAGAGAGAAAGTTGTTTTGTGCAGATTTCAATTAGACCCTTGGAAGGTATCAGTTTAATACTTCCCGTCCCTTAATCACTGGTTGGGAGTAATCTTTAAAAAGCTAGACGTATATAAAATGTATTCAAAATGTTTTTGATTAATAGTTCTACAATATAGTCTACTCTTAACCCTTTCAATTAACTCCAATACAATTTATCATTAATACTTAATTACTAAGAAATAAGAAGTGAAAACGTTATAGGAATATGGAACTCGAGTGCAAATCTTTCTATGCTTCACTCACTTTTCGGGCAGATTTTTGGCCACTTTGAGCTTCCATGATGGCTCTTTCCATTCTCATGGGAGCTCTGTGGTCAAATGTTGACAGCGCTCTGGGTCAGCTCAATTGGCCTGGGTATCCAACCACACAGTGGAAGTTCTGTGTTCGAATCCCAGTTACGCATGATTTCTCACTTCCGTTTATTTCTTGCGTTCTCTCAGGGGCACGTTACTGTGTTCTTATTTGACCTATTCCTAACCATTCCTTTCCTTAAAGGACTTCCTTTCTACCTGCATTACTTCCTAGTAAATTACTAGTGCGACTGCCCTTCATTATATTACACCCAGTTCATAATTGTAATTCATATTTCGCAATTATAATTATTATTTAGAAAAAGTATTGACAAGAAATCCAAACAAATATGAAAGAAGGAATATAGTCATTATGAAAGGAATAACAAGTGTGAAAAATAGCGACACGACTGGGACTCTAAAAGTGTGAGAGAGACGCGGCACGGTAGTTCAGTGGTTAGAATACCTGCCCGGAAAGTGGGAGACCTGGGTTCGAGTCCCAGTCGTGTCGCTATTTTTCACACTTGTTATTCCTTTGGAATTTTCGTAGGTTTTACAACCTACTAAGTTACCTTCCTTTCCTTTAACCATAGTCATTATGATTGGAAATGCCATTTCATGAATTATAAAATAGAACTTCGTTTTTTTTTGCGCACGATATTTACCTAGTAATTACTGTTATTCTTTTCTTTAATTACAAAAAGTAATCATCTTTTCTTTTATTCTTTTTTATTATTTTCTTCTTTTATATGTATTTAGTTTTCATCATTATTATTAATTATTTTTCCTTGTTCTGTCTTCTCTTTTTTTTTGCTTCTCCTCAAATACTCGAGTTTACTGAGATAAAGGTTTTCTCTAAATCATTTATCTCCGTAGGTTTGCGCAGGTTTTTTACACCTCCCTTCTTTGTAGGTGCTTTCCTGCGGTGGATATTTTTTCCAAAGCTTCACTTTGGGTTTTTAAATCCACAACTAAATCTCTCCGATTCTTGTCGAAGTAAATTAACTTTTATTATTATTTTATTCACTTTTTACATGGACGATAGATTGAATAGAAGAGGAGACTCTAAAGTATTAATTTCGCCCAAATGAAGACGTTATATATTTATTTAATTCCAAAACCGGTCGAATAATAAAATCTTGGGGAAAATACGAAGCTCAATTTTCTCATTTAATTATGAACGAAGGAGGTGGGCTTCAGCGGACTATTTTTCTCAATGTTTACCAACAAACACGTCGAATTATCGTGAATATCAACTAAAATTAGTCACCCGTGAGGTTTTCAGTTATTCTATGAAATAAGCTTAAACAATGACGCTTTTAAAAAGTCCACCATTTTAGCAGAAAATCTGCATTTACTGCGACGTCCGTCATTAATTAGATGCATTCGGGGGTGAAATGAAAAAATGTCAAAATGCATGAAACCCTTTTAACCGTGAATAAACAAATACGCCGCTTTCAGTACAACGAGAAGAGTTATTCGGAAACAATCATTCGGAAATTTAATGCATTCCTATTATCGTATTAGGTAAAACAATTCCGGCTCCGATAGCTTCCTCGAATCTACCGCAAAGAATAAATTTATATATTATTCAGTTAATGTGTTGCCTAATTAGCTAGGAAAAATTCCACTCCGAGAATTCACTTATGACGCAAAATACGTCGTTTTGGGTAACAAATTGATGGAGCGATACGGAGAATTGGGGAGGTTTCGTTGTGGGCCTCAGCGCCCAATTGCCGGGGCGATTTTTGCCCGTCCTCCCGGGCAAACTCTTTTTATAAAGCGCCCGCGGATTTTTACTCCAATTCAAACATTTTTACGGGCTTAAATGCGGGTTAATTACGCGGAGCATCCCGAGCGTAAATTAATTAAGAGTGTATTTTAAAATTAATGCATTATTTAAACAAAATTGTGATTTCCGTCCTCTGCCTCGGCGAGCTTTTTTCCCGCGCGGAAAATAAACATTCCGCGCGGAGAGCGCGACAGTTAAACGACGGATTGATTAGCAGAGCCCGGCATAAATATTGCATTTCCATCTCATGAATGCATAAAAAACGAGTCCATATAATTTTAAAACGGGAAGACCGAACGGGAATCGTTGCGACCGCAGCGGCGATATCGTCCATTCACGACGTGGGAGGAGAGAAACAAAAAACACGCGCGCACGCTCGCCCAACGGCTCTCCCGATTTAAAAATTCAGGGATTCATTTTTGCATGCATCACAACTAATGAAAAATTTATGCCCGCGCGTTTTTTTTCCGCGATGTGACCCCGGACCCAAAATGGCATCCCCTGAAATTGTATGCACAGCTACCGTTATGAAAAAAATAACAAATGAAGGGGGAGAGGCGCAAAAATGCGCATTCCGTCAGGATTGACGCACGGCCAATATGTTGAATATGGTCGTTACGTCCGCGAAGGGGTTTTATTTTCTTTTGTTTTATAATGGTCGCGTAACGCGTTGCATGATGGGTGGGGTGGGGTGGGGAGGGTTACCAACACGTCACTATGCATCAGATGTCATGCCATCAAGCCTACTCTTGCTAACACGCTCCTACAACGCTCGTTTCGGAACCCCCGCAAAGGTGGCACCACCGGTGGAGGATATATGCGTCCCGACGCGTGATTAATTGTCTGTCATTAGAGATAGTCTCTTTTTTCTCTCTCCTACGCCTCACTTTCTAGATTATTTATGTTATTTAAAGCGGGGAACCGGAGACGTGCTTCCCGATCGAGGGAGGGGAAAAGAAAGGATCACGTTCGCAGCGCCCATTGCGGTGGGAGGCCGAAGCACAGGTAGCGGCAAACAGAAAAGCGGGAGAAGTTTTTCGTGGCGTATGAAAATCCGTGAGGTAAACGAAGCATGATGGTGATAATTTAAATTGTTTTCCTCCCTCCGCACGGAGCGACCCTTGCGACGTGAGATAGCCCACAATTCAGCGCGGCGCCGTGCTTCTTCCATTTTTCTGATTTCGTTATTCCGTTCCGCCACTTTGTGGCTTGGTAAAAGAAGTGATGCAGGGAGAGAGAGGGGGTAAAGAGTGGACTGGACTCACGGAAGAAGAGAGATGACAAAAGATAGCTCGTGGGATGGAAAGGTGTGGAAGAGAATGATAAGGGGGAAGAGAAAAATTTTTTCAAACGAGTTTTAAGGGAAGGTTTTCTTATCATTAAATTATGCAAGGTGAATTTTAAGGAAGGAGTAAGAAATAAACACACTCGGCATTAATTTTGCCATTATTATAACAACAACTCGTGAAAAAAGGAATATCAGGAGGAGATTATAAATAATCAGAAAAATAATGTAAATAATGTAACAATAAGAGAATGCTGCGCAGTGGTACTTGGACTGTAGCATTGCAAAACGTTATTATAAGGGAGCAGGAGAGAGAGAAATACTAAATAGAGGTGATATAATATAATAACGCCAAAGATAGTCACAGTAAGACATAAAAAAGTTTCAAAGCAGCCGCAAAACAAAGAAAAATTATCTTCTCGTGCATTAAAATGTCGTCGTCGTATGTTAAAATGGAATCGAAAGGAGATTTGTGTATTTTTTCCTGAGTTATTGAAGTAAAATTATTCTTCGCCATAGTAATATACTCTCTACACGATTGTGTGATACCGCTGCATACCATACCAATGGCGATTATAATATTTAAAACAGGAACATTTTGCTCGGACAAAAATATACTAATTAAATAAAAGAAACGGTTGAATTTGATTAGAAACATAAAGTGCTGATTTGAACGATGATAGAAAGATTATTTAGTATTAAGTATACTAAACCCTGCCACGCACCTTTGGCGGCTTGCAGGGTTTAAATGAAACACGAGAGACTGCATGAGGAGATAAGCATATGGTTTTCACATCGACAAAACCCTCCAATATTTACAGTACGAGTTTGAAAACTGGGTTGGTAGATACTAATTTATCAATGGATTAGCATCTTCATCTACAGTTGTACGCAGAAGTTCAGCGAGTGACAGAGGTGACGCAGTATCGCAGATTAATATTTACGCCGCACCGCTTTAATCTTTATGCATAAAATACTTTAATGAAATGATCAGGACCCTTAAATGACATCATATGAATGAATATAGTTGAAAATTTGTATCTCATTGCATATATTATCTATATATTAGCATTCTTTATCCGATTATCCTGAAATATATTAAAATATATCAAAGAACGGATACAACTATTTGTGTGCTGACTTCGATCCTAGTCTCTGAGCCAAGCGTGTTATACTGTGAATTCTAAAAGAGTGGATACTCGGCGAGGTCTTACATTAATATTCTATCCCTTAATAGTTCTTGAACATTAACATTTTGCAACAAAATCCTTCTTCACCTTTTCATAGAAATACATCAACGAACATATTATCCTCAAACTTACGTTAGCTACGGTCTTTTCATCACCCTAATATATTAAATTCCTTTTTACGGAATTCCATTCTACCTAATATCTGACCAAACTATTCCTTCTGCCTCCGCTCCAATTATTCAACCAATACCCCTTCACTTCCCACCATCCGCAGCACTTGACTTCGTTTTCCTACCAAACTAAATTTCATTACCACACGCCACGCTTAACGCTCATATACACCAAAAATTTTAAATGACACCTATGATGGCTTTTGAGGACTCATTCATACATATTTCTTTAAAATTAAATAAGTAAATACAAAATAATAATCAAGAGCATCAACGCCATTGCTAGTTTACTGGTTAAGGCTACTTATACTAAAGCTTAATAGTATGAAATGAAGGTAAAATGGTTAGCATTACCATTCGGTCACCTATTATCACCCAAAATGCTTACTTCCGGTGTTTGCTGAGGTCAAGTTGAGTTGAGCTGAGTTTAAGGGCCTCAAATCCTCTAAAATTGCCGGCAGAGCCCCTGCTGATGAGGAATGAACCCCAGTTACCTGCGTGGCAGGCGAGTACCATAACCGCTCCGTCGACGTGTCAATAATAAATAAATACAGTGGTATCTAGGTTAACGACGGTAATCTATCCAAGATTGTCGTCAGGATCGTCGTTATCCAAGGCACACTTCCAAAACAATACTGCATGTGAAATATGCAGGTAAAACTCATTAATATGATTTATTATTACAGTTTATAATTTACAACAGAAAGTAATCATTAATAAAATGTATAGTCAAGAAAGAAGATTTTAATTGCCAACCTTCACCAGAAGGAGTAGAGTGGGTCGTTATCCTAGATATTTTTTTACCACAACTATTCGTCATTATCTAAGTATGTCGTTAACCAAGGTACCAGTGTATCACAGTTAACATTAAAAAAACTTTTTATTGTATTAGATGTGAGTATGTCAAGCATGGTGTTTTTTTATTTGTAGCATCTTTTCGTTTCTAGCTCATGATAAGGGTACCTTTTTACTACATTTTTAATAATTCTCTCGGTAGGTTGGTGTAGGTTTTTCACACTCCTTTCTTTGGGGTATTTTCCTGATGTGGATAAATTATTCTAGGCTTCTTTGAAATGGTTTAACCCAGAGATAATTTTTCTATTCCATAACAATTTAATTACATTACTATAATTTGTCACTTCGATCATATTACATTGACGATGGAACAATGGAAGAGGAGGCTCAAGAATCTCAATTTTGCCCAACATAACGATGTTATTAATTAATATACAAATATTTCTAACATAAAAATTCTCTGATTATATACAGAATAAATTTCCATTTATCAAGGGCTCCTTAACCAAATTAAAAAAAAAGATCCTTTAAAATGGAGCATAATTCTTCCGGAAGAAGTAAAGATTACAAATTAGGGAAAGACAAAGGAAGGTTAAGAGGAGGGATAAATAGCTGGAGAAGGGAATCCGAACAAACATTCAGTGAGAGAGCGATAGAACGGAAGAGAAGAGCGAGAGAGAGAGGGAGAAAAGTAAAAAAACCTCCACCTTTTTTCTCCGCGATTGATCACGCTAATCGATGTATGTGTGTGAGCTCCATTGGGCCTCGTGTTCGGCCATCGATGCGGTTTTGTTTATTTTCCCCTCCCAATAAACCCTCCGCGTTCCGTTATTTATCAAATCTCTCCGCTCCTTTTTTCCCAACGTCATCCCTCATTTTTTTCAGTTTCGCCTCGTTAGGTGTTTTAAAAGGGTTTAAAATGGCCGTCCCCCGGAATCCGTCGCGCTTCGTCCGAGTGTAACAGCGACAGGTGGAAAATAACGCGAGCGACATGCAGCGGAAATAACGCGTATTAATAACGGATGTGCGCCGCGGAGGGAATCTGATTAGAGGATTAGGATTATCCGTTGGGATTTGCCCCGTTCACCCGCCCCGCCCCCCGACACGTCGAATTTCGGCGCTGCTCGGCAATCGATTCCCGAATCGCGGGGATAATTTACTATTTGCATGAATCGAAGCATCTACGTCTATTATCCATTTCAAGTGAGTCGATCGATCCGTGACCTCCCCCCTCGTCGTGAAATTATTAGCCCGATGGATAATTAACCCCCCATCGGATTGGCCGACGGAAAAATCGCTTATTGAAAGTCCGGACGAATTTATCCGGAAAGAGCGCGGGGGTATTTAGTGTCAATTTATCTCTAATTCAACGGGCACCCGTTGGAGAGGATGACGAAATCTGAACGGACAGGACACGGCACGCTACTTCAATGCACGCAGATACGTGCAAGCATGTGGAGAGGCACAAGTCGGGAATTTAATTAACGTCTTACTTACGCAATTAGCCCGCGCGCCTATTTGTGGCAGTAATTCAATACGAGACGTATAAAGGGCAGGGATAATTACGGCGGAACGGTTGATAGAGCGTCACTCGGCCTATGCAGAACTTCTCGATAGCAAAAATGCGATAAAGCACCTTGTAAAGGAGATGAAACATCAATTGGGTTTATTTCTACATTTGTGTACTTGTAAACGTGAGAGATTAGGTGACGATTTTTCGGTAATATATTTCTTCATAAGCTATTGAGTAATATTTAGAATTCTCCAGAATTTCTTTATTGACTATATCTTTTTCTTTCTTAATATAATTTTCCTATAATAAGTGATAGTTTACTAGGAACAGATCTATTTTTTCGGGCGTTATTCCATGCTCGCAATATTTTTTATAGTTTACATCTGCCAAGGTTCACAAGAGATTTCAATGAAACTGAATTGTTCATGGGGAAATAAAAATTGGACTCACTCAAGTATTGAAACTGGTCGCATTAAACGTTCTGTGGAAACCGGAATATTTTGTTTCAATTTTTATTTCGCCATTAATAATATTAGAAGGTTCCACGAAGTGAATGCTGATGTATTCCATTATGTTTTAAAACTGAATTGGAGGGGAAGATACCGTCTCAAGGTGTGACAGTGAATTTTCCTACATTTTATATGAAATAATAATCGTTAGCACTCCTTAACAAGTCAATGTGAGATTTACTACGCATTTTTTCACATTATAACACTGGGACTGTTTTTACTTTTACATGAATCAGCTCAATAGTGCTGACGCAAATTATCAAAATAAATTTTAACAATCGGCATTATGTTAAATTTTAAGGCAGCATTCTGTAAAGCACTCAATGTTAAGTTTTATTTAACGCTTGTATCGATGCACCATGTCTGTTATCTCCATAACTATATATTGGAAAACTAGGTTTAGCCCATAAATAAGTAGCTACCAGAATAGAATTTCGCAACAAAAAGGTGACGATTCAGGTGGTGACATTAACTCACACATTATCGGCTCACAATTAGCTAGAGTAGCTTTGAAATTAACAACATCAATATCTAATTAAATCATTTTAAATAGACAGAAACAATAATTATGTATGATTTAATTACGAATTTAGTATTACAATGCATTGTACATTGCTCGTGTACAATTCGTAAATATTACTTGTCATGCAAGATTTTTCTGTGATACTGATAGGCTTCCGATTTGTTTGTACTTGAAATAATCTCGATATCTTTGGTATTGATAGTTAAGATGTCATGTGTAACTTCTATTCTTCTAACTAACACGAAGTAAGCAGTCCACGTGACGATAGGTCACGACAGTCATTGACAATCATCAACAATGGGTCAACATAGATAAATAAGCACCCTCACGTAAAAGATAATGATTAGGAACAATTTACGTACAATGAGTGCGCAGAGTACATAGGAAGAGTTAGGGTAATACTCCAATAGCGGGGATGCTGAAAACACAGCAAAGCTACACACTGGCCGCGGATTACCGATGAGAAGAGTAAGCCATACACATAAGGGTTCTAAAGTCAATCGAATACATCCACTGGGCTCTGCGCTCTTCAATTAAATTTCCCAAGTAGCACTCTATCAAGCCGTCGTTTTAATTGGCTTCCAACGGTTCGAGTCGTTTCATTAAGCTGAAAAAATGCCATGGAATGCATTTACGTGAAGGGCCCTGACTTGATTGGCTTCTTGCCCTAAAAGGTCTTTTGTAAGTTAAAGACTACGAAAATTGGTAATTAATTTTTCCGCCGATAGTCAGCTGTGGAATAGCGTCTTAATTTGTTTCCGTCCGATAAAATTATCGCAACGAGGATCATCGAGTTTAAAAAATTGCTTTATTCCGCTTGATCGACTACGTTTCGGAAAATTCGAGTCTAACCAATTAGAAAAAAAAATAGTCCTTTCAGAACAGGTCGGATAAACGACTAGAGGCACTTGTAGCGCGGATCTGGCTCGGAAAAAGGATGCTAAGCGAATGTGATCGCATTGGAAATGATTAATCAAGTGAAGCACATTTAAACTCGGAGCAGTTGAATTCGCTAGTTAAGTAACAGAGGATTTTTTAGCACTCGAGGAAATCGAGATGAAGCACTTGGTAGCTTACCCTTTCAGAATATATTTGGTGGGGGATGGGGAGAGATTGAATCAAAAATGAAGTTCCATTTTAAATAATATCAAATTAATGTAGATGTGAACTGTTTAATTTACTTTTCTGATTCGATAATTAGGTCATTGGATATTGGATCATCGGAGATAATTATAACCCTACATTAGACTGAAAATGTTAATTCTTATTATTTGCTTCCAGTTCCATTCCTGTACAAAATAATGCACTCCTTTACAATTTAATATTCAAACTCAAGTACGACCTTCTATGTAATCTTATAATTAACTTATTTGTTGTACTAATATGAAAAACGAATCTGACAGGGAATCCAATGTCCATACCATGCTCTAAATTTAGGTTTATTTTATGTTGGACTTTCATTGGAATATTTCATACTTTTGTTCTAATAGACTTAAATTATATATAATAAATTGTATGAGTGTGTAGCTTTTGCATTTTTTCAAAATTTGCGTAATATAACAATTGAATCTATCTCTTTCTTCTTCTCTCCATCCATCCATCAAACCATCTTCTCTCTTTCATTTCTATTTTTGCATACGTTGCTTAGGATCTGTGTATATTCTAGTTTAATACCTTATATTATGTTATGTATTCGTATTTTTATTAGAATGTGACATGGGTTCAATGGAAGATCGGACTCTCTAGTTCCAATTTCGCCTAATAAATTCGTTTTGTATTCCTTTGTATTATTTACCAGTTAAATCTGTTTGAGTTTTCGAAAGCAACACAATAACATATCATATTTGTAACGATTAAATTTTAAACGATTGTTTCTTGGTGCTATTCTAAAACTCTAATGTTTTATTTTTTCTCTAAGTTTATTTATACACATAAAATAGCTCTCATATTTCTTTAACTTAATTTAATTTCCGAAAACCTCTTTCTTTAAGCCTGAAATGGTAGGATTGGAATTAAGGTGACACTATCTCAATCCCGCCCTTAAATAAACCGTATTATTATTTCTGCAGAAAATAAATACAGGAGGATCTAAATGCTTGCTTCTTTGACCAATTTAATCGAAAATCGCGTATTAATAACTGAATACTGTTCCCCCGCAGTTTTCATCGGGTTTGAAGAACGGAATTTATTCATTACGTTTTGCTTTTAGTTCAAATATGGAGGAATACTTTCTCTTCCCAACAACAATTCCCAGCATTTTCGAAGCAATTCATTCATATGGATAAAAATTCTCCACATTGCGGGCGCAAAAGAATGCAAATTCTTCATCGGATGTTATGAGTTATTGATTCCCTTTTACAGTGTTCTTTGCGTTCTGTGAAGCGGTTTTATACATGCGAGAATTCTAAATATACAGACATGAATGAGTCAAAGCGCTATACGATGCGTATTACAAAGTTTGTATTCTTGCATATATTCACTCGTCTATTACTAGCATAAGTGTCCCTTTTCAATGATTTAATTTAATTGTTCAATTTGTGTAATATGCTGTTCCGGCGTCACTGAGCGAAAGACAATTCGGCGAAATTAATTCTCGGTGAAGTTGGAACCTAGCGGAGAACAACTTGGTGGCACGCTTTACTAATTACATTACATATTTGTCTGAGGAGATTTTTCATTATTTTTAATGTCAACTTGATTTAAATGTTATGTCCCTCAACGTGTGCCGCTAAGTTGAAATATCCTTGGCAAGCAATATAATGGAGCGCAACTGCACATTCTGAAATTAAAATCAATCAAAAAAATTCTTCATTACCTACCTTCACTATCTCAAAAATATTAGGATAAGACAGTGTACTCCAATTGTTTAGTGTGTACCTCATTCGCGTTAGAAAGGCACTCGGCGTCACGAGAGAGAGGAAAAAAGTGGAGGAGATGGGGGCCTTTTGAGGTGTAATTCCCGCTTTGCGTATTACTTTTTCCTACTCAGGAAGTGCTGCCTCCCCTATTTTCTGACTTGGACTAGGCCCACCTGCGCAGTAGACTACTGAGTGAGTGCCTTCCTAACGCGAATGAGCTTTAGTAATCACTACAGTTATATTTTTTCTAAACATCATAGTCGCAAAATATCAATTGGTACCATCTAAATAAAAGATTCTCAATTCTAGTCGCAGAAATTGGTATAGAATACAGTAAAAATGACTGGGACTCGAAACCCTGGGTTCGAGTCCCAGTCATGTTATGTCATATTGTCGCTATTTTTCACACTTGCTATTCCTTTAGGATCAGCCGCAGGACTTAATCCTGCAAAGTATTCAAACCTTTCCTTAATACTTGAAGAATAGAGTTGAAATTTATTCTTCAGTTACATACATTTTTGTTTAACATTTAAATCATGTTGTCATTAAGATAATGAAAAATCTCTTCAGACATACATATCATATAACTATTAACGTAGGTCCCGAGATGTTTTTCGCCAAATTCCATAGCCGGGTTGCTATGTCGGCGAGATATAATTTCGCCGAGTTGTCATTTCACCTACTTTATTTTCGAACCAAAATACATATGCATTGCTGTTTAAGGGCATGAAAATGCATTGCGTAAATAAAATACCTATAACTTTACATTCTACTTCTGATTTCGAGATGCTGACCACGTTTTATACAAGGTTAAATCCAAGCAGAAAAACTAATCATTCTCAAACATGCTGTGACACTTGAGATAGCGATCGGCCTTGGTAATCAACATTTTGGAATAATTTCTGAGGTTATTTTAAAAAATCCTATAGCAGTTAAGTAATCGTAGAAACACTTACGTTTCTACTATTAGCTCCTCAACATACGTTAAAGCGTTTTCCACTAAGTCTTCTAGGGGAGGGTCACTGTATCCAGCTGGATCGTGTCCCTTCGGGTTCGCCTATGATACACTTTATTTCAGTATATTTTGGTACTTAAGTATTATTCCGGCAATGGGTTTCGTTAAAGTTAAAAGAGAAAGCGGTTTGCGGATTATCGGTGATTGTTCAAAATACCTATGCAGATGTATCCTACAGAGAATGTTAAGAAAGACAATTTTACGGGAGGTCTTTCATCAGCAGATCTCATGAAAGTATTCAGAGATTAAACATACTTACGCTGCTGCCCGCTTGCAAGGTTTAAATGTAAATATAAATATAGGTTTAAATGTAAATATAATTATGTACGAGGGTCGTTCGGAAAGTAATACCTCCTATTTTTATTCGTGGAAACTACAGGAGATACATAAATGACAACAGCACAGGAAAATAGAGCGATATGTCCGCTACAGACTGTCATTTTTCCACATAGTCACCACCATTCGTTATGCACTTTTGCCAACGATGAACATGCCGCGCTTGTAAAAATCGGAATCAGCTGAGTCTAACCACTTTCTTACAGCTTTGACAACAGCATCCGAGTCTTGAAAATGTTCGCCACGTAATCCATCTTTTAGAGGCCCAAAGAGATGGAAGTCTGAAGGCGCTAAATCGGGACTGTATGGTGGATGTGGTAAGGCAGTCCAGCCAAATTTTGCAATGAGTTGCGTGGTGAGTTTTTTATTCTTCTGTAAGCATCCGCGGGACCCATCTTGCACAGACTTTGCGATAACCAAGATGTTCCAACATTGTTTCCAAGGCATTACAGCCGACATTCAGGTTTGCACACAATTCTCTGGTCGTTATCCGCCGATCAGCACGGATGAGTTGATCAAGACGCTCTTCATTCTGAGGGATGACAGCTGTGCAGGGTCGACCGGGCCGTGGTTTGTCATGCACACCCTTTTCACCACCTTTAAAATACCGTACCCATCGCCTCACATTGCTCACGTCTATTGTATCGTCTCCATACACCTTTAGCAAGCGTCGATGGATTTCAATTGGCGCAATTTCTTCAACAGTGAGGAATTCAATCACACATCGCTGTTTAATACGCGCATCCATATCAGACTCCATTTTGGGACACTCCTCTGCTGGCGCCGTTCAAGCATTAGCACTACACCAACGACATCTGGCTCGGACATTCAAAGTCAGCACAAAAAAATAGGAGGCATTAGTTTCGGAAGGACCCTCGTACATCCAGGCGCTCCCGTAGCGGTGGCTGATTGACACAATCCCCCTCAAAGTTCTACAACTATTTATACGGTACTGACATCTTGAGGGATATTTGGTCGCTTAAAACATACCTTTATAGGAAATACTTTCTAATTATGAGAATCAATCAGTTTGTGTTACGACTTAAATGGGAATTCTGGATGCGCTCCTGTTTATATAACACATGAAGACATGAAAGATGAAGCAGCTCTACATGGAAGAATGCATTAAATTTAGCAACAAAAATGTAAACGACGATCGCTAAATACGACATTTAAAGCAATATAAATACTAACGAAAATCGCTAAATACGACATTTAAAGGCATCGAGATGAAGGTGCACTGAGTACGGCAACAAATTCGTTCTCATAAACACCTTTCACCATCTGGCCAGAGGCCTTTGGTCAAGGGACGCCAACCCTATGCATACAATATGTTTCCGATTTACTTTAATCCCAGGACTTATTTTAATACAAGAAATTAAACTCACGCAATTGGAGCACTTACCCAAATGCAGCAAATACTACTTTTCAACTTCGATGCAGCGATTAAAAGAAGGAAAATAACCTTAGTATTCGGTTATCGACGGGGAATAAATCCTACGCTCGATTAAGTCGCGGCTCTCCGAATACTTCAGCGAGGCTGAAATAATGATCATAGACCCAGTTTCCTTACATCAATCGGCCGAATAATTTTTGGATAACACTTTTCTCCGTCCCAATGCTCTCTCAACAGCAGGGACTCGGATGCCTACCATTCACTCCCATTTCGAAATTCAATCTTCTTTTCGCAAGGATCAGTTTCCCTCCTCATTCCTCATCCTGAATTGCCGCTGCATTAATTACCTCAGAACTTTTGTAATGAAAAACGAAAATCGGCGCTTTACTCCGTGCAGTCGGGCGGATTTTTTCCGACAAAAGCGTTGAAAATGCCGATTTTTTCTCCTTGTTTATTTATTCGACGCCTAATAAAGCGGTCTCGGCATCAAACTTTTGCCCCCCGGCGGGATCGGCGCAGTACGCGAAAAAATACGATCCATCGCATTTGCGAAAGCGCGCCGTGAAGGAGAATGAGGACGGCCAAGTGGCGGCTGAAAGGCACTGCGCCGGAGAAGAGTTTGGATGCGGTGAGCCAGGGAAGGGATGTTAAGAGGTGCGAAGCGTGGGTGCGAGAACTCGGAGGAGACCGTCTTTATGGTGAGACTTGGAAGAGCGGTCTTAAGGATGTGAGAATGACCAATCGCTTAAGATTGAATCTTCACTTCCGCATTAGTAGTTGTAGCGGGCGATCTCCTAGGGGAATGGCTGGCTACATTAAGTCCTTCCAGTGTTTCTAGGAGTAATTCTTCGGAACCAAAATCTCAACTGTCCTAATAATAACAATAATAAAAATAATGATGATCATGATAATAATAATGACAACAACAACAATGACAGCAAAACAACTACAATAATAATAATATTTTTATTCCATACCCCCATATAACATCAAGCCCTGTCAGGTACAATAATAGATAGATTAATGGAATATTTGCCATACATTTTGGAAAATTACATGTTTACAACTTAATTGTTCGTTAAATATACCTAAGTTGGGGTTGATGTTAGGTTAAACGAGAGAAAAGACTACATAGTCTCCATTTCACCTGAAATAAGGACGTTCTTTTACTTCTATAGTTTGCACCAGAGAATATCTCAACACGCCCTTTAATAATATCTCAACACGTCTCAAGCGTCTAGTTGTGTTTATTCATTTGTCTATGTAGTAAAATCTAACAGATAAATGCATATGCATAAACACATATATGTCGGTTTTATTTCTAAGCCTTAGAATTTAAACAAGAAGAAATGTGTGAATACATATAAATATTTACGTATACCGATTTCTCACCTCCTCCTTTACGATGTTCGCAGCACTCTAAGTAGAAGTGTGAATGCCAAATAAAAATGACAGTCCGGACCGAAAGTACCGTTATAAAGAAACTTTTGCCCCGCAGAGTGTCCTACAAATTAGAGTAACATTTAGTACAATTTTCAGCCTACGCTTTAAATAATTTATACTATTTACGTGGAAGCTTTTTTCAGTTTCCCTTGTTTCTTATGAAAAATTTTTAACTAATTATTAAAAGATTCGAAGGAATTGCCTCCCCCGTCTCCGTGCTTTGTCAGTCCCTGGTCTAGTCAATTAATTTGCTCTAACTTTTAGGTTACTTCAGATTCCCAAATTATTGACGCATTATTGAGAATTTTGTACGTCGTGTACTTACGCGTGTTCGATCTCACATCGTACATTAATCGGTATAGAATCACATGTTTGATAATTAAAACCGAACATTGTTCACATCTTTAATTTTAGAAATGTAGTCTGTTATTGGCGGCATGATGTCCAAAACTTTTAAATTACCATCAGTAAATCTATGCCGTAACACTAATGCAAAAGACAAATCTGCAAGAGCTATTAATCTAAAGATCCTTAAGTCGCATCAAATAGGGCGAACGAATCCGCCGTTCAAAAATTCAATGTAATGAAACCGATGATGATTAAACCCCAGCCCTGCTATATTTTCTTATCTCTTGAATCTTTTTAGACGTAAATTGTAGTTTTAATCCGAAAGTAATCAACCCATTTCCGAGTCTGGTGCAGCATATTGTAAAATACAAGTCGTTTCCGATTATCTATTTTACGCATGATGCCAAATATCATAACTAAGGTTTAGGTCAGCTTTAAAAGCTTCCGTATGAGTGATAAAACTCAATGACTTTTCTCGCGATAAGAGCGCCATCTGTGGGCAATATGTATCTTCAGATTCAAATACATTAATTACTATTCAAAAGAGTTGTTAAACTTTCGAAAAAACTTCAGGTAGTAGCTATACCTCAGAATCTCTTGTGAATTTTTCACAAGTAAATGTGTTTGTAATGTAACGTATTTTCAGAAATAAATGTTCAATAATTAATGACATTTTAGTAATTTAACATTTTCCTAACCTTACAAATGAAAATTATTAGAAAAATCAACTGTAGGCGTTAATTGCATCCAAACTTTAAGTAGATAATACATTTTCCCACTTAGAATTTATGTAACTGCTCTGCTAGTATTAGTCCCTGAATAATAATGTATAATTAAAATGGATTTTAAAAAACGCTTACATGAGAGTCTGGATTTATAATATTTTTAGTAAAGATCTAAATTAATATCCTTGCTTTCATATCAACTATATAAGAGATTAACTATAATTTTCCCTATAAAAACAATTTACCAATACCTTTTATAAAACCAATCTAGCAATACTGAGCCCTGAAGTTAACATTAATGAACGTCTATTTTGGGTATATACTCGTATAATAACACCTTGCATAAGGTACTATCATAAATGGATGGACGGAACAATTGCCATGTATTTTGGAGCAATTGATGTTCATGCCTTTATTGTTCTTCCATTATACCTAAGATGGCGTTGATGTTGAGTTAAACGAAAGACAAGAATATATATTCTATTTCGCCCGTAAAAAGGACGTTATTTTATTTCATTTATTTGCGGTAGTCTTTAGCGCTGGAGTTATAACTCAATATGTCTCAAGCCGCAGCCGGAACTTTGGTCCGCGGAGATTTGGTCCGCTACGATGTGGTCCCACGACAATTTGGTCCCACGACGATTTGGTCGACGACGATTTGGTCCGCGGCGGCTGGGTGTTACGAGTAACGACACGCGATAAATCGGTTGTTGGGCAAGGCTGAGATTACTCAGAATTAATTGTTATTGTTCTTGCTGGATAGAATGCAATAGTTTTGTTAGTATTTAACCTTTTGTTAAACAATAATTAGAAGTATGCCTTACCGGAATCGGAACGTGCAATAGGGGAGGAAAACAGTTATCCGGACGTAAAAAATGTGACAAAAGTATTGTTTATGTATAAATTAAAGTCTTTGATAAGCTGATTGACACAATCCCCCTCAAAGTTCTACAACTATTTATACGGTACTGACATCTTGAGGGATATTTGGTCGCTTAAAACATACCTTTATAGGAAATACTTTCTAATTATGAGAATCAATCAGTTTGTGTTACGACTTAAATGGGAATTCTGGATGCGCTCCTGTTTATATAACACATGAAGACATGAAAGATGAAGCAGCTCTACATGGAAGAATGCATTAAATTTAGCAACAAAAATGTAAACGACGATCGCTAAATACGACATTTAAAGCAATATAAATACTAACGAAAATCGCTAAATACGACATTTAAAGGCATCGAGATGAAGGTGCACTGAGTACGGCAACAAATTCGTTCTCATAAACACCTTTCACCATCTGGCCAGAGGCCTTTGGTCAAGGGACGCCAACCCTATGCATACAATATGTTTCCGATTTACTTTAATCCCAGGACTTATTTTAATACAAGAAATTAAACTCACGCAATTGGAGCACTTACCCAAATGCAGCAAATACTACTTTTCAACTTCGATGCAGCGATTAAAAGAAGGAAAATAACCTTAGTATTCGTTTATCGACGGGGAATAAATCCTACGCTCGATTAAGTCGCGNTGGTTAGATTGAAACAGGAAGATAATTCCAATTACGTCCATTTTAATAGTTATTATAAATGAAAATTTCCTTTCAACGGAAAATATACCAACTTAATACTATAAAAATTCTTGTTGGTGGTCACTGAGATCATTACAAGCGATCAGAAAAATAGACGGATTGCTGCATTACAGCAGCTCGAAGCGTTTTCGTGCGCGCCGAGATCTGCGCTAATTCCTGAATATAAATTCGTATTTTAACGTTATCAATAAACTTAGAAGGTTTAAATTTAAACAGGAAATAGGTGATGTATTTTTACTGAAACTTTCTCGCTTAAAGGTTTTTCCTACTGTAATCTAACGAAAAGTAACTGGCGACTATATTTCTCAATGCATTTTCCAGAAAACTCTCGATATTCCCATAGAATTCCCCAAAACATTTCTCTCCGAAATCTTTTAGAGGAAAAAAAATAATATTTGTGGGAAGTGGATGAAATGTAAATGATTTTGATACCAAGAAAGACCATGTTACACGAAAAGTAGACCCAAATACTTCGGTTCAAAGACAACCGCAAGTAACTAACAACCAAGAAAGATTTAAAATTATGAAATTAACAAATAATCATTATTCATATGATTGTCTTGCTTCTTAACCCTGGGATTAGAGAGGACACTGAAATGTTCATGATCTCGACTGAGTCGACAACCCCCTTCCTTTCAAGGATTCCCAACTTGCGCTTGAGAGTATATCCGCAACTATTGCTTTTCTACAGTCCTTGAAGAAAATTAGGTAATTAATAATAGTTAAATACTAATTCCTAACCCCTATTAATGAAAATAATTAGTACATTCTACAGAATTACAGTACAGTATTACGGTAGTTGTTAATGTAAACCATTTTCCAAGGATACCTCTTCACTCCCACAAGGAACTTATATAATTGCTCTAATAGGATTACGCCCTGAACAATAAAATATATTTTAAGTGGACTTTAATTAATATTCACCTTAGAGTCTGGCATTATAAATATTTTAGTGAAGATTATAGTTATCATTGCTAACACATCATCTACGAGTATATCGGAAATTAACTATAATTTTATTTTAAAAGACATAAATACGAATACCTTTATAAAACCAATCTCGCAATACTAAGTCCTGAAGTTAACATTAATTAACGTCTATTTTGGGTATATATAAGAACACCTTCTTTAAGGTACAATCATACATGGACGGACGGAATATTTGTGAAATTTTTGGATAATTCATGTTCATTCCTCAAATGTTTATTAAATATACCTAAGTTGGGGTTGATACAGAATTAAATAGAAGAGGGCACTTTATACTCTCAATTTCGCCAGAAAAAGGATATTATTTTATTTCAGTTACAGTTATAAGCGCTGGAATAATATCTCAGTATGTCTCAATCGTATCCTGGTGATCTATCCATCCTATCACACAACACCTATCGCGTCGTGTGCTTAATGACCGCAGCATAATCATAAAATTCGGAAATTTCGTTACCAGAGTTTCTTTCATTCCGAGACTCATTCTTAATTTAGAAGACAAAGCCATATTCTCTAGTACGTTTTACAAAGAAATGCTTCACCGTTAACTGCTCTAAATTAGGGCGAAAATATCCGCCGGACAAAAAATTTCAGTGATAAAAACATAATAAATATGTCCCTGCTATATTTTCTTTTCTACTGCATCTTTTTACACAATCAATGTTCTTTTAATCCGAAATTAATCAACCCAAATCCGAGTTCGGTGCATTATATCGTGAAATATTCCTCATATTGGATTACTCTACTTTTACTAATGATGAAACATATCCAAAGGAAGGTTTAGGTCAGCTGTAACAGCTTCAGTGTCAACCAAAAAACTAAAACTTTTTTTGCGATGAGAGCACCATCTAGCGACTAAATGTATCTTCAGGTTCAAATAAATTTATAACTATTCAAAAGAGTTGGTTGCATTTCAATAACAGTCAGGTAATTCAGCACAATCACTTGTGCATTTTTCACAAATGAATGCATTGTAATGTAATGCATTTTTCACAGATAAGTGTCAATAATAAATGTAACAATAGCGATATAATGATTCCTAACCTTACTATTGAAAATAAATTGACCATAAAAAACGGTTGTTAATGTACTCAGTTCTAAAACTAGATCCACATCTACCCTCCTAGAAGAACTTATGTAACTGTCCTGTTAGTATTAGGACCTGAATAATAACGTATCGTTAAAAAGGACTTTAACTAATGTTCACTTTAGAATCTGGCATTACAAATATTTTTCGTAAAGACTATAGTTATTCATTGCTAACACGCATTTACGAGTATATAGGACTTAACTATAATTTTCCTTTAAAAGAAAAAAAAAGACCAATACCTTTGTGAAATCAATCTTGCTATGCTGTGCCCTAAAGTGAACATTGATAAAAGTACATTTTGTGTATATATAACTACACATGCCTTTAGATACAATCATACCTGGAAGGATGGAATAATTGTCACATTTTTACAGCAGTTCATGTTCATGCCTCCATTGTTAATTAATTACACCAAAATTGGGGCTTATGTTGATTTAAACGAAGGAAAAAATTATATAGTCTAAATTTCGCCTTAAATAACAACAAGATATATTATTTCTTTTACTTCTGCCAGAGATTTCAGCGCTGGAATTATAACTCAAGCGTCGCCTTGTGTTTTTTTTCATTTGGCTCTGTAGTAAAGTATAACAGATACGTGAAAGGAAATGTGGGTTTTAAACGTAATTCGCAAAATTTACTCAAAAAGAAATTGTGGATCCATGAAATTAACTACGTATACTGATTTTTCACCTCCACATTTACACTTTTAGCAGATGGCTATGTACAAAAGTGAATGCCAATCGATATTGACAGTTCGGACAGAAAACATCCATATAAAGAGACATTTTCCCGCAGCGTGTCATACATATAGTGTAAGGGTTAGTACAATTTTCAGCAAACGACTACAACAATTTTATGAAGCAACTTGATTTCAATTTCCATTGTTTCTTATAAAAAATAGGCTGCTCTGCACTGAAAATTAATTATTAAAAGTTTCGAGGGATTTACCTACTTCGTCTCAGTGATTTGTTAATTGATCTAGTTAATTAAATTTACCCTAACTTTTAGGTTACTTCGGATTACCAAATTGTTCGTACATTAGTGAGAATTCTGTACCTCATCAACCTTCGCGACTTTGATCTCACACCGTATATTTACATTGTTAGGTAAAGAATGACATGTCTAATAATGAAAACCAGCATTGTTCACAGCTTAATTTTTAGAAGCATCATAACCCATTATATGCGGCACGATGTTAAATTACTTAATTTTACATCAAAACTGTTACATTTTCATATGTATTGCATCTTCCTACAAGAACATTGATGATTTAATCGGAAATTAATCTAACCATTTTTGAGTTCGGTACAATATGTCGTGAAATACAAATTGTCCTCCATTATATAAATTTTACGTTTGATGGCAAACATCCTAAGGAAGGGTTAGGTCAACTTACATAGCTTCTGTATCAGAGATAAAACTCAAAGAATTTTCTTACGATGTGACCACCATCTAGTGACAAATTGTATCATCAGGTTCAAAAACATTTATTCTATTAAAAAAAGTTGTTAAACTTCTGAATATAATTCAGGTAAAAGCAAGTCAGCAGAATCACTTCAATATTTTTCACAGATAAATGTACAATAAACATAATAAATGTATTAATATTATTGATACTTTTTCCTAACCTTACTAATGAAACTAAGTAGCAAATTCAACTAAAGTTTTACTCAGTTCTACAAGTAGATTCCACATCCCCTCCCTCCCAGATTCACTCCACTCCCAGAAGAACTTATGTAATTTTCTGCTAGTATTAGGCCCACAATAACTCGTGCCTTAAGGTACAGTCTTTCTTGGACGGAGGGAATATTTCCTATATATTTGGGAGCAGTTCTTGTTCATAC
>KZ309430.1:34673-45224 GCA_000376725.2 Ladona fulva
ATGTTGAACTACAGTACTGACTGTAATAGTTAAAATCTCTGAAAATTTTCCTCTCAAATCGTCAATTTTTGCCATTGCTTCTAAATAGGCCTAAATACACAATTTATTCTTATGGGAAAATGCATGAGCATGGAATCTTCATCATCATAGGGACTGGTTGTTTATAAACTCACAATTTCACTAAATATTTGTATATTTTGTCTAATTTTTTGCAACTTCCAAATGAATGCAATATTCACAGCCATAATAAGAATCAGTATTTAATTTCCATTCTTTGTACTTATCTAAATATCATAGGACTATTACTTTTACAGAGAAAATTTGATTTTGCAAAAGAAAATAATTTTGTAACTGATAAAATTGAACTTAACATGTATTTCTTATGGAAATCTATCTGAATGATCTGGGTACAAACCCATCATAGCTATCAAATAAAAAGTTGACAGTAATTCCTTATGGGTCTCAGAGAACATGTATGTAAAAATTGATGCAAATCAGACAAACTGTGTGGACTCCAATTTCAGAAAAACAAACATACACAAACAAACCCACAGAATGTTTGCTTCATATACATAGATTAAAATGCAAACTCTGCATCAGAAACTTAACATTATTGTAAAATTTAATTTGTTCCCATGGAGAAATTCTAAGTTAGAATTCACATGCATGCAAGATAAATTAGCAAACAAAATTGAAAAATATATTTACAGGAATACCTAGTTTTATGAAACATTTACTGCTTGAGCGCCAGTTGTTTGTTACATTATCTATCCATAAATTAGAGACACAAGGATATAAAAAGTTTTCAATAATAAATATTTACTTGTAGCTAATAATGCAATTTAACTAACATATACTATTTAATAATGGTAGATGAAGAAATATTTTCTAACCCATACTTAAGATGAAAAGAATTTTTTAATTTTTTTCTAAAACAACTTTTTCTTGCATCTATTTCTCTTATTTTATGCTCATTGTCAGATTATCCAAAGTAGGAGGAGGGAAGGATAATAAAATTCCAATAAGAGGGAGAAAAGTGCCAGAAACCAACATTCCTTTCTCTGAAATTTGTTTTCAGAAGAACTATAGGGTCATAACATATGGTTTTCTATACCTCTTATGGTTTCAAGATTAAGGAAAAAAACATTCTTTTTTAATCTAAAATACTTTCTACAATGCTCTTCCATCCTTATGATAGACTTTCAAGGCCTCTCTTCTAGAATTCACTCATCCGTTAAAAAAAATACAGCATCAGTTCCATTTTTACTTCAACTGAAGCATTCATATTATCCCCCACAGGCATTGTAGAGTCATCCTCTCTGTTTAAGACTAAGCACTGTCTTGATAGAAGAACATCTTTTGTCTTGAATCAAAGATAGTCATTTATCTTCAAACGCTGACTCAAGCTCCTCAAGATGCTCGCACTAGATTTTCTTTCTCATCCTTTGGTTAAAAGTTCACTCTTCTTGAGTATTCTTAACCGAGTATAAAAATTCACTTGGATTTATCAGAATAAATTCCAGACACTCAATGACACTTTAAAATAGTTACACTATATATAATTTGGAGGCTACATTAAAATACTAACAATGAATTCATATCAAAAGGCAGAAGCAATTTACGGTCAAACTAGTAACTGCAAGTCTGACATACAGATTTCAAACATGTGATCCAATCCCAAGGAAAAATGGACAAGAAAAATGTCTGACAGAGACAGAGGCACTAATTTGTTTCTGTCATTTTTTGCTAAAGGAAAAACGTCACATCACGGAGCTGGCAATTTTTTAGCATGAAGACCAAGAGTATCACACAGGAGAATTAACGTCAATGCAAGTCAACAGTAGACATAAATAGCTATACCTTGTGTTGGGATGAATATATTGTTTGAAGACATAATTTTACATGAATAGAATCAATGGTAAAATCCATATTATAACAAAGTTCTGACACCACGATCTTGGAGGTTATTTCAAATGCTTCTTTATTCAAATACTTAGATTGCAGCGGTGTAGTAAATCATTATCTTTTGTGTTGGCCTTTGTTAACTAACCTTTTCCAAACCTGCAATACATGTCCTCAAGGAACTGTTACCTTCTCGCATCTCAGTGTCCATACCATAATTCTCGCATTCCCAGGAATTACTCACAAAATATATTATGCTCCCTTAGCTAAACATTTAACTCTAGAGTTGATTGGTTTTTCTTTAATGAAAGTTGCTAAGCAACAATAAGTAGTGCATCAGGAGTAAGATGGATCACCTACATCCGAACTCATTTCTGAAAGAATGAATTCATTACTTTTAACATTGATTGCAGATTCATTCAGTGTTTGCTTTCGATTAATTTACCAATAAATTACTTTCAAATTTTATGCTGATGACAATTAAGGCAATAATTAAGAGAAACACCCTGAAACAATCTACACATATTACTGAAAATGTTATCAGCACCAAATAATAAAATAATCATGAATAAGNTACACATATTACTGAAAATGTTATCAGCACCAAATAATAAAAAAATCATGAATAAGATTAAGGGAGTCCTAATTTCCTGTTTCATTACTTTCAATACCTACACCCACTTACGCAACATTGCAAAGATTAATTTTAATAGTAATATTATTACTAAAGATCCATGTGAAATATCCATGATAAGGTTCACTGTCACTATTTGGAACAGTTTTCTGAGATTATATATCAGGCATATTTGTGATAATGTTGGTAACTGAAGGTAAGAAAAAATGATTGCTCCATGCACCTGTTCTCTTTCTGTTAGAGAATCAGCAAATTGGAGGTCCATAGAGTTGATTTTGCAGTAAAAAGATATATTAGACTTGTTTGACGATTCTAAATTGTGAATTCATTCAATCTGCACTATCTATAACTCATACATTAGAGCTGCCATCGCGTATATGCAACATTTCCATCAATGTCCTTCTTAAAATTAGGTCTGTCCTTCTAAATGGGTGTCAGCTTCGGAGCTGATACCCATGCTGTGACCATTCCTTTAAACCGAATGTCACACACCCTTCCCAGAGAAAGAAATACCATAAGCAGAGGGAGAGAGGGAGGGACTGTTTACAATATTGCAACATGTTCCGCTGTAGGAGTTTTTAAGAGTATCCTGAATCTTATTTTGCCCTGAAATTTTTGAGTTATTTTTGCTCACTTCAACTTAAGTGATAATATTATGTAATACCACTGCCGATGGCGGAACACTCCATTAACGAGAACCACCAGATCAAATTTGAGGACACCAAAATCCTGGCGAGAGGGATATTGGGATAGATTAATGAAAGAAGCAATTGAGATAAGATTAAATCCCAACAATATGAATTGTGACGAGGGGTATACCCTGAGCGAAGCCTGAAATGGGACTCTATGGAGAATAGCCAAACAACGAGCAGCGACCAATCAGGATGCAGCAGGTACCTGAAAAGTGGAAGGTGACCATGGGCGATCTATATATAGGACGCACAATTTACGGACTCGACATCCCTGAAGATGGCTTTGGAGTGTGAAGCTGAAACATTGGAGACAATCCACCAGACGACCCGGCTTGTATCCTGAGAAAACTTTCTTCGATAGTTAAACAATTTAAATATTTGAATTTATCCTCCTCCAGCATTTGAGAAAAATGACACAATGTTGTACTTTCTTAATGTTGAACTACAGTACACAGAATGATAGCCCTAAATTTAACTGGTTAGATTGGTGAATGAAAAATAGAAACCTTCCAAACAAAGCTTGTGGTTTGGTTTGTTGTTGTGTCCAAACGATTTGGAAGAAATTACCTTTCCTAGCATAGGTTTCCTACAAGTTAGCTAACACCTTCCCTGAAGTGGCATTTTACAATCCAAGCACAATTGGGAGGATGTTGGGAAACAATAGAATTCAGGGACAAAAAGGATGTAAGTGGAGTTTATGAGCTATCCTGTGGTCACTGTGAATCCAAGTACACTGGAAAAACAGGCCAGGACCTAAAAACAAGAGCTGCAGAGCATAATAAGGACTTCCAACTCCACAGGGGGCTGCTTATCTCCAACTTCACCTTACACCTGCTTGATAAGTGACACCAAAGCAATTTCCAACTGAGATGCCATCACAGGGAGAGATAAGGACCTTTTGGAAGAATTGGAAATCATTTCCTTTCCTAATGAAAAGAACCTCAGGAATGAACATATTTTCCCAAATCCATCACCTTTGTTTTCCCTTCCGAAAAAACTCTTCTGTGACCATTCCCTTTCCAACTTCCTTACCTCCTCCCTCCCTAACCATCCCCCCTCTCTGGTTCCTCCCTCTTGTATATAAATACATCTCTTTGTATATTTCCTTACTTGATAATGCTGGCTCCCCTGTGAAACTAGTTGTTACTAAAAAAATATTCTGTGAAAGATTACAAAGTTTTTATCATTTCATTAATTATTCCAAACAAAGAATCAATAAATCAAGATTTCTGATAAAACATTACCAACACATCCAAACAAATATTAACTGGATTTCATCTTGCAAATATTGAAAAATATCTAAAATAAGAAGTATACAAAATACTATAGTTTCCCAGGAGATATATTAACTGAATTAGACAATACTTTGAATCATTCAATGTTAAACTAACAAAATTATCCAGAAATTCAAAACCTCTCTCTAAAGTCCTAAAATTGATAGCTGTCGTTTTAATTCCTCAAACAAAATTAACCTGTAAGTTTCATTGCCACAAAATAGAACTTTTACACTTTCCTCTCCTACTTTAACTTAGTTTTCCATAATATTCAGAAAATTATTTTTCATTGGAAATGTGGCTTTTCCTATTTTTAGTTTGCAATAGACTCAACTATGAGACCATTTGTTTCTTGAGGTTTTATCGGTCATTTTCCTTATTTCAAAAACCTCTTTATCATACAATCTTCTTAAGATTAGCAGTAAAATGATTCACTGACTTATTAGGAAAGACAAATTCATTAAGAACTTTCTAAAATAAAACTCCATTTAAGACTTCTTCACTACCAATCTAATTAACGCCTTCTTCTATACAAATAAATCCATAGTGTTGTAGTCCACACCTCTCTTATGTCTGCTCAACAAATTCCTCACTCAGGGTACAGTATCTGAAAATTGAAGCATTCTATTGACTTTTCTTCGTAGAAAAAGGTAATTGAGAAATTAATAATTATCTGCTTCACCCTGCAGCCTGTAATGGGTGTTAGAAATTATACATATTCATAAAATTTATTTAGTATGCATCTAAAAGTTTAAAATGAAAGGCAGTAATCAAAACAAAATTCTTAGTTCTTGAAGAGACATTTTAAGGATACAGACCTCTCATTTGGTTCCAAATTACAACTATAGTCAACTTTAAAAATATAAGGTATCATATTATTTATTCATACATTCATCTTTTCATTCATATGTTTTAGAATCAAATTCATGCTCACCATGAATTTTAATAATAACCTTTTTCATCACAATATTCATTTTGAATATATTATTTTCTTATTCCAGTGGCCCTTGTGAGTTGCACAGGCCTACTCTGGAGCAAACATCTATTTTCCATAATAAGGATAAGGGATTTCCATATAAGGGATTCTAAAAAAATTGATCTTCAAAAGCTGACAAAACTAAACCTAAGGTTAGAATACTGTTTGGTATCAGAAAATATTTTCACCAACCTAAGGTTTGAATTGAAAGAGTTAAAATGTATCTTTTTTGCCAATCCATTGATTCAAGATGGAATACCAATGTAATAATAATGAAAAATATATTCTCTTATGGGAAATCGATTATTCACATTGCAGTTCTTGCTTTCTCTGGCAGAAGTTGTCAGCATTAATTTTGAAAAGGTAGTGAGATGAAAGTTGGCAAATTTTGAAAGAATTTCAAGATTTTGCAAATGAAGATTCTATAAGAATAAGGAACACAGCTGTGGTAAGACATAAGAGTTAGATAAAATCTTCACATAGTCGTTGTTTGCGAGCAAACTAACCGTTGAAGAATTCCATTTGCAACTATTGTTCTTGATACCTATTTTGACAACTATGTTGCCATCTTTGGGAGAGAAGAATAACTGAATATGAATAAGAAGAATAAATGAAGATTGCTTAAGAAAACTACATTTATGCTTGACGTGATGGCTGGATTGTTCGGCTGTGGGGCAGAGAAGATTTACTCTATATAAAATAGATAACTATGGCTTTCTAATGACATATCGGTCTCAAAGGTGATGATTTAAGTCCTCTGTGTAATGAGAAAATAGGGATGGCATGGGACATTCTAGTAAGGCATCAAACTGTAATAATTATAGTTCCAGGATTGCTTTGGTTCAACAAAAATACCAAATCTCAGTTCAGTTCAGTAAGTTTTAACTTTTGTTAACTACAACATAGCAATTTATTTTACACAAATTTACTTTTAAAAGAGTGGAAAGCACACAAAACTTGGAATCAGAAAACTTGCAATTTGACGCCTACCTTTTCATCTTATCTTGGCAACAGTGCATGAACTCAGTGCTTTCTTTCTGTGAGATGCCCTGTTAAATATAAATTCACATAAAATAAATTTATAAGCTGTAGCTAACATCAGTTAAAACATGCAAAAACTCCTACTCACCAACTTTGCATTGCTACATCCATTTTAGAGAAAAAGTTATTTTACAAAATTGATAACTTTTTGTTGGGCAACCACATTAATCTGAAACTTCTTGCTGCAGTTGAGAATGAGTTTTTAAATTTTATACCGAAATTCTGTTTCGATTAGATACATAACATTTAAGAAATAAATTTTCAAAGTGAGCACTCCATTAAGGATCACATGAAAACAGTCACTATTTTTGTTCTACCAGTGATTAAACATCACAAAATAGACAAAAACAACATTTTTCATTTTAAGGTTGAATACAAGATGTAACAAGCAAAACTTGATGCAAATTGTTTTTCTTTGATGCTGCTATTTTAGTTTTCATTCAACTCCAAACTCAAGTATCTACGATAATACATCTGACACTGGTAGGATAAGTTTTCAAGTAATCAGCACAGAGAGAGACAAGAAAAAAAACTGGAAGAAAGCAACAGCTAGAAAATAATCCATTCCATATATAAAATGCCTAAAGTATGCAGTCAATTTCTCACAGCAATATTCCTTGTGGTGGACAATTGCTTGCTGGAGAATTTTCCCTGCGGACAATTGCTCACCGCAGATTATTCCTCATCAGCAAAATTGCTCACCCCAACTATTTATAACTACCAGAATAGCAGGGATCTCATTTTTGCAGAATTTATTACCACTCGCAAAGAAATAATTTACCACCTCTTCATAAGAGAATTTTACCGAATACCTTGAATACTTGAGTTTTTTAACCAATTAATTATTGTTTACTTGATATGTGATGGCAATACTTTGTGGAAGGCCATGATACTGAGGATAAAAGCACTTCCACAGTATAATTAATCGAGCAAAAAGTTTTGCTAGCAAGCTAGTGAAATAGTAGAATACTTAGAATGCTGTACATTTACATTTGCATTAGGATCCCACGAGCAGCCATATAGCCTATGGTAGGGATCTGCAAACATAGTTACGGTATGTCAACATAAACAACCAAAGAGGTGGAAGTATGGATTAAGGTTTAGCATCGTGACCTTCAGGAGTAAGTATGTCCTTTCTCCAACACGAACACATCAGTGTTGGACATGGGGGACCCTCCGTAGGAAGTCTTTATTGTGATCTTAACTGCAGCATTCTCCAGGTATTCAAATAAATTTAGCATTGCAGTTCCCATGAGAGTTCATAAACCCCACTGCTATCAAGTCCCTTTTGTTTACTGAATATTTAATATTCATGTTGAAGGGAGTACTAAGTCCTGCTTTGATGTTTACTGGTAATGCATTCTCTAATCTGTATGAAACCTTTGGATATTCCAAAGGGAAAAACATAGAAGTGACCTTTAATACTGATCTCTTCTTATTTTTTTTCTGTGGAAGATTATGTTAATTTCATGCTAGAAGTACATCTCATAAAATATGTTTCATTACTACGAGTTCCTCTTAACATCTTCCATGCCAATGGCCACCTCAGGCGATCATGACTCTCTATTGCATGGGGCATATGACCACCTGAGGCACCCAAGTACAACTCGGCAGTTTTTATGGCCCACTGTATTTTTGAGCCATAATTTTTTCTGCTAGCCCTAATGATATAAGTCTTGTGTTTAAACTGGGTGCTTCATTGCTGATTTTGTGGGTTTTTTGCTGTGATTGAAGATTTTATTGTCTGCACCCGCTTTTTTTCTTTTGAAGTATCAGGTAAATGAATAAGAATTTGTTATTAATTTTTTGTTCAATATTTGACAGAATATTAACTTATATTTAATTTCCTTTTCATACTCATAATTCCCTCATTTTAAATATTTATATTGTGTTTAAAAGTTAAACAAACAACAGGCTTTCATTGCTACTGTGGCAATCTTTTTTAGCCTTCTTTTCTTTTCTTCGAGAGTGATAAAAACGCACTTAGAAGAATTGATAAGTGGAAGAGTGATAGTTCAAGAACAGTCATATCGTCTACTAGTAAGTATTCTTAGTATATCATTTCTTTATTTTAAGTTTCTGCATAATAGTTTAGTTTCTGCATGATAGTTTAATGCTTGGTTAGTATGTGCAGCATNGCCTGAGGACAGCGTTTAGGCCTTCCCGGAAACTAGAAGACCTCCTGAGGAATGGGAAGGACCCTGTGAAGCCCGAAGATAGAAGCGGCATCTATCGTCTTAGCTGCGACAAAAGCGACTGCCCAGGGGTCTACGTGGGCCAATCCGGGAGATCATTTGCGATCAGAAAGAAAGAACACGCCAGCGCGGTTCGACTTAACAACACCGGGGCTTCCCAAATGGTGAGGCATTTGCTGGAGGAGGACCATGGGAGTTCCTTTAGTATGGAATTTCTACACTTCGCCGATAAAGGACGAGCCATGAATTGCTACGAACAGTTGGAAATCCTTAAAACTTTAGAAAACCCTTCCTTACAGATTATCAATGAGAACCTTTACCCCTTCACCTCTCCCATCCATTTGCTATTAGATGTTTGGTGTGAAAGTTTGCTTAAGGCTCAAAATAACAAAAAATTGATAAAATATGCTAAAATTTAATCAATACTTTAAGATCCACACCATTGTTCAAAGTGAGCTTCTTTACTATTTTGCCATTGTTATTACACTACATAGGAACATTAGGTTTGAAGAAATCAACAGTGATAGATGGCTAACATCGTTTATGTGGATTTTGTTTTTTGAACATTCACTACACTCATTACTATTCATTACTTATTCTCTACTTCAATCACATGAAAACAGTCACTATTTTTGTTCTACCAGTGATTAAACATCACAAAATAGACAAAAACAACATTTTTCATTTTAAGGTTGAATACAAGATGTAACAAGCAAAACTTGATGCAAATTGTTTTTCTTTGATGCTGCTATTTTAGTTTTCATTCAACTCCAAACTCAAGTATCTACGATAATACATCTGACACTGGTAGGATAAGTTTTCAAGTAATCAGCACAGAGAGAGACAAGAAAAAAAACTGGAAGAAAGCAACAGCTAGAAAATAATCCATTCCATATATAAAATGCCTAAAGTATGCAGTCAATTTCTCACAGCAATATTCCTTGTGGTGGACAATTGCTTGCTGGAGAATTTTCCCTGCGGACAATTGCTCACCGCAGATTATTCCTCATCAGCAAAATTGCTCACCCCAACTATTTATAACTACCAGAATAGCAGGGATCTCATTTTTGCAGAATTTATTACCACTCGCAAAGAAATAATTTACCACCTCTTCATAAGAGAATTTTACCGAATACCTTGAATACTTGAGTTTTTTAACCAATTAATTATTGTTTACTTGATATGTGATGGCAATACTTTGTGGAAGGCCATGATACTGAGGATAAAAGCACTTCCACAGTATAATTAATCGAGCAAAAAGTTTTGCTAGCAAGCTAGTGAAATAGTAGAATACTTAGAATGCTGTACATTTACATTTGCATTAGGATCCCACGAGCAGCCATATAGCCTATGGTAGGGATCTGCAAACATAGTTACGGTATGTCAACATAAACAACCAAAGAGGTGGAAGTATGGATTAAGGTTTAGCATCGTGACCTTCAGGAGTAAGTATGTCCTTTCTCCAACACGAACACATCAGTGTTGGACATGGGGGACCCTCCGTAGGAAGTCTTTATTGTGATCTTAACTGCAGCATTCTCCAGGTATTCAAATAAATTTAGCATTGCAGTTCCCATGAGAGTTCATAAACCCCACTGCTATCAAGTCCCTTTTGTTTACTGAATATTTAATATTCATGTTGAAGGGAGTACTAAGTCCTGCTTTGATGTTTACTGGTAATGCATTCTCTAATCTGTATGAAACCTTTGGATATTCCAAAGGGAAAAACATAGAAGTGACCTTTAATACTGATCTCTTCTTATTTTTTTTCTGTGGAAGATTATGTTAATTTCATGCTAGAAGTACATCTCATAAAATATGTTTCATTACTACGAGT
>KZ309430.1:48681-61901 GCA_000376725.2 Ladona fulva
ATTATTTGTCTATCGCATCTTACAGCCAAGTAGCACTTTAGCAAAAATGGTCAATATTTTGAAATGTTTCCTAATTTTTTTTATCTAATGTTGTTTATAATACGTATAAAAAAGATGTTTGCAACATAGCTACATCTCTTAAGCATCAAATGGTGAAAATAAAGCTCATTAGTCTGTCAGTATGCTGTCATGGAAATCAAAAAGGCAATGGCCTGAAAACTGCTTTTTCCATGAAGGAAAGAAACCCCTTAATACTGCAGCATTGAGTGTTAATAAGCATTAATTATATTAAAATATTAAATTATAATAAATGAACTAAAATTATAATTAAACTGAGAAAGAGGGACCTCTAACCTACGGATCATAGAATGGATCATGTTAGTTAGGCCTACTTGTGGCCATTATAATGCATCCCCCATAATACATATGCCATACTTATTCTTCCAGAAAAATAGATGCACTAGAAGGTTGCTTTAAGAATGTATTTTTTCCATGAACCACTAATGTAATCGATCAGGGAAGTAGATTCATGGTCTCACGGGAAAGATATTTTGAAGTAGAAGAATATATTGAGCTACCATAAATATGACTATGCTTAACACTGCTAGCTTGCAAGTGAAACATTTTGCAAAATTTATAACTTCTATGTAAAGTGACAGTTCCTGTATCATCATCCCTTACGAGTTCAAGAATCAAAAAACCTGACCAAAAATATGAAAATGTTACTATCTTATCCCAAGGAAGAATGGACTTGAAAAAAGTCTGACAGGACCAGGAATCGAACCCGGGTACCCATCGATAAATGTGTGGGGTCAAGCAAAATTATATTCTGCAGTTATTGAGTTATAGTTGCATATATGGGTTGGATGAATTTACCATTAAGTTGCTCAATCACAGTTAATTACACAATCAAAGTAGCACTCTTTTTGGCAACTAAGGTACACTCAGCACAGTTTAAATACTTTGTGCGCTTTCTCATTCCAAGGAGCTGGCGATGACATTTCACTGGAGCGAAGTCATCATTATGGCCCCCTATTATCTCCTCCCCCAATGTATTTAGGAGAAATCACCCTTGCTTATTTTTTCTAAATCATTCAAACAGTGTGTAGTAAAAATATCTACTGCATAGGATCAAATTTGTAGGAGATCAATATTTAATTCAGATGCTTATCAAAGGATAATAAATCAGAATTGGATCTCAGAAACACACATTATGCTTCAAGACTATATACCACATTTCTGGTAAAAGTTTGGTTTTTCTGTGACTCCTGGTCATTGTTCCACAAAGGTGTGAAGATGACTGAGTCATGGATTTGCATGAATTTACCGTGTTTTGATTTGGTTTACGTCGACTCAGGTAAAGCAGGATATTGGTATTGACTCTTAATTAATATCATCTTAAAGGCAAATAAATGGCCTTTCAAACGATGTACATGTTCCATTATAATGGTAGATCATCAAATGGTAATCCCTCAAAGTCCAGGTCTATGCTATTTTCAATCCAACAGTAGGTCCAGTTTTTGCTTGAGTTATGAGTCAAAATTTGAGATATGAGCCAGCCTCGGTGACATCACAGCCAGTTGTCGCAGCAAGCCACCGCTCAGATTTGTAAATCTTGTACATTCAATTCACTTGCCACAGAAGCATTTCTGTCGTGTTGTTTTAATTTTGTTTTTTTTTGGTACACAAGTTATTTAGCTAAAATTGATTTGAGATACTAGAATTCTGACTTACAAGCTCAGTCATGGAATGAATTAAACTCATATCTCATGGTACCACTGTAGTATTGCACGGCTATTTCTAAGGTCAGAAAAAATTCTCACCCTTGGCTCATAAGGCTAAGGCAGATTTTAGATTACTTCCATTTATACTTCAGAAAACAGCAAGCAAATCATAATTTCTGTCCATCGAGATCTAATAGCTGGGGCAGATGTGGTGCCACTGAGGCTTCTCATGGAAAATTTAACCATATCACACCTCTCCATACTAACATGAAAAAGCATTTGCTGCCAATTAATGAAGTTTCATTGAAAAAATAATCATTTGAAAACTGTCTAGAAAGGCACACAAAAAATGTCCCCTGAAACAAGAACTTTAACTCAACCAGTTTCTGTTCAGCTCTGAAACCCTCAATTTTTGGAAAGAAAAACAATTAAAATCATCACCCATAGAGCCTTAAGAGTTTTCAATGATAGTGTTTTGCTATATTAAAACTAATGCAACAGTTAGGCAGAAATCAAGCATTAAAGCATGTTTGAGCCAGTAACCATGACCAAGAGAGATCGATGAGGTAGGAACACTGCAGCCTAAACGGAGAAATATAAACTTTAAAAAATAAGAATGAAACTGAAGATTTTATGAAAAGGCAGGTTAGCCATCTGCACCAATGTGGCAGGCCAGTAGTTAACAATAATAAGTTCCTTTTTTAGATTCATATATGAAGAACTCTAAATACATTTCTGAAAATTGTATTTTTAAACTTTTGTGGTCAAGAAGACAAACAACNTTACTGGTGCTAATTGGAGCGAATACAAAACAAAATGTGACATGTATAACATGTATTTTACCAAAATTTGCACCTAGGAGTTAAGTTGTGTGTTTAAGGCCCCCGAAGTATTCTTAAAATATGAAGGGTCTAAGCCATAAAACATCTGTTCCTCAAGTACCCTCTGAGAGAGAGCCGTGTGAGGGATGACCGTTAGTTAATATTACGAATAAGGATCTGAAAATTTCGCAGTATATTCTATAAATGTTCTACTATTTTTTAAAACAATAAAAAAATTCGATTTTTTGATGGAATAAATCATGAGCCCCCCTTAACCCTTTTACTGCGGACCTAATTTTCGAGGTGTATACCAAAATTGCGGAGGTATTTTCCGCAAAAATACAGGTTTTTGCTTAGTAAATTCTATGAATTATAAATACAGCTATTCATCCTTATACTTTTAACCATTGATATATCATATTATAAGGTTTGAAATAAAAGAAAATTTCAGTGTTTACCACTTTTTTTTAATGTTACAATGTTTTTATGTTTAATTTATATTTCCGGAAACTAATAAATTATAATACAAAATATGCATTTTAACGATAGTTAACACATTCAATATCAAAAGAAATATTTGTTATATTACATTAAGTCAATAATATGGACACTTTTCTATTGAAATATAAAATTTTAATTAAAAAACTACGATAGCTTATTCATAAGTTGAATTTTAGGAAATAACTACCCTCAGAGCTCACACTTGTGTTGCGGGAAGCATACACCATGAAGTCCTTTCTCACATTTTGCACAAATGGTGCATGCTCTTTTCCTCTTTCCTCCTTTACCATCACCTCGCACACTACACACGCAACAGTCTTTCTCCTTTCTTTCGGGTAATTTTTTTAAAGCTTTACGCTCTCTAACAAGGGAGTCTTTTGATGTTCCAGGAGCAACTTTTTTTTCTTGAATCCACTCCTTGGAAAGGTCTTCAATAATACTAATTACAAATGATAAGCGTGTCATTGGTTTTATGCCTGCGGGTAGATTTTCTTTATAAAGAACATAACTATTCAACACCATGCAGGAGAAAATGTTAAAGCACACTTTTTTCCAGTATTTGACGGTACGCCGCTCATCGAGATACGTACATACCATCATATCCGAAGTGTCAACTCCGCCCATGTATTTATCATAAGACGCTATGATTGAGGGTTTCTCTATTTCTTTTGTCTGTCCATGATGAACTCGTGAACGTTTACAACTTTCTGCTTTGCATTTTGTTGAAAGCAATAAAACAGGAAAACGCTGAGATTTCTTCTCTCTTATTCCCGCGATAAGGATTAGGCCACGTCGATAATATTTTTGCTCGCCTACCTCAAATTTTCTGTTGAAAGCTTCAGGTATGAATTTTCTGTTCCTACGAATAGTTCCAGTGACATACGTCCCAAGTTCATACAGTCTTTTGGCCAAAGGTATTGACATGAAATAATTATCCATAAAAATATGGTAGCCCTTTGAGAGATAGTTCCCCATCTTCAGCAACCGCATGACAACAGTGTATGCTAACCCATGTTTTTGTATTTCAGTTTTATCTTCAATATTTTTTAGCTCCTTTGTAAATAAAAAATCCTAAGCAATAGTTTGCAATGGAATCGCACAGCATCCAAAACTTTATTCCCCAGCGATGGTGACGCTTGCTAGGTATGTATTGCAGAATCTGTGATCTATTTTTAGTGCCTACCAAGCTCTCATCAACACTCAGCTGTTCATGCGGTACGTAGTGATGCCTAAATACCAAATTGGCAAGGTCTATCAAAGATTGAATCTTAGCGCATGGGTCATATCCAGGTTCACCGGGTTTTGGTAGGCCTCTCGTGTCAGCTAAATGGAAGAATTTTAGAATCAGATAAAACCGGTCTCTAGAGAACATATCATGGAACCAACCTATGTACTGGGAATGTTTTGTGTGCCAATATGACTCGATGGTAGGCCGCCTAAGAATACCCATATTCAGCAAGCAAGCTATGAAACCTTTGAGCTCAGAAACATTTATATTTTTCCAATCTCTCGCCCGTGATTTTGGTGACAAATTTTTCTTTGTCAAAAGAAACTCTTTGGCATACCTATTCGTTTCTGTGACTATTGAATTTAGGAGAGCGGTGGTAAAAAATAGATTAAAAAATCCTATCGGAGGTGATTCATGGTGTGGAACATGTTTTGGTCCTTGGGCTTCATGGTAATCACAAGAGGGCAAAGAAATTGTATCCGAGTTCACAAACACTTCCTCCCAATCACTTGTTTCTACATCAGCAGTTTCCTGATCTCTACTCTTAGAGTCATCGCTTTCCGAAGAAAACAACATACGCGAACGTGAAGTGGTCGACCGCTGGAGCTGGATCACAGATTCATCGCTGCTTGAGCTTGAAGAAATATCTTCACTGCTCTCAATGTCACTATCGCTAAGGTCTGGTTCAAACAAAATATTCCCGATATCTTTTTCACTAATCCTCTTAGTCATCTTTGGTGGTCTATTTTTATTCCACTAAAATATAAATATCTTAATAAGAACTATCCTTCGTTATCTTTTAATTAGAGAAGAGATGCAATTCTGAAATAAGAAAACTGTTCCTTACCTCAAAAGATAATGCAGTTATATCTTAAAACTTATTCACAAGAATATTAGTTAAGCACACAAAAAAAATCGGGCCAAAACAAACTCAGGAGAGCAGGGAAACATGAACGCTGCAACAGACAGGACGCTACTGACGGCAACGGGGAGCTGAAGATGAAAAATAAAATCAAAGATGCCTAACGCACAATTCAGCACGACTATCGGTTTGTTTCTGATGCATAAGCACCAGAGATAACAGGGGCGAAGAGAAAAAAAAACAAATATACTCTCATGGAAGAGTTCTGCTGAGTAGAAAAACAGGGCCGATAGATCAGCCCTCCGCAGTTTTCGCGTAAGCAAGCCGGTCCGATAGATCGGCCCATCCGCAGTAAAAGGGTTAAAGAGTCTAGAAGGTCTGCCGATCCACAACTTTAGTGATAATGCCCTGTAAAGGTCCTTTGATATACATTACAAATTTGGAATTTATTACTGAAAAACGTTTCAATTCTCAGAGGATCGATATAGTTAAGGAATACAGATAACAAAGTGCACTTTCCTATTTTCTAAGACTTCTTAAACACTTGGCAAATTTGGCACAGAAAACCAGGTTTCCCCTTAATGTATGATTCAAAGATTATATTGATCAGATGATGCATCAAAGAGCCCTTGATATGAAAATGTATCAGACATTTAAGCAAATATAATTTATTTTCAAAAATAGAATTCCACCAGTTTAAAACAAATCAACCACAATGACTAAAAACAAACACTTTTTCACCATACCTACTTCTCTACTGTATCGTAAACATCTGTGCGCCTCTGATGAAACACAGGAATTTGCTGGCGCACCTTCTCAATCAGTTTCATATCTGAAAAAATTCAAGAACATAAGAAAGAAAGGACCAATTGTACCCGCTTAAATTTTCATCACTGAATTCAAATTTGCAGAGCTAGAGCTCTGAGTCAACCTTAAGAAATTTACATAGTTGTCAGCATATTCAAAGATACTATTTTTCAAATAATAAGTATTTGAGTAATATTTTGTCATTCTTTCTGAGCAACAGTAACTTACTATGTGTTGCATCATTACTAAAATAAGCAGCTTTACCGTGGTCTAATCATACACATGTGAAACATACATGTAATCTCACAGAATTACTCACCCATGTCTACCCACAGAGAATCCTCATCATGCTGAGTGTTAGCAACAATTTCTCCCAAGGGATTTATTACTGTTGAACAACCCCATGCCTTGTATGAAGCATTTTCATTACACGCCCCTGAAACACCAGCCACATAAACTTGGTTATCTACTGAACGACCCCTTAAAAGTAATTCCCAATGAAGCGGTCCTGTAGTCCAGTTAAATGCTCCAGGGTATAACAATACATGGCATCCTGAAATATTAAAAATTCCTAAGATCTGAGAATAAAATACATTAACCAATAATGACTTAATGTTGAACACCTAGCAAAAGCTTAACTGCTTCCAATAGAATCACTTACACCTTAAAGTAAAAAGTGTAATTTTATGTATAAAAGTATTATAATATAGAAATAATAATAGATTAAGAATTTATGACACATGCTGGAGTGATATTAAATGGAAGAAGATTGTATTATGGCATGAGGATGAATGGGTACTGGGGTAAGATCCTGGAGTAGACAAGTCTCTGTTTGTCATGAGTTTACTATAAAATTGGACTTTTAAGCAATACCCCAACTGAAGGCAGATTATCATTGTAGTATATTATCCTCAGTTCAAGGATAGGACAGATCAAATTTCACTAAAAAGATTTACAAGGGGTGACGTTTCAAATTTTTTCTCGGGGCACTCTGAAAAGTCAAATGGCTAAAATTAAAAAAATGAATAGGGTTAATGGTAAAGTTCACATTCAAGCTTAAGAACTTCCACATTGATCCTAGGTTCGATTCCAGGGCATGTTAATTTTTACTTCGTAAGAAATATACAATAAAATAGGATAATATTTTGATCAATCTCCTGTTTCAATTTTGTCTTGGCCCCTGAATGATAGTTAATAGGGAGCATCTAAACTGTAATATGAATGGCCATCTACCGCAAATACAGTGGAGTATGTATGAGGGTAAGGTGATAATTTCTCAGCCTGACACAGAGATGGCATTCCAATCAGCGAAAATTTATGATCCCTGCCTGGGCGCACGTGTCATTAGTTCGTAAGACAAGTTTCAACTTGTTCTCTCAAGTAGTTTGTTTACACGTATTGTTGCAGTAGACGTCTTTCATGTTTTTCGTTAAAATGGATAAACTTGAACATCGTGCAGTCATAAAATTCTTAGTTTTGGATGGATGAACCCCTAAGGAAGTTGACAAAAGTGTACAGGAACTCTGCTCCTTCAATGACAACTGTTAAAAAGTGGGCAGCTGAATTTAAACGTGGTCGCACATCCCTTGAAGACAACCCCAGGCCTCTTCTCGCACATTTTGGCACCCAGCTGGTCAAGAAGAAATATTCACCTGTAATTGTTCTGCCTTTTTCAAGGTAATCAATTAACAGGATCCCTTTCGCATCCCAAAATTCAGGCCATGATCGCATCTGCATTCCAGCAGATGTGATCCACTTTGCATTCTTTGGCGCTAAACCACCGGCTTCCACCCACAGATCTTCTATCGATGAAGAATTTTTCAACATTCTATCTTAATGGAAAATACCCCAAACGCATTTTTGAAAATTCGTCCCTACGGATTGTCCTAGGATCGAACCTGGGGCCTCTAGGAGGAAAATCATTACGGTATACGATGAAACTGTATCCCTTTATATAGACGCTTCTCTGGATATAGATACATAGATATCTCTTTATATAGACGCTTCTCCGGATATATATATAGATATACNTTTAGTCTCATTCTTCTTATTTAGTCTCATTCTTCTCATTTAGATTCAGTCCCGGGTTTGGACACTATGGAAAAAAGCGGACATCCATTTTAGGCATCATGGGTTCGATTCTAGAAGGCCCCAAAAACGACCATTTTCCCATAAGAATGCATTGAGCGCATTTTCAAAAATTCGTTTAGCGTACTCAGTGAAAAGATAGAACGTTGAAATTTACGGAATCGTTAGAAAATAATTTTATCTTCCGTTTGCCGCAAAAGATTTATCCCTAGTGGCCCCAGGTTTGATCCTAGGTAAATTCTTAGTGCAAAACTTTCAAGAAATCATTTTGGGTATTTCTAGATAAAATAAAATGTTGAAATTCACGTCATCGATAGAGAATATACACATCTATAGTATACGTAAAGGTTTTTACCCTGGAGGTATTTATTTAGGGCATTTCCCGTTAAGAATGAAAGTTCCAATTCACGGTTTTGTTTGAATGGATGTATATCTATCGTATGCCGTAAAGATTTTTGCCCTATGGGCCCCGGTTCGATGCTAGGACCATTCGAATGACCGAATATTTAAAAATTCGTAATGGGATTGCCTGGTCAGGTAGAAGGTTGAAATTCGCAACATCGATAGAAGATATGGATTTCTATGGTACAACATAAAGATGTTTATCCTAATGGACCCAGGTTCGATGCTAGGACAAATCGTATGGACGTATTTTGAATAAGTCATTTAGGGTATTGTAGTTGGTGGATGGCAATCCGTTTATAGCAGGTGAAGTGTAGCAGGTGTAAAATGCTTTAGTTAATCTATCTTACCTTAAGCTTGCAGTATGCAAGCTACTTTTACTCGTATAGATATATGAAGAGAAAAATATACATATAGGATACAAATTCTGAGGTTAAACAAATAGCCTCACTGACCTGGCAATTTTTTCCGTGAAGTCCAGGGTTTTGACACTAAGGAAAAATGCAGACATCCATCCTAAGTATCATGGGTTTGATTCTAGGAGGCCCCAAAAACGGTACTTTTCCTGTTTAAATGCATTGAGCGCATTTTCAAAAATTCCTTTAGCATACTTTGTATTAAGATAGAACGATCAAATTTACGGAGTTGTTAGAACATGTTTTTTATCTTTTGTATGGCGCAAGAACTTTATCCCTAACGGCTCCAGCTTCGACACTAGGTCAATTAGTATGTCCAATTTTTCAAAAACTCATTTAGGGTATTTTCTGGTAAGGTAGAACATAGAAATTCAAGTCATCGACAGAGGATAGAGATATCTAATGTATGCATACAGGATTTTCTTCTGCTGGTCTTCAGTTCGATGCTATTGCAATTGAAGTTCAAGAATTCGTTTAGGGTATTTTGCGTTAAGATAGAAAGTTGCAATTCATGGTATTATGAGAAAAGATAACCTCTATCGAATGCTGTAAACATTTTTACCCTAATCTTTTGAATGCAATATTTAATAGATAAATTGTTATTTTTTAACCTCATTACATATTCAATAATACCATTAGAATAAGTTTAAGAAAGTGATATCATTAAAGACTTATGGAAGGATGCAGGGCTGGTACAGAAGATAGCTTAATTGTTAGGGCAGGCAGGTACTATACCCTCAACCCAATCAGGCTGCCTAAACATTTTGACCACCATTTAAATTTTGCTTGGTTTCTTCCAAGCTGTCTGATCTACATATATTATTGTCAACTCTATAAGTCATAACTAGAGATGTTGAATACAGTTTATTATTAATAAATTAAATTTTCAGAAAAAACAACTTAATTACTACAATACATACAACCCAGGTTTCAATGCATGGCATCAGGACATAACATCATCAACACCTGATGATGATGCCATGCATCAAAACCTAGACCATGTGTGTGTCTGTAGTATCCTATGCATAAATTGTCAATTACACTAATTTTTCTTTATTTTCTTAACCAAGGGAACATGCACCTCTGGGGGTGCAAAATGCTATATTAAAAGGAATTTTTTCTACACATTTAGAGAGACAAACGAGTACAGTGGAGTATGTATGAGGGTAAGGTGATAATTTCTCAGCCTGACACAGAGATGGCATTCCAATCAGCGAAAATTTATGATCCCTGCCTGGGCGCACGTGTCATTAGTTCGTAAGACAAGTTTCAACTTGTTCTCTCAAGTAGTTTGTTTACACGTATTGTTGCAGTAGACGTCTTTCGTTTGTGTGAAAATATCCATCTACGGCCCTCTCAACTTCTTCATTGGAAGCGAAGCGCTTCCCAGAAAAAAATTTCCTCAAGCTTGGGAACAGATGGAAGTCTGAGGATGCTAAATCAGGAGAATAGGGGGGATGGCTGAGCAAATCGTACCCCAAATCCCGCAGTTTTCCCATCGCCAACGCACCTTTGTGAGCAGGTGCGTTGTCCTGGTGAAAGATGATTTTTTTTTCTTTAAGCCAGGCCTCTTCTCGTGAATTTTGGCATCCAGCTGGACAAGAAGGTTGGAGTAATATTCGCCTATGATTGTTCTGCCTTTTTCAAGGTAATCAATTAACAGGATCCCTTTCGCATCCCAAAACACACAGGCTATGATCGCATCTGCATTCCGGCAGATGCGATCGACTTCGCTTTCTTTGGCGCTGAACCACCGGCTTCCACCCACTGCTTCGACTGCTGTTTCGTTTCTGGCGTGTAGTGGTGGACCCATGTATCGCATTTGCTTTTGATCAGCATTCAGAAATTGCGGCACCCACCTTGCGCAGAGTTTTCGGATCCCCAATTCTTTGTGCAAGATGTTTCGCACCCTTTCTTCCAATATCCCCACGGCCTCAGCTATCTCACTCACCTTCACTCGCCTATCGTCCAACACGATATCGTTCACCTTTTCGATGGTTTCCGGTGTGGTTGCGGTTTTTGGCCGTCCTTCACGTGGGTTATCTTCGAGGGATCTGCGACCACGTTTAAATTCAGCTGCCCACTTTTTAACAGTTGACATTGAAGGAGCAGAGTCCTCTTACACTTTTGTCAACTTCGGATGAATTTCCTTAGGGGTAAATCCATCCAAAACAAAGAATTTTATGACTGCACAATATTCAAGTTTATCCATTTTAACGAAAAACACGAAAGACGTCTACTACAACAATACGTGTAAACAAACTACTTGAGAGAACAAGTNGAGAAGATGTTTCTTAATTTCCTCTGCTAAGCAACAGATGTCTTCAATTGTTGACAGACATATACATCAAGTAAATACAAACAGTATGACATAAATTTAAATAACAAAACTGAATTGCTTAGAATAAAAACTAGTCGTGTAATTACTAGCATTATGTAGTTTAGCATGAATAATGGATAGTTGTATCATATTAAACTTACCATGACTACATGTAAAACAACAAACCTTTCTGTGGCGACAGATTAATTTGCCATCAGGGCCCCAAACAGTGCATGTATTGAATAAATCTTTACCAACTCTTTCTGGAATAGATCCGCCAACAATGAATTTGTTATTTTCAATTGCAAACTCTTTCAAGAATTGAGACGTTTCACCAGTCGGTACTTCCTCAGAATACTTTTCAAAATACTCTAGAAGCATGAAATGTGTACATACGAAGAGTTAAAAATAGAAACAATCAATTTTCATCATGTTATTTATTTATGGTAAGAAACAATTCATTAAAAATAGATACTTAGAATTTAAACTAATATTTCAATAAATGGCATCAAACTATACAATTATTTTGCACCACAAAAAACCTACAAATTTATCTTAGACAAACCAAGATTTTGATTTCACTACTGTTTTAACCAACAGGTGTTCAGGATGATAAAAAAATAAAAATTTAAGTCCTTCCTTTCCGCATACTACAATTATTTCTACAAATATTAACAAATAAGTTATAAGCAAATATATCTTTAACAAGGATTATGAAATTGGAACCTTAGATGAATTCTAGCAGAATTTAATGTTACATTTTACAACATTTAAAGAGTATCTCGACTCATATGATTTACATCGCTTCGCATTAATGATAAATGGAAACTGGTTTCCTCAATCTCGCATCTCATGCAGAGGTATATACAAATTGTTGATTAACGTTAGGTATTTTAAAAATGTATCCCTCTCGAGAAACGATAAGAGAGCAACATTGCAGCACGCAATTACAATATTCTAGGATGTAAGTAGTATCCAATAATAACCGATAATGAACTTGCGTACAGAGACTAAAAACAGTAGTAAATGGTATATATGTTTAGTTTAATTTTGTTGTTGAACAGTTTCAAAAACTTTATAAGTCACACACGTAAACTGTATACTAAGAATGTTGAAAAGATAAGCATTTACCTGTACCATAAGGTGAATTAAAACACTCCGGTAAAACTATTACATCACAGTTCTTCTCTACTAGTTCAATCATTTTGTACTTAGCATTGTCCAAATTTTCATTTTTGTTTTCTGTAGAACGTAATTGAACCACTCCCAATCTCAATACTGAAATGAGATTATCTTAAGGCACAATCGTAACAAAATAAAAAGCAACTCGTTGCTAAGATATAAACAAAATACATTACCTTCTGACCGCATACTGGTGTTCGAGAAGTAACGGAATGCTAATGATCCTAACCTATTTACAATGGCAGTCATCAAACTGTAAATTAATTCAAAGTAACAAGAAATGTCATTTCAAGAAATATACTACCCTTCCACGACGAAACAAAAACAACACCGTGAAGGTTTCATTGTTTGAATGACTTAAAACTCCGTCGAGTAATAAAATATTCTAGCAAAAACAATGGGTTACCTTTACAATAAGAATAATTGTTAGATGGAAACTTAGCTATGGCTCCTAAAGTCGTGAAACTACTACAGTCCTCCAACAATTAACCGGCACTACAGCGCAGCTGGTGGTTTTAAAGGCGAATGATCAAATTCCCTCGCAAACAATTGAGAGTTTCGATACGACCCCCTATCCAGTGGTTTCTTGGAGCGGTTCTATCAATTTCCCAAATGAGCATTCAAATTTCTGTAAAAAATATTGCGGAATCTGGAAAAGAACTACAGCACTATGTTTGTCCGCAAAAAAAATATAAAATTAATATTACGTTCATACATTTGTATGTTCGAATAACTTGTCTATGCTGGCAACGAGAGGCTCAGAATAGAAGGAATTGGAAAGCGCTTGTGGAGGCCTACATCCGACGTCGGATTGAAAATGGCATTAGCCATTTTCCATCAGACGGTCTCTTTATATAGACGCTTCTCCG
>KZ309430.1:64249-79596 GCA_000376725.2 Ladona fulva
TTTCCCATAAGAATGCATTGAGCGCATTTTCAAAAATTTATTTAGCCTACTTAGCGTAAAGATAAAACGTTGAAATTTACGGAATCGTTAGAAAATGATTTTATTTTCCGTATTCCGCAAAAGATTTATTCATGGTGGCCCCAGGTTCGATGCTAGGTAAATTATTATTGCAAAACTTTCAAGAGATCATTTCGGTTATTTCTAGGTAAGTTAGAACGTTCAAATTCAAGCCATCGATAGATCGTCATCACCTCTATAGTATACCTAGAGCTTTTTACTCTGAGGGTCCTTAGTTCGATGCTAGGGCAGTTTTTCTGTCTGAAGTTTATGAATTCATTTAGGGTATCTTCCGTTAAGATAGAAACATGCAATTCACTGTTGTTAGAATAGATGATTGTCTATCGTATGCCGTAAAGAGTTTTGCCCTAAAGGCCCAGGTTCGATCCCAAGACCATTCGAATTACAGAATTTTCAAAAAATCGTAACGGTATTTCCAGGACAGGTAGAAGGTTGCAATTCGCTACATCTATAGAAGATAGGGATTTCTATCGTATGCCGTAAGGATATCTATCCTAATAGACCCAGGTTCGATGCTAGGACAAATTGTATGGACGTATTTTGAATAATTCGTTTAGGTTTTGTAGTTGGTGCATGGAACTCGGTGTATGGAAGGCGGAGTGTTGCAGGTAGTGTGTAATGCCTTAGATAATCTATCTTGCATTAAGCGCTCAGTATGCAAGCAACTTTTACTCGTCTCTTTATATAGTCGCTTCTCCGGATATGTATATACATATAGGATACTAAAGGCGAGGTAGAAGGAAGTGCCTCACGGAGCCGGCGGATTTTTTTCCGTAAAGTCCCGGATTTGGACATCTAGGAAAAATGCGGACTTCCATTCTACGCATCATGCGTTCGATTCTAAGGGGCCCCAAAAAGGGCCACTTTCCCATAAGAAAGCATTAAGCGCATTTTCAAAAATTCATTTAGCGTACTTAGCGTAAAGATAGAACAATGAAATTTACGGAATCGTTAGAAAATGATTTTATCTTCCGTTTCCTGTAAGAGCATTATCCCTAATGGCCCCAGGTTTGATGCTAGGGTGCAACATTTTCAAAAAATCATTTCTGGTATTTCTAAGTAAGATAGAACACTCAAATTCACATCATCGATAGAGAGCAATATCCTCTATATTATACCAAGAGGTTTTCACCCTCAGGGTCCTTTGTTTGATGCTAGGGCAGTTATTCTGTCTGAAGTTCACGAATTAATTTAGGGTATTTTCCTTTAAGATAGCAACATGCAATTCACGGTGTTGTTAGAATTGATGATTGTCCATCGTATGCCGTAAAGCTTTTTGACATAAAGTCTCAGGTTCGATTCCGGGCCCATTCTAATGACCGAATTTTCAAAAATTCGTTACGGGATTTCCCGGTCAGGTAGAAGGTTGAAATTAGCTACATCTATAGAAAATAGGGATTTCTATGGTATGCTGTAAGAATATTTGTCCTCATAGACCCAGGTTCGATGCTAGGACAATTATTATGCACGTATTATGAATAATTGGTTTAGGTTATTGTAGTTGGTGCATTTAACTCGGTGTATGGATGGCAAACTGTTGCAGGTGGTTTGTAATGCCATAGTTAAACTATCTTACATTAAACTTGCAGTATGCAAGCAACTTTTACTCGTCTCTTTATATAGACGCTTCTCCGGATATATATAGATATATATACATATAGGATACTAAAGGCGAGGCAGAAGGAAGTGCTTTACGGAGCCGCCGATTTTTTTGCCGTAAAGGCACGGGTTTGGACATCTAGGAAAAAAGCGGACTTCCATTCTACGCATCATGGGTTCGATTCTAGGGGGCCCCAAAAACGGCCATTTTCCAATAAGAATGAATTGAGCGCATTTCCAAAAATTCGTTTAGCGTAATTAGCTTAAAGATAGAACGTTGAAATTTACGGAGTGGTTAGTGCGTATTTTTATCTTATTTTTGACGCAAGAGCTTTATCCCTAATGGGCCCAGGTTCGATGCTATGTACTTAGTGCAAAAATTTCAAAAAATCGTTTTGGGTATTTCTAGGTAAGATAGATCGTTTAAATTCACATAATCGATAGAGATCAAAAACCTCTATAGTACACTAAAAGCTTTTTACCCTGAGGGTCCTTAGCTCGATGCTAGGGCAGTTTTTCTGTCTGAAGTTCATGAATTCATTTAGGGAATTATCCGTTAAGATAGAAACATGCAATTCACGGTGTTGTTAGAAGTGATGATTGTCTATCGTATGCCGTAAAGCTTTTTGCCGTGAAAACCCAGGTTCGATCCAAGGATCATTCGAATGACCAATTTTTTTAAAATTCGTAACGGTATTTCCCGGGCAGGTAGAAGGTTTAAATTCGCTACATCTATAGAAGATAGGGATTTCTATCGTATGCTGTATGGATATTTGAACTTATAGACCCAGGTTCGATGCTAGGACAAATCGTATGGACGTATTTTGAATAATTCGTGTAGGTTTTGTAGTTACTCATTTTTTACTGTTCTTTCTGACCTTCCAAACTTCTCTCATTCTTTCCCCGTGGATTCTTTCCTCTCTTCCGTCCACTTTGTCCCTGGTTTCTTTGGGATTTCATTCTCTTATGTCACGTTCCACTTGTTTACCTTAATTCTGTACGCGTTTCTATCTTCAATTTCTGTTGAGTCTATTCGCGCCCTTTCTATGATCACTTCTAACTTGTACCATCCATTGTATTGTGGATTTGACACCTTGTATGTATGTAACTACTTTCTTCGTTAGTCTTGTCGATGGGAGTCTACTGATGTGTCCGTAAAATTTTAACCTTCTTTTTCTGATGTCTGCTGCTAGGTTGGACATCTTCTCTATGGTTTTCCTAGAGTGTAGTCTGTATCCCCCCTCTGTTAATTTTGGGCCGAGAATTTTTCTCATGATTTTGCGCTCTTCTTTTAGAATGTTTTCCATGTCGCCTTTTCTGTGGAGTGTGTCTCACTTGCGTATAGTACCTCTGGTTTGATTACTATGTTGTAGTGCCTGGTCTTTGTGTGTATGGACATGCATTTCTTGTTGTATATATTGCGTGTCTTGCCGTATGCCCTCTTGATTTTCTGTAGTCGAGTCTTCTGTGCATCTTCTCTCCTGTAGGTTCGAGGATCTCACCTAGATATTTGAAGTGTGTGACTCTATTTATCTCACCGTATTTTTTGTTCAATTTTTTAATATTTAATTTTGAGCAGAAGAATTCAGTCTTTTGGAAGGAGATTTGTAAGCCGACTTTCTCTGCGCATTCCTTGAGGACTTCTATCTGTTTGGTTGCTGTTGTTTCATTGTCTGAGAGTATGGCTAGGCATGTAATTTCTGTGTTGTCCTTAGGTCGTCCGAGTCGTACTGATTTCCAGTATCCTTGGTTTTTCAGTTCTTTTTCCTATTCTATGATAACTTTGTTCAGAACTAGGTTGAAGAGGAGGGGGGATAGCCCGTCTCCTATCGACGGAATAGCACTCCGACAGTGGCTCTTGAAATTTAATCGCCGTATGAAAGTACAGAATTGGCAGGTCCTGCTGACAATGGATAATTGTGCAGCGCATAACTTAGGCAAATTGCAGCTCAGCCATGTGAAAGTTTGTCTTCTTCCCGGCAAACACGACGAGCCTTCTTCAGCCCCCGGATCAGGGTATTATTTCCCTCATGGAAAAAGAATGCCGCATCCGCTTGGTGCGAGCTGTAATCTGCACAGTGGAAAGTAAAAATACTATAAAATGGACGGTCTTAGATGCGGTCAGAGCGAACGCAGCGGCTTGGGAATCTGTTCCTGGGAAGCATATCAAAATTTGCTCTGACAGAGCATGGACTCGGAGGTGGAACTAACTGACGAAGGAGCCGGTGTAGGAGGCACGGAGCACTTAACCGGTAGGGAGCACTTAACCGGTAGGGAGCACTTAACCGGTAGGGAGCACTGTACAGTGAACCCTACCTAAGGTAGCGCTCACTGACTCTTAGCGTCCTCGAGCGCTAAGCGGCCACAGCTATCGTTTCAGACAATTTTTCAAGTTTTTTGGAGAGCATATCATTTGAATATATTCGTAATATACGCCCTGTGCTTCGGCAAAAAAATATTCTAGATTTTTCAGGCCTAGTAAAAATTAAATAAATCAATAAAATATTGATGTATAATAAATTATATATCAATATAGGAAACGGGTAAGGGTGACTTAGCGCAAGATGGTGCGCACCCAGAAAAATCCCAAGGAAGAATGGACTTGAAAATAGTCTGACGGCACCGGGAATCGAACCCGGACCGATCGACTCCGTTGAGCTATCCCGGCAGAACTATCAATGATAAATGATATCAATTTATGTTTGCTCTTTATAACTTATTGTTAGATAATACATTTTATTTTATTTGTATTTGGTTTGAGAAATGAATGTCTATCTGAATTAGACTAGACGAGTTTGCATAATTTTCGTCGCGATTTCCCTAACGCGATTTCTTTTAACACGAATTTTAACACGAATTTTAACACGAATTCATTTAGGGTATTCACCGGTAAGATAGAACGTTGAAATTCATGACATCATAAAAGGACATACATATGTATTGCGTGCCGTAAGGTTTTTGTCCTATTGGTTCCACGTTCGATGCTAGGACAATTCGTACGACCGAAATTCAAAAATTCCTTTAAGGTATTTACAGTTAAGATAGAAAGTTGCAATTCACGGAATAGTTAGAATTGATATATCTCTATCGTAGGCCTTAAAGATTTTTACCATAATGGCCCAGGTTCGATGCTAGGACGATTCGAATTACCGAATTTTCAAAAATTCCTTATGGCATTTCCCGGTAAGATAGAACGTTGAAATTCGCGACGACGATAGAATATATACATTTCTATATATATCATTTCTATCATATATCATTTCATCGTATACCGTAAAGATTTCTCTCCTACTGGCCCAAGGTTCGATGCTAAGACAATTCGTAAGGATGAATTTTCAAAAATACGTTTGAGGTATTTTCCTTTAAAGATAGAACGCTGCAATTCTCGACATCGATAGAAGATATACATTCATATCGTATGCTGTAAAGATTTTAATCCTAGTGGAACCAGGTCCGTTGCTATGACAATTCGTTTGGACGTATTTTCAATAATTCATTTAGGTTATTGCAGTTGGCGGATGGCAGTCGGTGTACGGCAGGCTATTATAGAGGGCGACAAGTTTAAATTTTACTTTGAAATTCTCGAAATAGGATAATTGTAAGTACTTCTGAGGTAAGGCCTAAGGAATTCTTCCGTAAAAGGTGTGACTTATTTGCGCTTCTTAACAATTAAAATTAAGTATTATAATACAGTTATCATATGGCAATACTTCATTTTATTTAAAAAACACTTAACAGTAGTCAGGACTTAAATGGCTCTTACTCGCCAGCCACTTACTGAGGTTATTCCATTTTAAATATGGTAAATGTTATGAAACATGAGATTGTTTAACCAACTATTATTGTGTACTATTGTCTAACCAACCCAACCCTCATTATTTACCTCGTTTGATATAATTCTCCAAACCTTTGTACGCTTGCTTTACGGAAAGGGTGAATTATTTATGCTCAGGTTAAAGTTATTTGAATTATTCACTCTATGCTCAAAACTTTTTGGTGTAATCAACCTATGACGTCCATCAAACTTACCAGTCCAATCTCCAATTAACTACGAAGTATTCCTTCCATATTTTCTCATTTTTAAAGCCCTATGTGTCGGATTTTTAGTATGTTTAGGATACTTTATTTCCATTTTGAGTTTATCTAGTGAAACCATTATTTGAATTGGAATCAGTTCAGGTAAAGAAAGATAACTAGGTTTTTATTATCCAGCTGCCACTGCTACAAATCTGAATATCCGCGCAACCTTCACTTGAGAAACCTTGATCAAATGAAAGTTGAAAGGAGGGAATATCGAATACATAAGTGGAGCTGAAATACTCGGACCGTCAGTTGCAGTCTTCCAGGAGTCGAGTTAGCGCTGTTCCGATCGCTGAAGGATTAGTTCGTAAGTTATACATTCTTTGTTTTTAAGTTCATCAATTTTATTTTCGTAGATATTAATAATCTATCTCATTGAGTCTTTACGCATCTTAAAATTTCATGCGAAAGCTTACTGATCGGGGTAATCGGACGGACTCAGGTCAGTCATTTAGTTGTCCCTCATATGGGCTGTTTGTTCTCTGTAATTTGTCATTGGTGAAAAAAAAACTTAAAGGCTTAAGCCCCCCATCGTATTACAGCCATATTATCTGCATCGAAACGAATCCGTTATAATGACCTGATATTCGACTTTATATTTTTCCAAGAATTTACCAACAAATGTTAAAGAGCCTTGCATCTGATAACGGAGTCTGTGCAATAAATACATCTTACGAGCCAGTGGGAAACGACACATATCTCCGTTTATTGTTACGAACAGCAATCACGGATTTCTGAATCTATAGTGAAGACAAATTAATAGTTGATGGTAAATGGAGAGGAAATTTAGCTGTTCAACCCGAATGAATCCTATTGGGATTTTCTTTCTTGTAATTGAGTAATAAATGTGGAAGAAAAACCTAGATAATTCCACTACTTAACTAGAATTAGTTAATATGATCTAGCCAAATTTGGGAATTCGGAATGTAAATTTTGGTGAAATTGCTGTCGTAATATAGAATCGAAAGGGTTGTAGAACGACCGATCACTGCAGGGCCACTTCCCTTGAAATTAAAAACATTGTTACGTAAAAGGGTTGCGTAACAAATAGGACAACTTTCTCGATCGCGTGCCGCTAAATGAATGTCTTCCTTCTTGGTGCGTGATGAATCCCACCGAACCATGGACTTCCAATTATTATTAGAATCGGCTTTTTAAATTACTAATCTTTTCAGTTTTTCTTTTTCGTCAAAACAATTTATTCTTTTGGAATTCTCCGTACGTGGCTCACAAGGTTTGATTTGGTCTCATAAATTAATCGTGATGCCAAGTAAATTATTGCATATTTTCAGCTACTTTTTTACTCCTTTTATGGCTATACATTAGAGATTATGTACTTGCTATAGTACTTTCATCTTCCGTTGCTAACCGTTATATGTAATTTCCTATATGCCTCGTTTTTACCTGAGTAAAATTACTCATTACTAACATTGATTAGCAACTGAAACTGATTTTACGTAAATGTGCGATACACCACCGATCTAAGTTACCACCAGCCGTTGCAATAAAACGTTTCCAAACAGGTTTACCGTCGCACACTGGTGTGCCGTATATCTGTACTTAGTGTATCGCGTGATATCATGCTCTGCTACTGCAGCATCCGTGAACTCAATACTTATGAATCCAGGTACTATGGGTGCTCTTTTCCTAGACTCACCGCCGATTTACTTTAATATTTTTATATATTTAAAACAATTGAGAAGTTATCATCTGAAAAAGTACCATGAAAATATATGAATGACATTGCTGTGGAAATGTTTAACCCTAAGCATTTCTAAGTAATCTTATATTGAAATTGTATTCAATTTGTTGCAGGCTTTCTCTATTTCAGAAACTATTTGACATTAAATCATATTGTTATTGAATTTACCAGTACCAGAATACTCACAAAATAAAAACCTTTTCACAAGGGAACAAGTAAGTGTTAAATACTTCGGAATGGGGGTTATGAAGCCCATAGATAAGTAATCAGAGTGAATATTCACAGAGCTGCGCCCAGCCTATCTGCGAACCTACCCTGCCTATCTGCGAACCTACCCTGCCTATCTGCGAACCTAGCCTGCCTATCTGCGAACCTACCCTGCCTATCTGCGAACCTACCCTTCCTATCTGCGAATCTACCCTGCCTATCTGCCGACCCTATGCGAACTAAATCTGAAAAGGATGTATTCTTTGTGTCCGAAAATTATTTATTGATTCCTTTTCTTCGATTAAATCCACCGCACAAATATTGCGTTCTCCTCTTGAAGTACCTATCCAAATTTCTTTTTTTCTAGCCGTTCTCTTTTTCTAAAAAAATTTAAAACAACAGAGTAATCATGATAACACTTCAATAAAAAAACTGTAGAACAAAATTTTGTAGAAAAAGAAAACTATTGTTCTCTCTCGGAACTTCCTTCTCCCTCTTCTTCGTGAGGCGGCCGTCGGGTTTTCTTCAGGGCGGAAAAGAAAGCGGTCTGGTGTTCCCTCTCGGTTACAGCCGCTGGAGCTCGTGGAGCGTTTTTGTCCCTTTTCTCTCGTCTTCTATCTCTCCGTTCGTCTTCTAACACTCTTGTCTCTCTCCTTTTAACCTTCTTGTATCTCTACTTCTAACTTTCTCTCGTCTTCTAATTCTCCTGTCTCTCTCCATCTAACCCCTCCTTCTAACCTCTCCCTCTTTCTAACCTCTCTTTCTCCCTCCTAACCAACCGCCGAGCCTCAGATTCCCCTTATATTGGGAAAAGCAACCACGTGACCTTGTGGAGGGGGGAGGTTCACAGTTCACTCCAAACCCTCCGTCGATCGTTGAAAACTATACCGAGTTTGACACTAACGAAAAATGCAGACTTCGGTCCTAGATATCATGGGTTCGATTCTAGAAGGCCCCAAAAAAGGTACTTTTAAATACATTGATCGCATTTTCAAAAAATCGTTTAAGGTATTTTTCATTAAGATAGAACGTTAACATTTACGGAGAGAGAATGTAGCCTTCTATCGTATTACGTTAATATTTTTGTCCAAGTGGCACAAGGTTCGATGCTAGCTATGATTATAGGACAATTCGTATGACAATATACAAAAATTCCTTTAGGGTATTTCCAGGTAAGATAGAACGTTGAAATTTACATTGTCGTTGGAAACAGTAGGTGTCTATCGTATAGTGGAAGGATTTTTGTCCTAGAGGCCCAGGTTCGGTGCTGGGTGTACTTCTATCCCGAATTTTGAGAAATTCTTCTAGGGTATTTACCATTAATATATAACGTTGAAATTCACGTCATCGACAGAGGATATACATATCTACTTTATGCGTAAAGATTTTTGTCCTGTGGGTCCTGAGTTCGATGCTAGGGCAATTCGTATGTCCCAAGTTCATGAATTCATTTAGGCTATCTTGCGGTAAGATAGAAAGTTAAAATTCACGGTGTTATTAGAATGGATGGTTATCTATTGTATGCGGTAAAGATTTCTCCCTGTTGGCCCAGGTTCGATGCTAGGACCATTCGTATGACCGAATTTTCAAAAATTCGTTTGGGTAATTCCCGGTAAGTTAGAATATTGAAATTCGTAATATCGATAGAAGATATAGATCTACTTCGTATGGCGTAAAGATTTTTGTCCTAGTGGACACAGGTTCGATGGTATGACTATTCGTATGCACGTATTTGAATAATTCCTTTAGGGTATTGTAGTTTGTGGATGGCACTCGGTGTATGGCAGGCGGAGTTTTGCAGGTGGTGTACAATACCTTAGTTAATCTATCTTACATTAAGCTTGCATTGAGCAAGCAAATTTTACTCGTATATATATGTACGTATATAGGATACTAAAGATGGGACAGAAGGAATTGCCTCAGAGAGCCGCAGATTTTTTTTCGAAAAGCTCCGGGTTTGGACACTATGAAAAAAAGCAGACATTCATCCTAGACATCATGGGTTGGATTCTAGGAGGCCCCAAAAACGGTACTTTTCCCGTTTAAATGGATTGAGAGCATTTTCAAAAATTCGTTTAGTGTATTTTGCATTAAGATAGAACGTTGAAATTCACGGTATCGTTAGAACATGGAATTTACTATCCTTCGGCAAAAAGATTTCTGTCCTGTTTTCCACATATTCGATGCTAGGTCAATTCGTATGACCAAATATTAAAACATTCGTTTAGGGTATTTCCCGACAAGATAGAACATTGAAATTTACATCGTGGATAGAAGATTCTGCTTACTATCGTATGGCGTAAGGATTTTTGTCCTAGTGGCCCAGGTTCTATTTGGTAGGAAAATTCGTGTTCCGAATTTTCAAAAATTCGTATTTCCCGGTAAGATAAGACGTTGAAATTCGCGACATCGATGAAAAATATAAATTTCTAACGTATGCCGTGAATGCATCTAATTGCGCCCATAAGGGATATACAGGAAGTCTTTTTTAAATTTCTTTTCTGGGCACTTACCGAAAGTCGAATTTACTGTAATTTTGCAAATGAAGAGAATTTGTAGTTGTGTTTCATATCCAAGCCTATGAACTCCTAAACTGATCCTCGGTTCGACATCAGGGCGGATTAAGTATTTCTCCGTAAGAAATATACAGGAAACTCCAATAATATTTCGAGACAATTCTCGATACGATCTTGACATCATACCTTAGGGATAATTATTAGAATAATTTTTAAACCGTATTATGAATAGATTTCTACCGCAAAGACATTTAGTTCGATGCCAGGACGGATCATATTTCTCCCATAATGTTAAAACAGGGAGCTTTTTCAATTTTTTTCGAAAAAAAAATTTCCTGAAATTCGTAAAATGGATAGAACTAATGATAATGGCTCATAAGCATGTTTAAGAGCTTCTAAATTGATAATTGGTTCGATGTCAGGGCACGTTAATTGCTACTCAATAAGGAATGTACAGGCAATCCGGATAATATTTTAGCTACTTCCCGTTTAGATTTTGCCTTGTTAATTAAATTTTAGCCTTTTAGCAGCATCTATGACGTAATAGAATTGGCCAAATACCGCAAATACATTGGCGTATGGCAGTGGGTGGATTATGATGTTCCCTATAGATCATAAATGGTACTTCCGAATTTGGTGTCGTCTTAAAACCAGTCAGATAGGGTTAGATTTGTAAATCTCCGCAAATTGCCGGTAAAGTATGGCAGGCGGTGTATGGCAGTATGTGTATGACAGGAGGTGTATGGCAGACGGTGCATCAGATGTGATGTATGGTAGGCGGTGTATGGCAGGTAGTGGTATGGAAGGTGATGTATAATTTCATGGCTTATCCAACTTAAATTAAGCTTGCAGTATGTGTGTGGTCGGTCTGACCCTGTTTTCTGTTTGCCCAATGTCTCCGTTGAAGGCTTTATGGGCGGTGAAACTCTTCTAGGTAGATCAAACCTCCAAGAAAAGGCTAACATTCTTGGTGGTACTCCATATATTGTCACATTAGTAAGGCTCATATTATTCCCGGGGCATTCCATGTCAAGTGGACCAATTTTAGAGAAATGCCCCGCTCGAACATCACCGATTTCAATGAAATTTTTTATGAACATAATTTCATATCCTCCATGAACATTTGCCAAGTTTTACATCCATCGAAGAAATATTTGCTGAGATATAGTCATTTGTTTGACCCCCTACCGCAGCCTTCTACAGTTATACAACGATTTTTAGCAATTTTGAGACACGTTATATCAGGCAGTATTCCATTGAGCAAAACAAAACTTGGTATTCTTACACAACATATGTTGCTCTATTACACAAAATAGTAAGAAATCTTTTATGACCGAAATCTGAGAAGAAAATTTGAAGCAAAATCGGCCCAAAAAATTATGGCTCGAAAAAAATTTAAAGTTTGGCATTTTATATCTCTGCAAATAAACATAAAATTAAAGCGATACTTTGTATCTCATAACTACTTAATACAAAGTATACGAATAAAAAGTTACACTTTCCGAATGCCGTCCGTTTGTTTAAAAATTGAGTGCAAATATTGTGATTTTCGTTACGACGCCGAAAAAAGGGTATATTCAGCTTACATTTACAAAAAAAGGCCTCTAGAAACTTTTCCAAATTATTTTTAAAAGAAAGAGCATGCTTTTATCCCTCTAAAAACATAACTCTGGTTTTTCATCGTGGGCATATAAGACTCGAGAAATCGGGATGAAGATGAAGTTACCTCCGCCCGAAAAATGTGGCGCGAAATAAAATTTAAAGTTTGGCATTTTATATCTCTGCAAATAAACATAAAATTAAAGCGATACTTTGTATCTTTTAACTACATAATACAATGTATACGAATAAAAAGTTTCACTTTCCGAATGTCTTTCGTTAGTTTAATAATTGACTGTAAATATTACGAATTTCGTTACGACGCCGAAAATAGGGTATATTCAGCTAACGTTTGCGAAAAAAGACCTTCTCGTAACTTTTTCAAGTTACTTTTATAAGAAAGATCATGGTTTTATCCCTCTAAAAACCTGATTCTGGTTTTTCATCGCGGGAATATAAGGCCCTAGAAATCGGGATTAAAGTGAAGTTACCTCCGCCCAAAAATTTCTCAGATATATGTTTAGGGCATTTTTCGTTAAAATAGAGAGTTAATATTCACGGTATCGTTACAAGATATCGTATTCTATTGCATGTAGTGAAGACAATTCCCCTGTTGGAGATTGGTTCGATGCATGACGTATTAAATTATCATCAACAATGTCGTATGGCAAGAGGTGTATTATTGTCTTACCTGAGATACCATAAGGTAAATTATAGACATCGTTCCTAGGTATCATGGGTTCTATGCTAGAAGGCCGAAAACAGGCTATATTTCGCTATTTTGTTAATCGCGTGGGTTTTTAATGATTATATTTTTATCATTTTCCTCTAAACGAAAGGCGAATTGGACCCAGCGATTTTTTCGCATGGAGACATCAAGAATCAGAATAGAGAATCAATGAGATTTCTCTCTTAGGTATTATAGGTTCGAATCTTGTAGGCCCCCCAAATGGGGTATTTATCGCGTCTGTAAATTGCTCGGATTTTCAAACATTTATTTTTACATTTTCCAAGATAGAGACACTTTCTGAGGCTAAAAGGAAAGCGTAATTGAGTCGGCGATTGTTTTGCGCAAAGATACCGCCCATGACACTAGGGAATAAATGAGATATTTCTCCTGGGTATCATGGATTCGATTCTAGAAAGCCCCAAAACCCTTACTTTTCAGTATGAGCACCTGAACACTGGAGACGTATGAAACAAACAAAAAGAAACCAATAGGTTCACTCTCATTTCACAAATGCCTCTGAAGAACCATTCACGTTCATCTCGTGATTGGTGACTTGAGTCACGCTGGATCGTGAAATTACTAAAAATCGAAATTTGCTTTGTATCCATGTGGAAGGAGCAGAGAATGCATATAGGCTAAATACACGCATTACAAGACGAAATAGTAAAAGAGAGAGAGGTCATTCATCTTGATACGGAAATTCGATCCCTTTTTTCTAACAAAAGAGTGACTTTAACGGCTAAAGTAGAGATTAAAATTAACTGATGGTTACAGAAATTAACTCTATAGTCACTGTATTCACTTCCAACGTACATCTCCAATAGTTATACACTGTGCGACATTCCCATTTATTTTCTGAATCCAATTCCTAACCCGCATAAAATCATAGTATGTTTAGCAACTAAAACAGGCAACAAAATCGCTTTTTTCATTGAGAGAGAGACCACGGTACGTAACTTATTTGCACTGTGCCAATATAATCTGAAGTAAATGTGTCCGTTTCCGATGTGAACAACTCCGTTACATGACAGGAATTAAAATTGAAGGCCATAAACACGACAAAAATAGGCATTGCTCTATTTCTCGTTTGAAATTATTCTTTAGGGTCACTCTTTGTCAGTTCACCTCGTTATTCTACGAGAAATGGAGACGTTGGTCCAATCGCGCATTTGAATGTTTTAGCAGTGGTCAGCTTCCTAAAAGCTATTTCAGAACGTCAAACAAACAAGTTTTATAAAGGATCCAATCTAAGATTTATTATTGGTGGTAAGCAGAAATGCTCGAATCTACTTTTTATTACAACACTTCCAACTGAAATGAGATTTTTCTTTTTAATTTTAAGTATCTTGTTATCCTTAAAAGTATTTACTTCTCTTTGGTAGGTCACCTCTTTCTTTCTGGACTATGATATTATTATATTGCATTCATCACATGTCTTTCCCAATTTTTATATCGGTCGTTAAAGGACATCTCTAGCGTCATGGGTAATTAAAAGATCGCCCGCAAAGAGTGGCATGTTTCTTAGCCTATTTTAAAAGTTCAGCCTTGTTTTGATTTTATCGTTCTTCCATCAGCGTATTCTTTTGAATGAAGCTGTTCAGGAAACCCTTGTCTGACACATCGTTTACTGATTAATTTTTCTGATACTATGAAGTTATTTTTATGTAATCCTAATATTATTGCATGGGCTCTGAATTGTATTAATAAATTGCGATGAATATCTCTACGTAACTGAAGTAACGGCAGTTGTGGAAAAGAGGACTATGAGGAGGAAATCAGAATAGTAATTGTGGATCTCGTTTCAACATTAATAATAACCAAATGCGACTAAACATGATTTTCACCCAAATCTACTACTTTTTTGAGTGTTTATTCAAAGAATGGGTCATTTAAAACAAGACAATGGCTAAACCCTGCATTAACCAAACAATTTATTACCTATTATTATTTATTCTTCCGGCGAGGTTAGAACAAAATGGCCTCTTATCCATCTAACCTCTGGAGATACTACATGGTATTAATAATAATATTACATCAATAACTAAAAATAATTAACTAAAATTAACTTAAATCTAAAAGAAATGAAATCAGAATATCTGAAAAAACATAAGTCGAGGAAGAATGCTACAAACAGTATATACAATTTCCAAATAAGAACAGGTAGAAAATAAAAAAATATAATTAGATTCAGATACATATAAAAACACAGATTTGAGTTGTGGGGGAATTCTCCTCAATTGAAGGTTTATGGAGAAAACCCCGCGATGCGGGAATGAATGGGTGGCGAAAAACCACATTGCACCAACACAGGAAGGGGGCGAAAAAAACCCGCGATGATGTATGCGTTCTTCATCGGATGTATGTATGTACCATGGAGTAACTCTAAGAAAGGGAAGAAGAAAGAGAGAGAGAGTAATCTGGTCTATAGAATCATATATAACTGCATATTGTGTTTCTACGATGCTGAAACCCCCAGGAAAACTATTTTCATCTCTGTAAAGGCCCGGGTTAGAACCCAGGAGCACAAAATACGTTTCCATAAGAGATGTACGTGAATTACGTTTTCATGACTTGCAGAGGTCGTTTCTTTTTCAAAATTAAATTAGAAACAATGGTCCTACGAAATTGAGACAAGTGTCACAAGAAAGGAAAATAACCACAAAATCTAATTTTAGCCGTGAATCATTCATATACGAGTCTAAGGCCATTGTTGAACGTCGATTTCATGAATTATCCCATATAAGTGCACGGACATAAACAGTTCTTATAATTTTTATAAGAAAATTACGTAAAGTAGGCTTTCATGACTTGAAAACAGTAGAATAAATATTATAAA
>KZ309430.1:80721-91681 GCA_000376725.2 Ladona fulva
TTTCATTCAAATTTCCTATGTAAAATGTTTGTAACTAAAATAGCTATTTTTATGTAATTTATATTTATATAATGTTAACTTAAATTTTGACATGTCACCAATCCTAAACAGAATATTCTCTGTGTACATTAACGTTTTGTGACGAAATATATTATCATCACAATCATTATTATTATTATTATTATTATGTTGTTATCACTTACATTTGGGAATTCCGTAGGATTTAATAGGATTATAAAACTTTTAAACTATAAATCTTCAATGATAAATCTTATTGCATAGCAATTTTAAAATTACATAATCATAGAGTAATCTTATAGAGGGATAACCTTATGGGATATCACTTTTCTTTTACGTTTTATCTCCGATAGATGGCATTCGCGTTCCCCTCTGCTTTTTCCCTCTCACTGGAAGGGTACGGCACGGCCTTCTTATCTTATATACTCCGTACAACGTCTTGAAAGCTCAACGTTAATCTTATGACCACGTGTATTTTTAAGAGGAAACAGTGCACGCTTTTGCATAGAGATAGAAAGATTTCCATAATTATTTTTGAAACTTTTTCGTACTTCACACATCAGGGAAGGCGTTGAATTGCATCGTATATAAATTAAATTGCTAAGAATAACCACGATGAGATAATCAATACGAAAAAATATTTTTCTTTGAATAAAAACAATCACATGTGCCAAAATGTATGTGGCCTTTCAAATATTATGTACGCAAACATCACCTAGGCTCATCTTTTAGCTCAAGATGTTTTATTACAGTATTTACATTTATGTATTGCTTAAGCAAATTAACGGCCCGTTTAGAACAACTAACTCATTGACAATCTTGAACTCAGTATTTGTAAGTAAAAACATACAGGGATGAGATACAAAGTATTGATATAGCGATTAACTTTANGCTTAACCATCGATTGTAAGACGGATTTTTGAGTTAACCTGGAGGTTAACTTTAACCTCCAGGTTAACTATCGATTGTAATACCGGGCCTTAGTATCTTCCACAAAAATTTGTTTTCGTCGTCGCGCTACATTACGCAGAACCACAGCAGCGACGTCAAACCTCATCTGCTGCACAAAGAAGAAAAAGGACGTCTCCTAGATGCCCTTGAAGTAATAGAAATTTCTATGAGTAATAAGAATTTTCTTACCACTGAATATGTACTTACCCTAATGTCTCCCCCCTCCTCTCCCTACCTGCTACCTTGTTCCCTTCTCCCCACCCACCCCAGTAATTGTCTCCTCCCCCTCTCCGTCCCCTATTTAAGGTTTTGCGTTAAGTATTTCTTCACCAGAAGATGTCATCTCGTTGACGAAACCGGTCGTGCAAATAAAAAAAAATTTTGTGGAAGATACTAAGTGTCCTTTTCTTCTGAAATGACAAACTAATACATATAAAAACAAAGATTTGGGTTGTGGGGAAAAACTCCTCAACTGAAGGTTTATGGAAAAAAACGCACGATGCGAAGGGGGGCGAAAAAAAACACGAAAACCCAGAGGTAATAAATGCACTATATGTAGTGGGTGATGCAGGTTTTAGGTCATTAGCAAAGAGAGATAACGAGAATAATATGATTTGCAGAATGGACTTAAATCGTGTCTTGCCGTAGGTTTTCATGTAAAGAGCTAAAAATTGCATCTGGATTATTTTCTTCGTTGTTGAAGTTATTATCATTAGAATAGCTTTGTTATTAAGAAGTAAGTAAGCTAAATTAAATTCCGAGCTACAAGAGTATTTTTTCTTCTTTCTTTCCTTGTTGTTTTTATTTGATGTTTCATTACATTCTACTGCCCATTTCTTGTTCTTTAAATTCATTATCTGTAATTATTTGTATTTTGGTATGANATTTTTGATTTACTTACTGATGATTTTTAAATCAGCGATGATATTGAATTACTATACTTAACTCATTAAAGAGAATATTTTCAAATTTTTATCCAACCCACACAAAGAGTCTATTAACCACATTCCATCAATCCACACACGCGTTGGTTGAATCATCAGCTTGGAGTTGAAGAATTTCGCAAAATATCGAAGATTGGAATTTTTCTACAAATTTGGTCATGTTTTCCCCTCGTGGATAATTTTAATGCATAGACATCAACGTAAATGACTTGCATAGCTAAAAGAAGTATTCATTCAATAGTGGCCATTCAATTATCAAAGTCTGCACTCAAGAAAACCATTTTTGTGTTTTTGGCTTGTTTTTTTTTTGGATGATTGTAGCCTACCGTTTGACGGTAGTCTAATTCTCAAGCGAGTTATAGCTGTTGAATTGACGTTGTCAATGATGGAATCGCGTAACATTGGAATTGCTGCGTCAAGTATGTTAACATTTTAAGAATAGTGGAATGGGAGATGTCAATATTATAAAGTAACGCTGGCATAACATCGCAATCGTTCAATGAAGTGGAATGCATGCTTCTTTTGTCACGATGGTGAATGTAATTTACAGAGTGCATGCTGCCATTATAATATGTACATTATTCCTTTCATAATAAATGGTCGCTCAAAATGACGATGTTAGTATTGTACAAGAATCCGAGCCACTAGAATTACTGAAAAGAACCCTTTGAGCAAAAAATCAGTGCTAGAGATCTGGTCGAGCTGAGGTTTTTGACCCGGCCCGTTTATCATTGAGACCGAACCCAACCCGGCCCAAATATAGGAAGAAATTTTCGCTTTCAAGCCCCACCAGAGCCTGAAAATTTCAGAATTGTTCCGGAATTAGTCGTTACGATGCATTCAGGAATAGATACGTTTCTATTATTCCTTTAGCAATGTAAAATATCTAAGAAACGTTTAAGCTGCTGTGAAGATAATGTAAAGTAAAATATACTGGTAACTTCTATTAGCAAACAGAAAGTGTTTCAAACTATAATTCTTTTTCCAATCTAAATCAGATTTACTCTATTCACCATCGTGATTTTACGTCCTACTGATCACCATCTTCTCTGGACATACATTTTATACAACAAAGAAGAATCTGTGCATATTGTGTAGGCATAGGGCAGCAAATGTAGAAAGCCTTCGTCCCTATGTAAGAATCAAAAACGCTGTTTGAAAACGAATAATTTTTTCTTTCCCATGTAATACTCGGGTCCAAGCCCAATAAACTGGCAGCTTTATCCGGCCCAAACACGTTTCAAATTCCCAGCCCATGCAAACCTCTAGTCTCTTAACACTACATTCTGAAAGGAATGAACGCCGATATTTTAATGAATTTTTGAGTAACTATAAAATTTCTGCAATCTTACGGGACCATTCCATATCAAGTGGACCAATTTTAGAGAAGTGCCCGCTCGACCATCACCGATTTGTATGAACATAACTTCATATCATCTATGAACATCTGCCAAGTTTTACATTCATAGATGGAATATTTGCTGAGATATAGTCATTTGTTTGACCCCCTACCGCAGCCTTCTACAGTTGGACATCGAATATTAGCAAATTTGAGATACGTTATCTCAGGCAGTATCACTTTGAGCAAAACAAAACTTGGTATTCCTACAACACTTGGTATTTCCACAAAACACTGCAGATAATACAGAAGGGCATTTTGGTTGCTATTTCTGCGGTTAAGCAACTTTATAAAGCACATCGTAGGTAGATGCGATGAAAAGATCAGTAAGGCATGTTCTTTCATCTTACTTTGTCCTCATCTGGAATAGGGATAGTAAAGTATGTAAGTATGTAGAAGAGTATGCCAGTATTTGGGATAGAAAAGCAAACGTTACGAAAAGGCCCTCGGACTCTGGTTGGGAATCCTTGAAAGAAAGGAGATTAGAAGCTAGGCTGCGATTTCTTGATAAATTCAAAGGAAGTGCATCTGCGGAAGACGTTATCGGTATTATGCGATCCCCTGCTACTTGGGCCGTTGAGCGTAAAACAAGAGAAATAGATGCGAGAACGAGTCGTTTTAGGGACGTATTCTTTCCCCGAAGAAACGCGACAACAATAAGCTAAAGAGGTAACTCGAACGCTTGGTGTTTACAACTTCCCTGCCACACGCCGAAAGGCTGCTTGCAGGGTATTTAGGTAGAAGTAGATTTAAATCAACATAAAAATCATCATTCTATATTTCAAATAGCATTTAAATTTTGTTCATAAGTCTTACAATTATTTTATATACAACTGAGTTCACGTTATCATTATTTTGAGTTTTCTGGCCGTTACAAAGTGAACAATTAAACATTGCTTTGAAGGAGGCGAGGTAATATGATAAGGGATAGAAAGGAAACATTTTGAGAGGCTGAAGGACATATTCAACAAAAATGAGGTAAACAATTAAAATTCTGTTGTTTTTAGCGCTTGGGTTTNCTCTGAAAGACTTTGAGGTTTTTTATTACAGCCAATTTAATTTATTTTTAAGATTACGTGGTAATATTACGGTTTAAATATTTTGAGTAAATCATTCCTTATTGTTTGAATACTTAAAATGTTGCGCCTTGTCGCGAATACGTTCGCCAGTATTAGGCCTACAAATTTCGAGGAACAGACATATGCACTTAAATAATACATTGATAGGAGATAAATATGTATAGAAATTCGTGAAAGATAGCATTTCCTTGATATTCATTCCAGTCTCGTGGGTAGTAAACCCCATAAACCTGTTTTTTAATACTCAAAAAACGTTCCCTTAATCGCATGCTAAGAATTGATTGATAGAAAGCCAACCAATTATATTGTCCAAATATATTTCCTCTTATCAATTCATGTGGTATTTTGCGCACAATATTAGCAAGTTATCATTCTTGCAAGCTCTCTTATAGAGGCGAATCAACGGACGAAAGAAGATCCCCTTTCACTCTATACATGTCTATAAGCAACTAGGCCACCTGGTTGTCATCCCGGGAAATAATACACTGTCTGGTATTGACACCAGTCGGGAGGGAAACCACTCGAAATCCTTATTTTATCTTCGTCCTGTAAAAATCAAGCAGTATCATGTCACGCAAATACCTAAATTTCTCCTGAATATTCTCATTCTGTAAATTTTTGCGTATTCCTTACATATCTCCAATCCAGTCCAATTAATTTGTTTCCAATTTTTACACTCATCGTAATGCAGATTTTCTTTTGTTTAGCTTTAATCGACGGGTGCCTCCAGCATTTTTTATATTTGTTTTGTAATGCCATCGTTGATTCGTGGAAAATTCGCTATTTGAGATAAGTTAGAAATGTCAGCACTCTATTCGGTGGGGAGTAAAAAAGCCGCCGTTACCGTTACCAAAATAGTCGGGCGACAGGTTTCATTCAACAACAATATTTTACTTGCTTCACGATACGTCCCTTTTAGACGAGGAATATCCTGATTTGAATTAAATAACTCCAATAAAATAAAATAATGGAGACTCGGAGATATAAGAGGTTATTATTATTATTTACTCTAATGGCGAGGTAAAGCCAAAATGGCCTTTCTTCTACCTAACTAAATTCTGGTGATATTACGTGGTAATAATATTACATATGATGACGGTCATGATTAAAGGAATAAAATAATGTATTTGTGACATTGCTCACAAATCAATGGAGACCAAGAAATGCATTAAATTGTTTTAAACTAAATTTTAGAGCAACTTTTATGTTTTGTACCATTTAAATCTTTCCAAACTTTTACATGTCTCGCATTTTTGTCATCAAAATATGGCAGCCCTAACTACTAGCGCCATTTACCGGTTTTTATATAATTTATTAAAATCTTGTCGAAGTAAACGTAAATATCTCCAGATTATAAATTGAGTAAACTTCATTACCCTTTATATACTTTACTAAATGATTCAGGAAAAGATTGGTAAAATCCTTGGAGTGGAGTGTACTGTTGTATTGATTTGAAACTTGGACTTTAAGAAAAGAGGTCATAAAACGATTGGAGGCCTTGAGAAAATGGCGTAGAATGGAAAAAGCAAATCGGATCGATAGAAAAACAATACCAGAGGTACAAGAGATGGTCAGAGAGTTTTAATTAAAGTAATTAAGCGTCGACAGATGAAATGGTAAAATATTGAGAGGAGAGGGATTGCTGAAGAGTGAAATTTAAGGTAGAATGCAAAAGAAAAAACAAAGACAGAAGGTGTTAGATGACATAAAGGGTGGCGTAAGTTACCAGGAAACGAAAGGAATGGCGTTGAATATGGAATCTTAAGGCACATACCGAAATCTACCGAAAGGTAAAAAATGTATGCACATACTAACGGATTCTTTTGTAAACATTCGTTCACTCAGAAGATAATGCATTGATTACTGACCTTAACTGTGGTGAAAAGAGCATTGAAGTAAATGCTCTGTGAGGGAGGATAATCTAGAAATATTAACTCCCCTTTACTGCAATGTTCACGCTCATATAAGCAGATATACACACTCTGACCCTTGGTTTTTCTGCTAGGAAATTACGAAAATTATTCCCACATTTATTTGGTTGATTGGATGAAACAATCGAGGAAAAATTCTTTACATGAATGAATTTCTCTGTACATCTCAGTACCTTAATATATATGTTCTTTGAATTATGCACTCAAATCCTCTCTGAGTGACTTTGTTACATTTTTTCCTTTCTTTAATTGCTAAATATGTATTTAGGTCCCTATGTATACACGGAAAATACTAATTGTCGTACATAAAGAAATGAGTCAAAGATGCATTTTGACATCTTTCTAGGGATTTTAGAGCGCTGTTCGGTCTATTTCCATTCAAGGCTAACTCCAGAAACCTGTTCTCTTTCTGACCTTGATTATATAAAAGGAAATATCTTGAGTTTGTAAGCTATTTAAGGTGGCGATAGTTCTGTAGTCTGAGAAGAAGAGACGTTGCCACTGAATGTTTTTTTCTTCGTGAATCTGGGAATTTGAAATCAGTTGTGTGTTTAAGATTAATTTCAATAAAAAATATCTTTTAGTACATAAAAGATTGAGTTAAACAATATCTTTCACCCACCCACTAGCTCACTTGAAAATGAACCGAAATGGAGAAGATTTAATTTCATTGATGAATGTTCTCTCAAAATTTCCAATGTCCTCCCTAAAGATATTGTTCGACCTGCCTTTTATAATAATCTTAGCCTTGGCTCCTTTTTGATCAACAATAAAGATAAAATAGACGAAAAATTCAAATCAGGTATATACAAACTAAAATGTAACGAAAGTGAATCCATTTATATCGGGCAATCTGGGAGAAATTTTAATATCCGGATTAAAGAACACATGCAATCCTTCCTAAATAATACTCCAACCTCACACTTCGCCCAACATCTTAATCTTTCCCACCATACTTCCTCCTTCGTTCCTGAAATCCTCCATATCCACCATAAAGGGCCAAAAATGAACTTCCTAGAAGAGAGAGAAATTTTAGTCGCGAAAATGTCTTCTCAGAAGGTAGTTAACGAAATAATTCCTGTACCTCACTCTCCTTTACTGCTTTGTACCCTTCCGAAAAACTCTCCAGATAAGACAAACCTTNTCTTCTAGGAAGTTTCACGGATTCATCAGCGTTTTAAATTTCAACCGCACTGATATTCTATAATAAAAGTTGGAAACTCGGTATTTTCCCATTATCCACCGCTGGCGCTGACACTATCCGCACTTCCATTTTTAGTTTTATCTTTCTTTTAATTTGATATTGAAAATTGATTTACACCGAGGCAACCCACTTTCAGTTACTTTAAAATCGTTGTTGTTGTCCATTTTTTTTAGCGATCTACTCTAACATTGGTGCAAGGATTGGCAGCTTGATTTGAATATAAACGAGTGTGTTGCTATGCTTTTCACGGGTTCCACTAACGTTATTAGCGTACAATACAGCATTTAGGATATCCCTTAGAATTCGCACGCCACTATTAATACCTATGAGTTACATTCAGCTGTAGTTTGTTGTTACCAGAACATATTCGAGATGTTATAGGAAAGGCGAATAGAGTACAAACATTAGCAAATAGAACCCTGAGGAGATTCCCTCAAAGAAATTAATTACTTTTCCCTCATTCACATGACGTAGCGTTCGACTTACAGATGGTCCATCGTATAGAAGCCTGATTTCAGGTTCGACAGTAGTGTTATAGCTATGGTAGAATCACTCGGATGGAAATCACTCCAGGCGAGGAGATTAGATTACCGACGGAAGCTTTTCGAAAAATTCATCGGTTCAGAATTTTATGGCGAAGTAGAAGACGTAATTCCAGAAATAAAGGAGCGCAATCTCCGAGAGGCATCGACAAACCGTTGCAAGGAATCGATCTTTAAAACAGACAGTTATCTTAGCTCGTTCATTCCGCATAGTATCAGAGAAGCTAATGGTGTAGATTAGGTAAGGTGTTAACGCGCCCCCTGCCGTACGCCACTGGAAACAGGCGCGCTACTAATCTAAATTATCTTAACAGTTTCGTTTTCGTTCCTCGAGCTTCGCCTCGAATACATGACTGCCTCAGTTAAACGTAGGTCCGATCGTCCGATCAAACTGAGTCCACTCTACTTACTATCTGTTTGATTCATTTAATACCTGAACTGATGTAATATTTGTAAAAGTGAACGCTAGCCATGTATTTCTGCTTTTAAGCGACTATGTAGCAAACTTTTTGGGGCAAATGCAGTATAGTGCTTACGTCTGGATTCGAGTCGTAGCCATTTTAATTCTTTCAACAGGGGAGTAACATGGTTTGTTCTTCTAGCATTGAAGATGAATTTCATTGATTGGTTGAAATCGCGGTCTAACCTACTGCTAGCTGAGTGGGTCATTTCATTTAAAATTATGTCACAGTAAGCAAATAACGGGGGAATTAGTGCTTGAACAAGGTTCTTTTTAAGCTGGAAAGGCAAAATATCCGTTACCAAAATAGTCGGGCGACAGGTTTCATTCAACAACAATATTTTACTTGCTTCACGATACGTCCCTTTTAGACGAGGAATATCCTGATTTGAATTAAATAACTCCAATAAAATAAAATAATGGAGACTCGGAGATATAAGAGGTTATTATTATTATTTACTCTAATGGCGAGGTAAAGCCAAAATGGCCTTTCTTCTACCTAACTAAATTCTGGTGATATTACGTGGTAATAATATTACATATGATGACGGTCATGATTAAAGGAATAAAATAATGTATTTGTGACATTGCTCACAAATCAATGGAGACCAAGAAATGCATTAAATTGTTTTAAACTAAATTTTAGAGCAACTTTTATGTTTTGTACCATTTAAATCTTTCCAAACTTTTACATGTCTCGCATTTTTGTCATCAAAATATGGCAGCCCTAACTACTAGCGCCATTTACCGGTTTTTATATAATTTATTAAAATCTTGTCGAAGTAAACGTAAATATCTCCAGATTATAAATTGAGTAAACTTCATTACCCTTTATATACTTTACTAAATGATTCAGGAAAAGATTGGTAAAATCCTTGGAGTGGAGTGTACTGTTGTATTGATTTGAAACTTGGACTTTAAGAAAAGAGGTCATAAAACGATTGGAGGCCTTGAGAAAATGGCGTAGAATGGAAAAAGCAAATCGGATCGATAGAAAAACAATACCAGAGGTACAAGAGATGGTCAGAGAGTTTTAATTAAAGTAATTAAGCGTCGACAGATGAAATGGTAAAATATTGAGAGGAGAGGGATTGCTGAAGAGTGAAATTTAAGGTAGAATGCAAAAGAAAAAACAAAGACAGAAGGTGTTAGATGACATAAAGGGTGGCGTAAGTTACCAGGAAACGAAAGGAATGGCGTTGAATATGGAATCTTAAGGCACATACCGAAATCTACCGAAAGGTAAAAAATGTATGCACATACTAACGGATTCTTTTGTAAACATTCGTTCACTCAGAAGATAATGCATTGATTACTGACCTTAACTGTGGTGAAAAGAGCATTGAAGTAAATGCTCTGTGAGGGAGGATAATCTAGAAATATTAACTCCCCTTTACTGCAATGTTCACGCTCATATAAGCAGATATACACACTCTGACCCTTGGTTTTTCTGCTAGGAAATTACGAAAATTATTCCCACATTTATTTGGTTGATTGGATGAAACAATCGAGGAAAAATTCTTTACATGAATGAATTTCTCTGTACATCTCAGTACCTTAATATATATGTTCTTTGAATTATGCACTCAAATCCTCTCTGAGTGACTTTGTTACATTTTTTCCTTTCTTTAATTGCTAAATATGTATTTAGGTCCCTATGTATACACGGAAAATACTAATTGTCGTACATAAAGAAATGAGTCAAAGATGCATTTTGACATCTTTCTAGGGATTTTAGAGCGCTGTTCGGTCTATTTCCATTCAAGGCTAACTCCAGAAACCTGTTCTCTTTCTGACCTTGATTATATAAAAGGAAATATCTTGAGTTTGTAAGCTATTTAAGGTGGCGATAGTTCTGTAGTCTGAGAAGAAGAGACGTTGCCACTGAATGTTTTTTTCTTCGTGAATCTGGGAATTTGAAATCAGTTGTGTGTTTAAGATTAATTTCAATAAAAAATATCTTTTAGTACATAAAAGATTGAGTTAAACAATATCTTTCACCCACCCACTAGCTCACTTGAAAATGAACCGAAATGGAGAAGATTTAATTTCATTGATGAATGTTCTCTCAAAATTTCTAATGTCCTCCCTAAGGATATTGTTCGACCTGCCTTTTATAATAATCTTAGCCTTGGCTCCTTTTTGATCAACAATAAAGATAAAATAGAGGAAAAATTCAAATCAGGTATATACAAACTAAAATGTAACGAATGTGAATCCATTTATATCGGGCAATCTGGGAGAAATTTTAATATCCGGATTAAAGAACACATGCAATCCTTCCTAAATAATACTCCAACCTCACACTTCGCCCAACATCTTAATCTTTCCCACCATACTTCCTCCTTCGTTCCTGAAATCCTCCATATCCACCATAAAGGGCCAAAAATGAACTTCCTAGAAGAGAGAGAAATTTTAGTCGCGAAAATGTC
>KZ309430.1:92487-103024 GCA_000376725.2 Ladona fulva
ACTGATGATTTTTAAATCAGCGATGATATTGAATTACTATACTTAACTCATTAAAGAGAATATTTTCAAATTTTTATCCAACCCACACAAAGAGTCTATTAACCACATTCCATCAATCCACACACGCGTTGGTTGAATCATCAGCTTGGAGTTGAAGAATTTCGCAAAATATCGAAGATTGGAATTTTTCTACAAATTTGGTCATGTTTTCCCCTCGTGGATAATTTTAATGCATAGACATCAACGTAAATGACTTGCATAGCTAAAAGAAGTATTCATTCAATAGTGGCCATTCAATTATCAAAGTCTGCACTCAAGAAAACCATTTTTGTGTTTTTGGCTTGTTTTTTTTTTGGATGATTGTAGCCTACCGTTTGACGGTAGTCTAATTCTCAAGCGAGTTATAGCTGTTGAATTGACGTTGTCAATGATGGAATCGCGTAACATTGGAATTGCTGCGTCAAGTATGTTAACATTTTAAGAATAGTGGAATGGGAGATGTCAATATTATAAAGTAACGCTGGCATAACATCGCAATCGTTCAATGAAGTGGAATGCATGCTTCTTTTGTCACGATGGTGAATGTAATTTACAGAGTGCATGCTGCCATTATAATATGTACATTATTCCTTTCATAATAAATGGTCGCTCAAAATGACGATGTTAGTATTGTACAAGAATCCGAGCCACTAGAATTACTGAAAAGAACCCTTTGAGCAAAAAATCAGTGCTAGAGATCTGGTCGAGCTGAGGTTTTTGACCCGGCCCGTTTATCATTGAGACCGAACCCAACCCGGCCCAAATATAGGAAGAAATTTTCGCTTTCAAGCCCCACCAGAGCCTGAAAATTTCAGAATTGTTCCGGAATTAGTCGTTACGATGCATTCAGGAATAGATACGTTTCTATTATTCCTTTAGCAATGTAAAATATCTAAGAAACGTTTAAGCTGCTGTGAAGATAATGTAAAGTAAAATATACTGGTAACTTCTATTAGCAAACAGAAAGTGTTTCAAACTATAATTCTTTTTCCAATCTAAATCAGATTTACTCTATTCACCATCGTGATTTTACGTCCTACTGATCACCATCTTCTCTGGACATACATTTTATACAACAAAGAAGAATCTGTGCATATTGTGTAGGCATAGGGCAGCAAATGTAGAAAGCCTTCGTCCCTATGTAAGAATCAAAAACGCTGTTTGAAAACGAATAATTTTTTCTTTCCCATGTAATACTCGGGTCCAAGCCCAATAAACTGGCAGCTTTATCCGGCCCAAACACGTTTCAAATTCCCAGCCCATGCAAACCTCTAGTCTCTTAACACTACATTCTGAAAGGAATGAACGCCGATATTTTAATGAATTTTTGAGTAACTATAAAATTTCTGCAATCTTACGGGACCATTCCATATCAAGTGGACCAATTTTAGAGAAGTGCCCGCTCGACCATCACCGATTTGTATGAACATAACTTCATATCATCTATGAACATCTGCCAAGTTTTACATTCATAGATGGAATATTTGCTGAGATATAGTCATTTGTTTGACCCCCTACCGCAGCCTTCTACAGTTGGACATCGAATATTAGCAAATTTGAGATACGTTATCTCAGGCAGTATCACTTTGAGCAAAACAAAACTTGGTATTCCTACAACACTTGGTATTTCCACAAAACACTGCAGATAATACAGAAGGGCATTTTGGTTGCTATTTCTGCGGTTAAGCAACTTTATAAAGCACATCGTAGGTAGATGCGATGAAAAGATCAGTAAGGCATGTTCTTTCATCTTACTTTGTCCTCATCTGGAATAGGGATAGTAAAGTATGTAAGTATGTAGAAGAGTATGCCAGTATTTGGGATAGAAAAGCAAACGTTACGAAAAGGCCCTCGGACTCTGGTTGGGAATCCTTGAAAGAAAGGAGATTAGAAGCTAGGCTGCGATTTCTTGATAAATTCAAAGGAAGTGCATCTGCGGAAGACGTTATCGGTATTATGCGATCCCCTGCTACTTGGGCCGTTGAGCGTAAAACAAGAGAAATAGATGCGAGAACGAGTCGTTTTAGGGACGTATTCTTTCCCCGAAGAAACGCGACAACAATAAGCTAAAGAGGTAACTCGAACGCTTGGTGTTTACAACTTCCCTGCCACACGCCGAAAGGCTGCTTGCAGGGTATTTAGGTAGAAGTAGATTTAAATCAACATAAAAATCATCATTCTATATTTCAAATAGCATTTAAATTTTGTTCATAAGTCTTACAATTATTTTATATACAACTGAGTTCACGTTATCATTATTTTGAGTTTTCTGGCCGTTACAAAGTGAACAATTAAACATTGCTTTGAAGGAGGCGAGGTAATATGATAAGGGATAGAAAGGAAACATTTTGAGAGGCTGAAGGACATATTCAACAAAAATGAGGTAAACAATTAAAATTCTGTTGTTTTTAGCGCTTGGGTTTCCGTCTGCATTTAAATTTTATTCTTTTCTGTGGAATTTATTTGATCCTCTTCTTTGTTCTCTACTCAGTTTGAGCCATTCGCTTGTATATTCCTCACTATGATAGTGGACGTTTGTCCATCAACGTGATTTCGAAATAACAAAGCGACAAAATGTGCTTTTTATACAAATGAATATTTTATACATATTTATTCCTCCTTCTCATCAGAATAGATGACAAGGAGGAACTCTTTTTTACTCCTTCTCATCAGTTACATTGTTTATCTATTTTTCTACATAATTCAGTAAGTTACTATTTGTATGATATTTATCAATTTGTATTTCCCCGTTGAGAATCTACAGTTCAGCCAGCGAATACACATTTTTGTGGAATTCGCTCAATCATTATTAATGAAACGTCAGATTTAAAATATTCATTTAAGTCTTACTCTGACGAATGATAAAAACTTTCAAAATGATTATCCTCGATTAATGCAAATTGAATGAATGGGTTTTTCCGCACGAAATAATATCTCTATTTTATACATCATTCTAAAAGAATTAATATTTTTCACAGAGGTTTGTAATTAATCGTTAGTAAGTTCTCTAAAAGAAATAGCTAAGAAACAAAAAAAGAAAGATTATTACCGTTAGCGGAAATTTATTCCGAATAATCTTCACCATAGGATTAGATCAGTTTCCTTTGTTTCTAGTAAGTACACCAAGTTTCCACCAAATTTCTTTTATCTTAAGAGTATCTTTTCCAGATAAGAACACTTCCTCCCGCAGTCCATTATTTAGAATGAAAATAGTGCAAAGCATAGCAAAGCGGAATCTAATGTATACACTGTGTGTTGTTCCCGTTTCTCAGCTGATCGGTGTCACAAATATTCCGCACTATTTCACCATTGCTCTTTGTTTAATTCATAAATATATCGTACTGTATGAAAATAAGCTTTATCGTAAATTCCTTAATTTTAGGGTGTTACAAAATGTAAGCTTCCGCTATTTGGTTATATTAAATGATAAAACAGAGAAAGGTGAATGTTTAACATATATATGACTGATAATGGTATGATTTTCCCTGTTTTCTGTAGGTCGTTCAAGAGTGTGTCGTAGTATTGTAAAAAGTGCTTTGACAGCTAAGCTCATTACGCACGTAGGCCCCCACCGGAAATCGAACCCGAGACCACTTGCATTCAAGTCGAACGCTTTGCGCACTAGGCTATCCGGGAGCCTAGAAGCTCTTTCGTATTGTTACTAAGGTATAGTTACGTTTTACTCTCTTGCGCGTAAAATTTTCTACAGTTTTCATGATTAGAAATTTGTATCCGCGCTACACGACACAACCGCTCGGCTTGTAGTCAACTAGCCACGGCACGGCAGAGAATAATTTAGTCAACTTAATGCTCATCTAAGGATCTTAGGCTTTCCTGGTGGATACCGTGTAAAAAGGATTCTTGGGTTTCCAACCAGGTTAATTCTGGAAACATGTTTGTCGCCAACGTTTCGATGACTAACTCGGTCATCATCCTCAGGGCTGCTCTGAGGTGATGCTCATCTCTCTTATTGCATTACTGGGGAGTTCTCTACGAATACTGTATAAAGCTAAGTGACCACGATAATTCTGTGACAAACGCGTAGCGCATTCCGAGAAGTAAGAATGTTTCCTTCGCGCACTTGGATGTGAGTCGTAGCAGAGATTGGCCTACTTCTGAATTCACTTCTTCATCACATCAATCTATGATTTCCGCTCATTTAGGATGTTTTAAGGACTTTGGTAACTTCAGGCAAAGATATTATAAAGAGGTATCTCATAATTCTCAAATAATGACATTGTTACCTCAACGAATTCATGAAATATTGTAATATTGATCTTTGAAATCCTCTATAACTCTTCAGTTTGGGGTCATTTAATTATGGACTGCGGGCAAAATGATTTTTCTATGGCCCGTCAACAAAATGGATTGCAAACGAAGGAATCCCGCAGGATGAGGCCATTGCATTTCCTCGTTTCTTAGACGTGGAGAGTGAGTACTCATTGGAAGTTTGCATGAATCGCACCCTATAAAACCCCAGGCCGCTGACCGTTCTGACCGCTTTTGTCTTACTACATCCAACATCGAAACCGTCGGTATAAAACGATTTATTAACGGAGTAATCTTAAAGAGAATATTCCTTTTAACTTGACGCAAACATCTACATCTACATAAATACCCTTCAAGCTGCCTTTTGGCGTGTGGCAGAGGGTGTAAACATCAAGCGTTCGAGTTACCTCTTTAGCTTATTGCTGTCGCGTATTGTTCGCGGAAAGACGTAAATAACGTAATTGGCGTAAATAAGAATGCAATGGAAAATAATAACTGATTTTGTAAATATGAAGAAGAACAGCATTTAACACTAGTTAAGGTCTCAGGTTTTCCGCCTCTATCCTTGTAATTCGTCGGGCGTATTTCTATCAAATGGTCGCTCCATTCGGATACATGTCCTAGTAACAATGCAAGCCATATCTTCATAAGTTTGGTCATTCATTCGATAAATATACATTCGAATGTCTTTCTGGATCCCGCTCTCAGTCGCCTATAGTCTCTGCTGATAAACGTTATTTATGACTGCTTCAATCCTTAAGTGCAGCAATTTCATATTTCAATCAAGCTGTTTCTGTGTGCTAAAGGCCAACCTTCTCTTACACATAAAGAATTTCTCTAATTTCTTTCCCGGTAATTTATTGTAATTTTTCACTGAATATTATGATAAATTATATCAAAGTTACCAAATAATACTAAGCAAACTGAATAGCTTTTAAAACTCAAAACTACACGCTGTGACGTAGGGCATCGCACTGTCCTGGCATAGCACTACTAGTAGGCCAAATGCTGTTTGCCAACAACTGCCACCAAAGAGAGCTATAACTAAAATACGACGGTATAATTGCTCGCTATGAGCGTCTTAGTGTGGCGGAAACATCTCTGAACTCGTTTTTTGTATGTACCTGTAAATGCCCTGCGGACGGTAACTAGAGCGCGCCAAATACGTCCTCCATTTGTTCATTCCTTCATTTAATTCATTATACGTTTGTTTTGTCGATTACGTTTGAAGATGCAAAATTTAACTGCTACTACAGTTATGATACTATATTTGTTTAACCAATCTATCGCATTTATCCTAAGGTCTTATTTACGGATTACAGTTAGAGAGATTGATTAAAGGATTATTGGTTAAAATACAAATAATGCTACCGAAATTATCTTCTGTGAAGGTAAAAACCCGAAAAAAAAACAAATGAATGGTAAAAAATGCATTAAAAATGTTGACTTAGTGGCAATTGTTATAGTATATTAAACTTAAGGAATACATTTGAATGGACGAAAGTAAAGAGTATCTCCAGATTATTCTCACAAAATTAATAAATATGGAGTTGAAAAGTTTTTTAGTGTTGCAACACTCATTCTCTGTAATTGTTCAGTATCCCTGCTTATCAATAAAAAGGAAAACAGGAAAAATATTGACATCTGTTATCACAGGGACGATGGTTTTTGATAACGCCGATGAAATGTATTACTGAATGAATTCCGACTGAATCTATTTTTTTTTCAATAAGTAGCTAGGTATTTCTCATTTTCGGCGGCATCTGTCAGCGAAAGACTAAAGCATGAATCCCAGAATAATTATCTAACTGAATCCTGGGCTTCGGGATTAACGTATTGATCGGAATCTCAGGATTGCAATTCCTATTGGTATTGAGAGCTACGAAGCTGAATTATTTTTCTCACTTGTTTTATTCTTTATCCTCTATTATTTACTTTCCTTGGTAGATGAGATGATTCAGTTCCTGCATTTGCTATAATTCATGCAAACCGAGAGTGTGTAGCTCAAATATTTCAAATTGGACCCTAATTTACTTCATCCGACTACTTCGACATTTTCACGAAAGAGCGGGTATGTCACTATTCCGTTCGGCTCAAAATAAAAATTCTACTCATGTCATTAAACATGGAAGAAATCATCTCAGATACACGCACAACTGGTTATTATTTTCTTTATGATTTATTTCTGTATCTTGGATCCCAATGATGTAGGGGCTTAAGATCTAAGCTAAAGTAATACAAGTCATCAAGTTGGTAACTTTACGGAGAAACTCCTATATCTGAACCGATTTAATTTTTCTTCGGGCTCAAATAGGATTGTTCTCAAAAGAATTCCTCTTGTAAGAGGTTCAAACCAGCCAATACTTTATAAATTTATTTAATTTTGTTTCCGATTTCTATGGTTCAAATCGATATTTCTAGCTACGCTTAAGCGATGGACGAAATTTTAAGTGGATAATTTTATTTATCGATGAATATTAGGCATAGTGTCCAGAGATCGACGACGCGAAACCGGGACAATTACAACGCCGAGGACGAATAACCCAGGACAAAGGCACGTTTTATTCAGGTTTATAGTAAGGTTAGTTTTGGTTGTTAAAATATTTATACCAATGGCTTCACCCAATGTGTCGCCAGATCATACTAGACATTGTGTGCGGCATTTTCGTTCACCTGTTATTACAAAGATTTTTCTGCATGATAATAATAAAGCTTACATTTCTAATTTGACCGAATAAATGACAAAAATTGTCAAATCTCATATCATGTTTATCCTACGTTAAAGAAAGTTCAGATAAAAAGAAAATTGTACCAATTATTCAAATAAAATTCTTTGAGCTAAGATATTCGAAAGCCAGAGAGTCCTGAAAATACTTTACGGAGAGGTGATTAAATCCGGGACTNGAACTAAGATCTTTGAACTGATTAGTTAAAGTCTGCGGTACGAAATATCCTAGACCAGCAAGCTGTCCCAGGATATTCCGTAGGAAACGCCCAAAAATCTCACTGTCAGTTGTCGGAGAGTAACCATATAGGACGTGAGTTATTTGGGATCAGTATCCTTTAGAGTTATCTCCACTTTTCGTTGTGACGATGGATTATATTCCTCGTGTTTAACATCGGCAATATATCGACAGATTTTTACTCCTCATTAACGACTTCAGACTCATTCGCTACGTTTTCCGAGATTTCCTCAGTATCTTAGTGCTAAAATTCGTGCATGAAGGTGCGATGAATTGAAAATTTCTATTGCGATTTCCGTGCGATATGCGACAGCAATACCAGTCAAGCGAATATAGAATATATAAAATTGCAAAACCGGGTTCACATGGGACGTAAATACGATCTTATGCTACGCTACTGTCGACCACTTCTACCGTTTTTGGATTGAACACTAGTCCCTAAACGTCGGCTATACGACGATGGAAAGGAATATGATGGCCGAATATATGGCCGAAATGACGCTGTTGCCAGGATTCGGGGATGTCCCCTTGAATCAGTGTCTCGAGGTCCCTGGACCAGATGTCGGGAGAAGGGCCGAGTTTTTGGGAGACATCCCCCTAGAATTGGCAACGGTGTCATTTAGACCCTAAGACTTCTGGTTTAACGTCCCTTCACGGAGCTTCGAGTATCGAGTACTTTTATATTTTATCTGAAGCGCCCAATAAAGGAAGCATGAAATTGTATCTGTTAATTTTCCGCTATTTTTCATGAGAACAGGAAAACTAAATAAATAATTTTTGATTTACTTACTGATGATTTTTAAATCAGCAATGATATTGAATTACTATGCTCCGATAACTTATTAAAGAGAATATTTTCAAATTTTTATCCAACCCACACAAAGAGTCTATTAACCACATTCCATCAATCCACACACGCGTTGGTTGAATCATCAGCTTGGAGTTGAAGAATTTCGCAAAATATCGAAGATTGGAATTTTTCTACAAATTTGGTCATGTTTTCCCCTCGTGGATAATTTTAATGCATAGACATCAACGTAAATGACTTGCATAGCTAAAAGAAGTATTCATTCAATAGTGGCCATTCAATTATCAAAGTCTGCACTCAAGAAAACCATTTTTGTGTTTTTGGCTTGTTTTTTTTTTGGATGATTGTAGCCTACCGTTTGACGGTAGTCTAATTCTCAAGCGAGTTATAGCTGTTGAATTGACGTTGTCAATGATGGAATCGCGTAACATTGGAATTGCTGCGTCAAGTATGTTAACATTTTAAGAATAGTGGAATGGGAGATGTCAATATTATAAAGTAACGCTGGCATAACATCGCAATCGTTCAATGAAGTGGAATGCATGCTTCTTTTGTCACGATGGTGAATGTAATTTACAGAGTGCATGCTGCCATTATAATATGTACATTATTCCTTTCATAATAAATGGTCGCTCAAAATGACGATGTTAGTATTGTACAAGAATCCGAGCCACTAGAATTACTGAAAAGAACCCTTTGAGCAAAAAATCAGTGCTAGAGATCTGGTCGAGCTGAGGTTTTTGACCCGGCCCGTTTATCATTGAGACCGAACCCAACCCGGCCCAAATATAGGAAGAAATTTTCGCTTTCAAGCCCCACCAGAGCCTGAAAATTTCAGAATTGTTCCGGAATTAGTCGTTACGATGCATTCAGGAATAGATACGTTTCTATTATTCCTTTAGCAATGTAAAATATCTAAGAAACGTTTAAGCTGCTGTGAAGATAATGTAAAGTAAAATATACTGGTAACTTCTATTAGCAAACAGAAAGTGTTTCAAACTATAATTCTTTTTCCAATCTAAATCAGATTTACTCTATTCACCATCGTGATTTTACGTCCTACTGATCACCATCTTCTCTGGACATACATTTTATACAACAAAGAAGAATCTGTGCATATTGTGTAGGCATAGGGCAGCAAATGTAGAAAGCCTTCGTCCCTATGTAAGAATCAAAAACGCTGTTTGAAAACGAATAATTTTTTCTTTCCCATGTAATACTCGGGTCCAAGCCCAATAAACTGGCAGCTTTATCCGGCCCAAACACGTTTCAAATTCCCAGCCCATGCAAACCTCTAGTCTCTTAACACTACATTCTGAAAGGAATGAACGCCGATATTTTAATGAATTTTTGAGTAACTATAAAATTTCTGCAATCTTACGGGACCATTCCATATCAAGTGGACCAATTTTAGAGAAGTGCCCGCTCGACCATCACCGATTTGTATGAACATAACTTCATATCATCTATGAACATCTGCCAAGTTTTACATTCATAGATGGAATATTTGCTGAGATATAGTCATTTGTTTGACCCCCTACCGCAGCCTTCTACAGTTGGACATCGAATATTAGCAAATTTGAGATACGTTATCTCAGGCAGTATCACTTTGAGCAAAACAAAACTTGGTATTCCTACAACACTTGGTATTTCCACAAAACACTGCAGATAATACAGAAGGGCATTTTGGTTGCTATTTCTGCGGTTAAGCAACTTTATAAAGCACATCGTAGGTAGATGCGATGAAAAGATCAGTAAGGCATGTTCTTTCATCTTACTTTGTCCTCATCTGGAATAGGGATAGTAAAGTATGTAAGTATGTAGAAGAGTATGCCAGTATTTGGGATAGAAAAGCAAACGTTACGAAAAGGCCCTCGGACTCTGGTTGGGAATCCTTGAAAGAAAGGAGATTAGAAGCTAGGCTGCGATTTCTTGATAAATTCAAAGGAAGTGCATCTGCGGAAGACGTTATCGGTATTATGCGATCCCCTGCTACTTGGGCCGTTGAGCGTAAAACAAGAGAAATAGATGCGAGAACGAGTCGTTTTAGGGACGTATTCTTTCCCCGAAGAAACGCGACAACAATAAGCTAAAGAGGTAACTCGAACGCTTGGTGTTTACAACTTCCCTGCCACACGCCGAAAGGCTGCTTGCAGGGTATTTAGGTAGAAGTAGATTTAAATCAACATAAAAATCATCATTCTATATTTCAAATAGCATTTAAATTTTGTTCATAAGTCTTACAATTATTTTATATACAACTGAGTTCACGTTATCATTATTTTGAGTTTTCTGGCCGTTACAAAGTGAACAATTAAACATTGCTTTGAAGGAGGCGAGGTAATATGATAAGGGATAGAAAGGAAACATTTTGAGAGGCTGAAGGACATATTCAACAAAAATGAGGTAAACAATTAAAATTCTGTTGTTTTTAGCGCTTGGGTTTCCGTCTGCATTT
>KZ309430.1:134384-145373 GCA_000376725.2 Ladona fulva
GATTCATAGACGATTAATTCAATTCTTATTGTCATGGGTTCAGATAAGTATAATTTTGCATTCAAGAATGCATAAATCTATAAAAGTGCGATAATGACTGAACTTTCGAAACCTATTGTGTGGAAGATAAAGAGATTTAGATATAATGAATTGTACTAAAGAAATCAGTTGACTCTTTTAAGGCTCAGATGAATCATTAATGCTGTTTAAAAATGGGTAGAACATCGGAATGGTCTATAGTAGGATTTAAGTAGTAACAAAGGTGCTAGGATACTGTATTCATTACCTCAATTTATTAATATGATGCCGAACTATTACAGAGTTTATGAAAATTCTCATTGTTTAAACGCACCACCTGCAAAGTTTCAAATAATTATAATGTAATCATTTATTATAATACTATTTTTAGTATACTTTACTATACACCAACGAAGTGAAATACCCCGTCTGCTCATTCATTAATAAAAATTATGATTTCTATTGTGATAAAATATGGATATTATTTTAAAGTACATAATGAATTAAATTTGGTTAGAGATTATTCGGTATCAAAATCCGTATTTTCCTGTTTAAATTTTTTGATACTTTATCTTTTGATAATTTATTCATAACTTTACCTCTGATATCGTATCCAGTATCATAAAATTCTATAAAAATTAACCACCTAGAAAACTCAGTTTCTGAAAAAACAACAGATTCTCAACAGCGATACAGAGGGTAGAGGAAATTTTTTCGTAGATATATCTTAATTTTTATTCGTCAGTATCTAACATTAAAACATTCAGGAATATAATGCATATTGCAAAAACAAACAACCCGTGAACCACTTTGCACAAGGGCCAGCGCTAACTTACAACGCCTAACTCTTTTATTGATAAGCATGTTTTCTTTGAGTACTGCGACGAGGGATGAGTCAGTAGTAAGACCCGGCGGATGAACCGATTCAAGACGGGTCGACCGATTCATTTTGAGTCTCTTCGACCCGTTCGGGTGTTTGATTACTCATTGAGTCAAAGAGTCCCTTCGACTCATAGCCGACCTGTATACCATTTACCGTTCACTATACCCATGCTCGTAGGCGCTCCGAGAATACGGGTTGAGGCGATTAACCATTGCTGATCTCTGCTCTATATGTATATACAGATTTATATTTTCCTCTTCTGTTAAAAAACTAAAGCAGCTTGAATAATGCATTATTATAATAGCCCGTGTGTTCGGTAGCAGGGGAGATGAATGAAATTTATATTCTACAAACTTAATGTGAATCTTTAAAAACTAAGAGTGTGTAATACTGAAATTATAACTATTTGCAGTGTATGTGAAAGGAAAAATATGTAAAACACAGAAAATGAAAGTTATAGAGGCATTATAAAGTATGTAGAGCCATTGATGAAGTTCCCCTCAGAATGCTTTTTTAGGAAAAGTCAATATTTTACTCCAAACTTGTCCTTGTTTGGATTTAAGCAGAATATGACTGCATGGAAATGCAGGACTTTAATTTTGCCTTGCCAACAGTCATAGAGTTAACATTGTTATTCATATTTCCCTATGTATTAATATCGCACCAGCATACTATCTTGTTGAAGAATTTGGAAATTCTGTATTTCACCCATTGCAAACCTTAGGATTTCCTCAAGCTCAAGAGATTTAAATCTACTGTTAGACCAGTTATCAGGTGGAAAATCAACCCAATTTGGTTCAGGTCTTTATGGTGTAAATATTATTTGGTGTAAATAAATCCTTAATTCTCTATTTCAGTAACATGTATAGTTCATGCATGCGTTCTGCATATCTTTTTGTCACTTAATTTGGAAGCGCTTCAGTTAGTTGCATTAAGATTATCCTAAGTCTTGTATTTTGAGTCTTTAGTTTGTAAGGCTATAGCAAATTGCAAGATTAGTTTAGATTTTTTTTGCTTCTCAGAATTAAGTAAAATTTCTTCTGCTTCTCAATGATGACAATTTATTTTTCAGTGAATTTGATAAATTGAAGGTTGCACAAGGAGTAAGTGGCTCCATAGTGGATAAGGGATCTGTGTTGCGCTTCCTTCCTTACCTGCAATGTGGTATTTGTCATGGTTGTCAGGATATAGGAGCTAGCAGCCTTTCCGCTCTCAGGTAATCTTATTTCCTGTCAATGATGTTATACTAGGGTGGCTTTACATGTTGTATACTTACTGATTTTTCTGAATTGTCCTCTTCAGATCAATGATGTATGCAGGGGAGTTGAAATTCGAGAGGAGGACTCAATCGGCTCAGATTGAAGGTGGTGTTCACGGCCTTTTCTCTTATGAAAAAAGATTGTTCTGACCTAATATGGATGATTCAGTCGGTTGATTTCAATACAGGTCTTTAAGCATTAACCTGTCAGATCTCATAGTAGTATTTTCCCATTTATAAAGTGATCTGTATATTTTTAAGAATAGAATTGCGATATAATTCTATACTTGATTTGCCCTTTGATAAAACAAACTGTATATTTTTAAGAATAGAAATGGGAAAATTTCTCTATTTGATGGGACCATTTTGCTGATGCCATTTAATGTCTGATGTTATTGTTTGAATCCTTAAACTGTAACTTTTGACAAATGAGGTTTAAAAGAATCTGTTAGCAATCATTTTGAGAGTTTGTTGGATGAATAGGTGATGAAGAGACTTTGTGGATTACTGATTAGCTTAGCTACATATTACTTAGCATCCATGTGGTGATACCAAGAAATGGCAAAACCTATGCTCATTATCTCTTAATTCACTACTGTTTATACCTCAATGAATGGCTGGGAAATTGTATAAGGGCTGTAATGGTCTTCATTAAAATTCTGCCTATAAGTAATGTACACTTAACAAGATACTGCTTATTGTCTGCAGTCAGGCTAACAATACAATTTGGAAATAAATTTACACATTGAAACCAGGGACAATTGTTGCATTAAACATAAGCTCTGTTGCTTCTGGCCTTCGTAATTGTAGCTTCAGTACATAATTGTGCATTAAATGTTGGAAGTCTTTAAAACTGGCCATTATTACTGTTCTATACATAATTGTACTGTATTGATTTGATGCATGCTTGTTGCCCCAAAGGAAAAACTGTTGATAGTAAGTCCATTTATAGTGGAAAACTAGATGGTAGACCTCTTACTCTTTTGATGCTTCATGCTTGTTCTATTAACAGACATGCATTTCTATGGAAAAATATTGCTCTAGGGTGTGGTTTTGATCTAGATCATAAATTATTTGTATGCTGGAATAGTAGAAATTGATTTTGAATGTAAATCTACGATTATTTGTGGATTCCATTGGCTGTGTAAACTAATTTACTACAGGAACTTGTTAGTAACTTGTTAAAAATATATGATGGTTAATACTGATTGAAAAGTATATCAGAAATGAACTTAAGGATATTTGAACAAGTAACATCATCTGCTATAAAGTGAACTTAATGTTATGTCGTAAATTGTTATTACTGATGCTATTTGTTTTTGAAGCATTATTTGACACTTAAAGGGGTTTTCTTCTTTTGACCCTAATTTATCCTCAAATTTTACTTTGAGTTCTATGACTTGCCATTTTTTCCATTGTGGATGTGTGTTTATTCATACTTTCTGTAATCCACTAGCTTAGTTCGTTTCTTATAGAGGTATGAAAAATCCAGCTTAGAACTTTAATTCACACTTGCTGTTTTTGTAATTTATGCACTTATGAATGTTGGTGCATTATTTAATTTGGTGATTGTATTCTTGGGGAAAGCTTCAAGTAAGAGAAAGCGTTTAGCTGGTTGTTTTATTAATCAAAAGATATCTTTTGATTTAGATAGTCATTCATTCAAAATTTTTGTTTTGTGCAAATCATTCGTTGAACTGGTTGTGGAATTGAGAAATGTTACAAATGATCATTTTACCTAGAATGTTTGTTCCTTGTCTTTTTTAAGTATTGCTTTTCAGATAAGTGAATGTATTTTATCTGAAATTGGGTTTAATGAGTGCAGATATTCTTCCAATGGCTTAATATAAGGTTATGTAAATCTGTGCACCTGTTCTGAATAAACAGCCTCTTAATAATTTTAATTTCGGCTTTTCTAGCATTTAGAATAATGCCAATAAATGTCCTTTTGTTTTTAGCTGTAAACAAATATATTCTGTAATGTGCAGGTTTTGTTATTGAAAAAATGGATAGGTGCTGTATTTTGCTCTCAATTGGCCGAAGATTTAAAATTTAAAGTTTCCTCATCATTATGATTCTACCTGTTGCTGCTCAGTAGAAATAATAGTGATCATTTGATAACATATTATTTGGTCTGTGAGATGTCCAGTTTTTTTTGCAAAGAAATGGGGAAATATAAAAAAGTAATAAAAANCATTTTAAGGAAGTACTTTCATTAATGAGATTGAATATTCTGGGGGACTGTATCAAAAGAGAGATTCAGTTTTGGAAATAATTGTCGTAAAAATGTCACTATTTGATGAAACCAAAAATATTTTGAATTCGGCTACGTAAAGCTTGACAATGAAAAGGCTTATCTTACGATATGGTTACCACACCAATTTTGGGAGGATTACTTTCATCAATCAGTAGTCTCTCTATGATAACCTGAAATTTGTACAGGAAGGAAGTTCAAGTAATGAAGAAAGCCAGGTTGGATTTGATGTTTATAATGTGAGATGTTAAATCATAATAAATAATTAAATATGAGATGTTTTATCTTACTGAAATATCATTATGAAAATATTGGCTTTGATTTTTAAAGTTTGAATGTCTGAAGCAAAATGTGATTCTCTTAAACTACTGCTCACAATATCTTCAAATACTAATACAACTGCTGGAAACAGCTTGAATATCCTTGTTTGTATTAAGCTCATCTAGTGCATGTCTTATACAATTGTAGAATCTGGTGAAATAAAGATGTTGGCTCTAAACTGTTGATGGAAAAGTGTTTTTGAATAAGAGTAAATGAGGGAGCATGATTATTTTCCTTTTGGTGCATGCAGTATTTGAAAACTTAAAAGAGAACTGCAGAACTTTGTTTTACAGGAGCAGTTTATGCCATTGTAGATATGCATATTAGACTAATAACAGTCTGTTGCTTATTATTTTGTAACCATAGTTCTGTTCAAATTAGTTGGTTTCTTTATAAAGTTATTATTTTTCCAAAATTCAAATCCTAAACACTTCTGTAATAGATAATTTTCCTATCTAAAGCTACCTGAAAAACAAAACATGACTTGTGTCAAATTGAATTCCCTGTTATAACTAATCAGAATAAAAACTGCTGTGGTTGAACCAACTTCAGTGGTAAGTTAATAATTAATTTTGCAATTAAGGTTTGTATTGTATCTAACATTATCCACGAAAGTGCCTTTGAAGGTTTAGCAAGCATGAATGTACTTGGTTGGATAGTGTTTATTTTTCATTCATTTATCGTCTTGTGATTTTCTCTTTTCACTCCAGTACTCAGCCACAATACTATAGTATCCTGTCGCTAGTTATAAATTTCAAATGAAGTTTTTAATAAATTCTAACTTCCTGTACACTAAATATTAACTATGGAACATGATAAAACTTGTAGCAAAAATGATTAAAAATTGAAAATAAACCATTCTTTAAGCTGATCAATTTTCTTGAATGTGGTATACAATAGTATAGCATGGGAGTACTGGTGTGCTAAGAAAGATTGTTTAATGTAAATTTTGTTTCTTTAGGTTATGACAAAGTTAGAACATCTGGTCACAGCCACATCAGATGTCACTTTGGAAGAAGCAAATTCTGTTTTAGAGAAATCTAAGAAAGGCAAATTGCCAATAGTGAATGATAAAGGAGAGCTTGTTGCTCTCATAGCTCGCACTGATCTTAAAAAATCTCGTAATTACCCTAATGCATCCAAAGATGAAAATAAACAGCTTTTAGTGGGAGCAGCCATAGGAACAAGACCTGAAGATAAAATAAGACTTAAGAGTTTAGCAAATGCTGGAGTGGATGTTATAGTGTTGGTATGTAGAAGTCTCTGCATAGCTCTTTGAATTTTTTTTATGTCTTGATAGTTTTGTGAGTCTGCATTGATCCATTTCAGGATTCTTCTCAAGGAAATTCTATATACCAGATTGAAATGATTAAACATATAAAAGAAACCTACCCAAATCTTCAAGTTGTTGGTGGAAATGGTAATTGAAGTTTTTTTTCTGCATTTAACTTTGCTAAGAGTATGATAGTGAATAATTGATTTTCTTGTAGTTGTGACAGCAGCTCAAGCTAAAAATCTCATCGATGCTGGTGTTGATGGCCTGAGGGTTGGAATGGGTAGTGGATCTATTTGTATAACCCAGGAAGTGATGGCTGTTGGCCGTCCACAAGGAACTGCTGTTTATAAAGTAGCCGAGTATGCCCGAAGATTTGGAGTGCCTGTCATTGCAGATGGTGGAATACAATCTGTTGGGCACATAATTAAAGGCCTTGCTTTGGGAGCATCTACAGGTGATTAATTTCTTTGGTTTCAATTTGAAATTATGTATGAAGGTGACGTTCTCATATGAGAAGGTTTAGATTTATCCTACGATTGCTGTAATTTTGTATCAAATTTTCAGTGATGATGGGTTCCTTATTAGCTGGTACTTCTGAGGCTCCAGGAGAATACTACTTCTCAGATGGTGTGAGATTAAAGAAATATAGAGGAATGGGAAGCTTGGAAGCTATGGACCGCAAAGATGCTCAGGGTTCAGCCATGGACAGGTACTTCCATAGGTATGTTGAAAGCTAGTCTATTGTGCTGAAACATAGTGAAGTATGTTATCATTCTGTTTTCTTCCCGAGTACTCAATAGGAATTAACCAAGTATTTTTCTCTTGAACTTGGATATTTCCAAACTGTGTAATATGCTGTTACGCCATTCTCATTCCAGTAATAATTAAATGTTGGCTTTGGAATTTACTGGAGTGGGCTTTTTCTCATCTATTAGTTGCTCTGTTACAAAATCATTGCAATACCACTTTTATTGTAACAGAAATTTTATAGGTGAAATTTAGGAATCACAAACAAGATTTATTGGGTTACTTTCATTATGGTGCTCTCAATCTCTAACAAAAATCTCATCTTTGATTTAGATTTTGATATGAATTAGCTGTTGTAATTTAAGTTTTTGGTAGTAATGACCTAAGATTCCTGGCTTTAGCTGCACACTATCTAAGAGGTATAATTCTCTAAAATAGATATGCAGACTTGAAAATTTTGTTTTTCTTCAAATCCTATCTTCTTATCTGTACTAATGTTTACAATTGTGGATGAACCCTTTGAGGGTTATCTCTCCTTGTTATTTCACAATCTCCTCACCTTCCTTTCCTTGTTAATTTTTTTTGTTCATATTTTAATCCTTCCTTAATTTTATGGATCTCTTTATGACCTTACTGCATGTTTTGAGCTCTCCTCCTTTTCCTCAAATCCACAGCTTTGCACTCACAGGCAGCAACTGGAGCAATAGCTCTATTTTGTATAAAAAAGATGGAATGGTTGTAGTTTGTAAATATTCCCACTTTTTCTCATTTCCATAATTAACGTTAATGTATTTTGAGTAAAAAATGTACTTTTCCCCTAAGATTGCATGTATTTTCAAAATTTTGTTTTCAACCACTTCTATACTGATAGGGTTGAAATACACAGTATCATTGGAAGAGATAATTTTCTATGATATGACTGAAAGACATCCCAGTCGCCATGGGTTCACTGCTAGGGTGGTTGAATTTCACCTGTTTGAAATAAGTAGGGCAATTNTGATAATTGAAATTTTGATTAAGATGGAGTTAACGAAGCAATTCAGCATGATGTACGAGATAACCACCGAAGATTCGCGAAAATATTGAAATCTTCTTCAACAAAAATATATATTTGGTGAAAGATATAACCACTTACAACCTCAGTCCTACAATATACTCGCCGTGTATTTCAGACGACCAGGGTTTAATAACACCACTTTCTAATATTGCCAATGCTATGACACAATTTTTCATTGAAACTACAGTTTTTCGTAACTTCCACCGAGTTTTACTTCCAAATGGTTTTGGCCAGAAAATGGCCATCATAAGGCATAATTTAATACGAGTGAAATTTGCTTATATCCTGCAAGCTAAGGAGTGATTAGTTACCACTAATCCCCCAAAACTGTGTTCTAATCGGTACTTACAAAGCTCTGCATTGTGCGCAATAAATTGAATAGGAATTCTTATAACCTTACCACAGTTACACGGTGATACGTCAGCGCCCTAACTTCTTGCATTTGGCAATGAAACCTCGATGAAATCGAGAGAGGGCCATTAGGGGACCTAAGTAAGCATCCATATTTTTCAAAAGCTGATCTTTCAAACCTGTGCTATTTTACCAGATAGATATACTTCAAATGGAATTTTAATATCCCTAGGGCCCTAAAACATATATAAATAGCTAAAAAGCTGTCAAAACTACATGGGCTGCAAGTAACCAATCAGGTTCCCAACAAAGATTGAGCATCTTAGATGACTTATTTCAAGTTTCCCTATGATTTATAATTAAAGAGCATCCCGAGCAATGCTATACATGTGTTAATGCAGTAACTTAAGTGGACTGTTTAAATAAGTTCAGTAGTTCACCTTAAAGTAATTTTCACAGACTACTACACTAAAATTAAGATATAGCTTCCAAAACATTAAAATGATAGGGGAGGCTGAGTCTGTTGCTGACTTTATATATGTATGTATGTATAAACCAGCCATAATTAGCACAATATTATTTGGTATCTTCTCTTCCTTCATTAATTCTTCCTATAAAGCCTTTGCTCTTATCATAAGCGTGCTTACAGGCATGCAAGGCTGATTTTGATCAGGCTTGGAATTTTCTCCGTTCTTTCTATTGCATTGCTTATTGAATGTGAAGATTTTAGAATACTTATGCTGGTTCGGGATTTGTCTCTTTTCATTTTTTCAGCATTATATCATTTAGCTACCCCATGTTAATAACCTTTATCTGTGATCCTTTCGTCTTTTTCAAGATGCTGTGTTTAAATCTTATTTAAATTCTAGTGATATTCGCTTTAATTTTTTTATTTCAATAGGGCTCTATATTAAAGATCGGCAGATGGTAGTTTTGACCCATATGGTCGACCCGTCCCCAGAAAAGATGTGTTACGGGTTGACTCGTACCGCCAAAATACAGGTTGAGCCGACTCGTACCGTTATGAATCAGTCTGACCCGTAACGTCATCATCGTATTTGACATACGCGCGCGATTCAAAAGCGAAGGCTTACGCTTCTTTCGTTTCGTGAAGTATGAAAATAGATTGAAAGAAATCTTTTTGATCGACGCGGACTTGAAGTTCGAGCTCTCTTTTTTACATGCAACATTATTAGTTTCCTTACTGTAAATCGGTCTGGAGAGGTGAGACCGTATTTCTCTCTTGTTATTATATCCATAAATAGAGATGAAAAAAGTTGAGATGAGAGTGACAGATCTAATTACACGTCTTTGGTGTCTTCGTATTGGGCGCAAAGTATCAATCAAAATAAAAATGTCGTTTTTACAGTAAGAAAAGAATAAATGAGAGCCGCCGCCGCCCGTGAGCAAAGAGGTATTTACCACCCCTCTAAATTGGTAGTGCAGTACTGTAGTATAAATCTAAAAAAATTACGCTCGATAAACTTCATTATCATGGAAAAATAAAAACAACTATGTTATAGAACATGAAACTCAACGCATTAAATATTTGGGAAAGGGCATATAGCTTTCAGCTCTGCTACTATATAGAAATAAATTCCTGTATTTTCAATAACAATTCACAAAAATAGATAATCTATCGCCCTTTGGAAGATTCATAGACGATTAATTCAATTCTTATTGTCATGGGTTCAGATAAGTATAATTTTGCATTCAAGAATGCATAAATCTATAAAAGTGCGAAATTGACAACTTTCAAAAGCTATTATGTGGAAGATAAAGAGATTTACATATAATGAATGGTACTAAAGAAATCAGTTGACTCTTTTAAGGTTCAGATGAATCATTAATGCTGTTTAAAGAATGGGCAGAACATCGGATAAAGACTGGTCTATTAGTAGGATTTAAGTAGTAACAAAGGAGCTAGGATACTGTATTCATTACCTCAATTTATTAATATGATGCCGAACTATTACAGAGTATATGAAAATGCTCATTGTTTAAATGCACCACCTGCGAAGTTTCAAATATTCAAATAATTATAATGTAATCATTTATTATAATACTATTTTTAGTATACTTTACTATGCACCAACGAAGTGAAATACCCCGTCTGCTCATTCATTAATAAAAATTATGATTTCTATTGTGATAAAATATGGATATTATTTTAAGGTACATAATGAATTAAATTTGGTTAGAGATTATTTGGTATCAAAATCCGTATTTTCCTGTTTAAATGTTTTGATACTTTACCTTTTGATAATTTATTCATAACTTTACCTCTGATATCGTACCCAGTATCATAAAATTATGAAAACTAGAATTATGAACTAGAAAACTCAGTTTCTGAAAAAACAACAGATACTCAACAGCGATACAGAGGGTAGAGGAAAATTTTTCGTAGATATATCTTAATTTTTATTCGTCAGTATCTAACATTAAAAATATAACGCATATTGCAAAAACAAAAAACCCCTAAACCACTTTGCACAAGGGCCAGCGCTAACTTACAACGCCTAACTCTTTTACTGATAAGCATGTTTTCCTTGAGTACCACGACGAGGGACGAGTCGGTAGTAAGACCCGGCAGATGAACCGATACAAGACAGGTCGACCGATTCATTTTGAGTCTCTTCGACCCGTCCTGACCCGTTTGGGTGTTTGAGTACTCATTGAGTCAAAGAGTACCTTCGACTCATAGCCGACCCGTATACCATTTACCGTTCACTATACCCTGTGCCTACAAACATCACACAGACCAATGCTCGTAGGCGCTCCGAGAATACGGGTCGAGACGGTTAACCATTGCTGATCTCTACTA
>KZ309431.1:27409-92195 GCA_000376725.2 Ladona fulva
CCTCCTATGCACAGACTCCAGACATCCTTAAGATAATACCACAGGAGTATTTGGCCATGGAGGATGCTGTGTCAACAGCTCTGTTTTAAGGGTGAGTCCAGGAATTATCTGCAGACATTGTCAAAGAGACAGGTGTAGTTCTCTTCTCAATCTTCTATTTCATAATTATAGACTTTTTATCTGTGTCAACAATTTTCTCATTTAAGGCTTGAATGATCTGATATCCCATAATAAGTTTGTGTATATGCTGTTTGAATTTGCAAAAAGCTAATGACAATTATGAAATGCTAACATTCTACATGTCTGTTTTTGTGCAGGCTGAGTCCAGATTAGTGCTCTCCAAGGCAGTTGTGCAATCTGAAGTCATCAAACAACTATCTGATCGCAATGGCTATCAATGTACTTAGGGCAGAAGCTGACATTGAGGAGATGACTGAGAGAATGGTATGTTTCCTTCTTTTCAATCTATGACTGCCATAAAAGGATTTTCTCTTAAAATATTTTACGATGCTTTTAAATTCCTTTGTCCAAGGATTCATTTTATCTCTCAGTAAGACTATGAGTAAATTATTTATCTCCATTTCTTCGTCTACAGCATACTGGAAGAAAAATCTGATTGCCTAACATGTGAGGAGACTGCACCTGGAATGAAAAAATTCTGAAGAACAGCACAATAAGGGAGCCTTCCCTGATGTGTGAAGGCTTGTGACTGTGTTCTGAAGACCTATCTGCTGAAGATAGCTAGGAAGAAAATTCTACACAACAGTCTTTTACTTTTCCAATTCTATACAACAGCTGAAGGACTTTTGTGTCTTCTTTTTCTTAACTTCACTAAATTAATGTATTATATTTTGCTGGAATGTAAAGATATTGTAACATACATTTAACATAGATTCAGACTGTGTGATGGAGCTCTGTAATTTATTTTTCCATGATTTTTTTTCTTTCCAGAAGCTTTGATGAAATTTTTTTTGCACCATTCATTCACCCTTCATTAATATCAGCAATTTTCAGCTGCAGCTTACTCATTATATATTTGAGTACATGGGAAGAAGTTTTACATTATAAATTAAATGAGATCTTCGAATGCTGTATGATATGAACTTTACATTAATTTATTTATTTTCTATATTGTGAGCAAGTAACTATGTAAAAAGCAATAGAAGTGTGGCTTCAGTTGTTTAATATGCTTCTGGCTTATTTTATCGTTCTTGTAATGTTATCAACTGTGATTCATTTTATGATTTCACTACTTTCATAAGTGTCAGAATTTTGTTATCCTTTGTAAGTATACTTTTACAGCAATAATGCATAAATTTTTCTAGTTGGTGCATTGTAATGTTAAATTTATCATGATTCATCGCTACAGTTAAAGGAACTGTACAAAGGCAATTATGGTCAAATGTAAATTTTTTGTATCATATCTCTAACAGCTGTACATAAAGATTTAAGTTGTCTTTATAAGGCGTTCCCCAATCAGGTTAACGTCATGCAGAATGTTAATTCCCTCCAAGGCCACAGAAAATGTTAGAAGAAAGTTTACTGTTGTAAGCAAATGGTAATTGAAGTAACTGTTTGTTTTCATGACAATTCCATTATGTAATTACTCAATGACTTTCATCTTGTTGTACAATGAGATTATTTATAGGTAATTTACTTATGCTATGCTATCCCTTACTTATGGCCAGTAATGTTCTCGGGGATAACTATTCATGTCTGCTAGCATGGATTGATGGCTTTTTCAATATTCTATTCAGCTTGTATTTTATGTCTATTTTGCTGTTCTTTTTTGGGATTATAATTAATCTAAAAACTAATATTTAATACTTAACGAAAAAGTCGTGAAAACAGTAATTTTCGTAAGCAAATATCTCAAAAGGTATTGCTTTCAGGGTTATGAAATTTCATTTCTTAAATGCGTATTCCTTGCTCTAAACAACAGTGTATGAATCAGAAACGTGCCATTATTGGTGTGCGAGCTATGATTTTTCTCACTGATGGACCCCTTCGCAATATTTACCATAATTACAGCAAATCTAACTAAAACACCACCGATATCAATCACCAAATAAGAGAACTAATACAACAGACCAAATAGTAGGTTTTCGGCAGTCGTTCCCACTTAATTTATTAGTGTCACTTGCACATACGCATTCACGAAGTTTACTCTATATTTAGTGACAAACGCAGTACAATGAAACGAATACTTTTATGTACAAATTATAAATAACTTACCGGAAATTTAACTGAAACATCACCGATAATAACAAACACCTTTCCATTCGATTGCACATTTTCGCGGCAACAGCGCTGTCACTGCTTAATAGCAGATAAGCGATATTCGCGACGAGTAGATTAAGGAGGGAATTATAGTCCCTTCCGCACGAGAGAAGCTATGTAATACTATCGTGTCCTTAAGATATCTCACCAGATAAATGTATTCTTTATAATATCCTTTCATTCAAGGGTCAAGTGATTCCATTTTTTTATTATTCTCTCAGAAGAATCGAACGGGAAAAATCAATCTCTATTATTTATGATTACTCCGCTGCCTCCTTTGATCGGTATAATTACAGTATGTGCCTTTATAGCTTACACTAATTATTTTCAACACTACAACGCATGATAACTTTAAAAATTGGCATCGTACTTTTACAACGTTGATTGATCAATAGCTGGAATGAGTCACTAAAAAATGGAATGCCTGTCGCTGCAGAAGCAACAGCAACCTTTACCTCAAAATATGCATGTATCCATTAATGCCACAACAATATCCAGCGAATGTACTATAGTAACTTATAATAAAACTCTAGTTTACTGTCAGAGGTGGTAAATTTGAACTTGGAAAATATCATAATCATTAATCTCTGCAATACTATTGTGCATTTTTATAGAAAATTCAGCCACACATCAGTCAAGTCCATACCCAGAAAGTTGTGGTTAAAAAGGAGATTACTGAACATCATAATGTGACCTGTGGTATATGTGTTGCTTGCATGCTGTGTGTGTAAGGGTAGAGAATCAACCTCAGGATCTGATGAAGGACATGTCACAATGTAAGAATAGAAAGATGAATATTAAATCAGCATACTTGAGGTTCAAGAATCCATGAAAGCATTAAGAAATAGCTGCATAATGAATAGTCATGGATGGAATCTCTGGTGAAATGCTAAGTTATTGATGCAATAACATTATCAGTTGGATGTGCAATTTACGTAACCTATGTGTTTGACAGTCCTTCGGCATTGGAAAAATTATGTGATTGTTCTTCATTAAAAAGGGAATGAAAGTAAGGTGAAAGAGCTCTAAAAATAAAAGAAAAGTAGTAGATGTCGAACTATAAAAGCCGGAAATAAACTAAGTGTAAAGGAACAGTACTAACGGAAATGAACCAGTGGAAAAAGAAAACAAGATATTTTGAACCTGGGAATAGGGAGTTATGGAGTAGAGACATTAGAGTTAGGTTGGCGGCCTTTTCCAATAGGACTTTCTTGCAATTCTTAAAGATGAAAACGAAACTACATAAACTTTAACAAATCTAATTAGTAATATCTTTAAAATGTCATTTGAGACAATTTACTTCTCGATACTCACCTGTATACATCAAATACACCCCAAAAAGTCCTTTAGATGCAAAAACTTAATTCACTAACTCTGTACGGTGGGAGTCTGTCGACTACTGTCAAATTTAGGAATGGTTTGCTGAATCCTTTGATGTTAACATGCCTATAACTGTTTGTGAAAAAAATCAACAAAGAAGGAAAAAGAATTGAAAATTGAGGGATTTTTACAAACCTAATAATCTATACAAATATCAATCTTGCAGAAGTATAATTATCTTTTAAAATACAGAGCCTTGTGGGTCACCTCTCCCAATATCAATAACATCTTTAAATTCGCATTTCTTACACAGGCTATTTCGTTTGGGAAAAGAAATGTTTGGTCGCAAATATATGATGGCCCATTATCTGCCTCCGAGGATGAAAATTTCAAACTGTTTAAGAGCCGGTTTTTTGACGTGATATGGAAAAAAGGTTACTGTGGAAATATTAGTATAGCTTCAATAAGCTTTAGAATTGATGCGTCGCAAAATGTAGAATTATTAATTTACGTACTAGAAAACTGGTATAAATGTTAAAGGTTAGGTGTGGAAATACGGAAAGTGGTCAACGTATAGGTACCTAAAAGGGCGAATATCTTCATTTTTTGGGTAGAAAATTAATTCCAAGGAGATAAAATCTTAAAGATTTGAAGCTCAAGGCTCCGATTAATCCATGACCTGTGACGTCTTCATGCTTGAGAAACTAAAAAGAAAAGTAATTCATGCCGACTAATGATTCATGGTAACAATTCAGAAAGAGAACAAAGAATTTAGAACTCTGGAAAGATTGCTTTGAGAGAGACCTAAATATTCAGTGGATGAATTTAAATTTTCTATTCCGTTTTAACACAACGGGATACATTAGTGCGTCAAAATATTTATTTATTCGCTTATCAAATAGATGTGATGGATAATTTTACATTGTAGCACTTTACTGTAGCACTGATTATTTACCGTAAGACTGATATGCTGATAAAACTATTACACTTATAATAATACCACACAGTAATCTTATTCTTAAGATTACTATATGATGATACTGATTGTTTACTTTAGTACTGATATTTTCATCGTGTCTTCATGAAAAAATATTACATGATATGTAACTTATTCCTGAGTGACGACACCAACGTTACACAAATTAGGGAAAAAGCGGGCCATTTGGTCTGGGTCCCGAGATTTTAGGGCCTTTTAAGTATGCTGTAAACAGTAACCCTTCTCTGGACTACAACCTTGTTGTGGTGGAAGGGCTTGCGTGTTCCTATGACCTAGAGAGCGTAACTGGCGGGAACTCTGTTCCTGGTAGGGTCACCCATGCCAGAATGGTCAATNGGTAAGGAGCGTAAACTTTAGTGATTACGTACTTTATTGGTAAATATGTTAACTTGAATTAATCCATAAGATATTTTAGACAATATTTTCGATGGCAGGTGAAGATACTGTCAGTAAGACAGCGATATTCCAAATAAGTTTCATGTCAGCTAACATTGATGTCATATCGTTCTTTTTTCATTAAACATCTAAGTAAAGATCGATTTTTTAATGTGATTTAAGTTCGAAACCGAGTTATTAAAGGTAAACCGAAAAAACCGTTAGGTATTCTTGCCAGTAAAACGTACGCGAACCGATCTTTTGAAATAGTTTTGTAACTATCTCGAAAAAATTTTTTTACTCCGTTCTGTGCTTGTTACCAACAAAGAAACTTTTACTTGAATGATTTAGGGGTTGTTTCAGTAATCGTATTCAACTGCAACTCGTTACTATATAACTGAAAGTATGTTTCATTTGAATGGTAGCTTAAATTACAAAAGTTCTTGTATTTTGTATGAAATAAACATACTTTCAGAAGGTTATCGTTCAAAGTTGTCAACGCGAATAAAGAAAAAGATTCGAACGGTTTCGATGTCGCGGAAGGGGCGGAAACGATATTTGGTAAATTCTTAAAGTCAGAGTGAAAACCTTTTCGGAAAATATTGTGTGTCTAAGCCCTGACTGCAAATAGATTAAGAATTATAAGCCGCGAGTCGCCAGTGGCGCATGGCAGGGTGTGTGAATTTGAATTGATAGAATAGTTTGTAGAATCGTTCATGTATTGAATTATATTTATTCCATTGTTGTTTTTCATACTGATTGAGAGTAGTTTAATTGGTTTAAAAAGTCATGTTATATTTCTAGGATTTAAAAAAGATATTGTAAACGGTACGGGTAACGGAAATTAGTTTGAATTTCTCGCAACTGGTCGCTCTCATGTGTGACCGACTCTTGTGTATATATCACTGATAAAATTATTAAATTTTGTTTTCCAGACTCTCCAGAGTTCATTCACTCCCGTTTCGGTTGTTTAGGAACCTGTGGGTTTCTCGCTTGTGATAGTGAAAGTGCTGGACATGACAGGAGGGACATTGCAGATGAGGACTTTGCGGAGACCCATCCTAGGTTAGTTGAGTGATTATTTGTACATTTCACGTTTTTCCTTCGAGACATTAAAATGATTGTTTTTTACGGAATAATATCTTAGATCTTGATTGAACCAAGGATGAATTATTACTCTAGAATGTTACAACCCGTGATCGCAAACCTAAACGTATTTAATCCACAATGGAAGTTTATGGACGCCTAATCGAAGTTTAACTAGGAAATATTCCATGCCAGATTTCGGATCTTCTGTCTCGAAGTGATTCCTAATCCCGGGTTTTGATAATCAGTGATACAGGAAGTCGTTCAAATTATTCAAAACAAGCATTAATAAAAATTCAGGTAAATCCTAAGCGACCTTTGGTCTTATTTCGTACTTACACGGGAGAGGGATAGAAGTTATATTGTATTGATAACGTGCACCTATTTGATTCATCATCAGTAGAAATATAATTTTTGAGGTATAAAGGTATAAAAGATGCTATCGAGCGATAAAGGAACGCTATCCACACAAGTAGATGTTTTATTTTGCATTATTAATTTGAAAACCTATACAATAAAGACTGTCTGGGTAAACATTCATACGATTAGTATTATTTACAAAATTGGGACGACGTACATTGGACGCAAAGTAATTTTTTTGCTTCCCGTATGGATTATATACTAAAAATTATCTGGAAATACATCCTATAGCCTCTTACTCAGTTTCTTTTTGTTACATTTAAAAGACGCCATGCATTTCGATTATATACCACGTAGGATTTCAAACGCAACAACACTTTCACTGGTGTGACCGCTGGCATCTTCTTGTCGATGTGTTTTCCCTTTCATTTCTTACGAAATTACTCTGGTACCTTCTTCAAAATACTCTCCTTTATTTTTCGAAACTGAACCCTCTGTTTATTTTCAAGTAGATGTTTCTTTAACAGATAAGGATAGTCTTCTTGGGTAGTTAGGAAGTTTCTCAAGGCCAATTGATATTCTATTTAGGTATTGATCGATATTTCCGTAAACATAGGGTTAAATTGGTAGCAGATACTACCAAATAAGGAAATAAAGTGAAGGTGTCCTCCCCCATCTGGGCCTTGAGGGCTGCATCTTTGAAGAAAGACGAGTGGATCGTTGATCCTTGGAGGACACAGTGGTTTCAGTTGCCAATGTGATTCTCGAATTGCTTTAGTAAAAGTTCCAGCTTGGAAATGGTTTGATTTCTTTGAATTATTTGTCCAAATTAATTTAAACGTTTTCTATCATTTATTAATTAAGCCTGAGTTATCTTTCTGAGATACATAATGCTACTCTTTGACCATGAAATGAAGGTTAAGATTTTAGTCATCCTCCTATGCACAGACTCCAGACATCCTTAAGATAATACCACAGGAGTATTTGGCCATGGAGGATGCTGTGTCAACAGCTCTGTTTTAAGGGTGAGTCCAGGAATTCTTTGCAGACATTGTCAAAGAGACAGGTGTAGTTCTCTTCTCAATCTTCTATTTTATAATTATAGACTTTTTATCTATGTCAACAATTTTCTCATTTAAGGCTTGAATGATCTGATATCCCATAATAAGTTTGTGTATATGCTGTTTGAATTTGCAAAAAGCTAATGACAATTATGAAATGCTAACATTCTACATGTCTGTTTTTGTGCATGCTGAGTCCAGATTAGTGCTCTCCAAGGCAGTTGTGCAATCTGAAGTCATCAAACAACTATCTGATCACAATGGCTATCAATGTACTCAGGACAGAAGCTGACATTGAGGAGATGACTGAGAGAATGGTATGTTTCCTTCTTTTCAATCTATGACTGCCATGAAAGGATTTTCTCTTAAAATATTTTATGATGCTTTTAAATTCCTTTGTCCAAGGATTCATTTTATCTCTCAGTAAGACTATGAGTAAATTATTTATCTCCATTTCTTCGTCTACAGCACACTGGAAGAAAAACCTGATTGCCTAACATGTGAGGAGACTGCACCTGGAATGAAAAAATTCTGAAGAAGAGCACAATAAGGGAGCCTCCCCTTGAACTCTGTTAAGAAGCATAGTGATGAGTTCTATGTGTGAAGGCTTGTGACTGTGTTCTGAAGACCAATATCTGCTGAAGATAGCTAGGAAGAAAATTCTACACAACAGACTTTTACTTTTCCAATTCTACACAACAGCTGAAGGACTTTTGTGTCTTCTTTTTCTTAACTTCACTAAATTGTTGTACTATATTTTGCTGGGATGTAAAGATATTGTAACATACATTTAACACGGATTCAAGCTGTGTGATGGATCTCTGTAATTTATTTTTTCATGAATTTTTTTTTCTTTCCAGAAGCTTCAATGAAATTTTTTTTGCATCATTCATTCACCCTTCATTAATATGAGCAATTTTCAGCTGAAGCTCACTCATTATATATTTGTGTACATGGGAAGAAGTTTTACATTATAAATTAAATGAGATCTTCGAATGCTGTATGATATGAACTTTACATTAATTTATTTATTTTCTATATTGTGAGCAAGTAACTATGTAAAAAGCAATAGAAGTGTGGCTTCAGTTGTTTAATATGCTTCTGGCTTATTTTATCGTTCTTGTAATGTTATCAACTGTGATTCATTTTATGATTTCACTACTTTCATAAGTGTCAGAATTTTGTTATCCTTTGTAAGTATACTTTTACAGCAATAATGCATAAATTTTTCTAGTTGGTGCATTGTAATGTTAAATTTATCATGATTCATCGCTACAGTTAAAGGAACTGTACAAAGGCAATTATGGTCAAATGTAAATTTTTTGTATCATATCTCTAACAGCTGTACATAAAGATTTAAGTTGTCTTTATAAGGCGTTCCCCAATCAGGTTAACGTCATGCAGAATGTTAATTCCCTCCAAGGCCACAGAAAATGTTAGAAGAAAGTTTACTGTTGTAAGCAAATGGTAATTGAAGTAACTGTTTGTTTTCATGACAATTCCATTATGTAATTACTCAATGACTTTCATCTTGTTGTACAATGAGATTATTTATAGGTAATTTACTTATGCTATGCTATCCCTTACTTATGGCCAGTAATGTTCTCGGGGATAACTATTCATGTCTGCTAGCATGGATTGATGGCTTTTTCAATATTCTATTCAGCTTGTATTTTATGTCTATTTTGCTGTTCTTTTTTGGGATTATAATTAATCTAAAAACTAATATTTAATACTTAACGAAAAAGTCGTGAAAACAGTAATTTTCGTAAGCAAATATCTCAAAAGGTATTGCTTTCAGGGTTATGAAATTTCATTTCTTAAATGCGTATTCCTTGCTCTAAACAACAGTGTATGAATCAGAAACGTGCCATTATTGGTGTGCGAGCTATGATTTTTCTCACTGATGGACCCCTTCGCAATATTTACCATAATTACAGCAAATCTAACTAAAACACCACCGATATCAATCACCAAATAAGAGAACTAATACAACAGACCAAATAGTAGGTTTTCGGCAGTCGTTCCCACTTAATTTATTAGTGTCACTTGCACATACGCATTCACGAAGTTTACTCTATATTTAGTGACAAACGCAGTACAATGAAACGAATACTTTTATGTACAAATTATAAATAACTTACCGGAAATTTAACTGAAACATCACCGATAATAACAAACACCTTTCCATTCGATTGCACATTTTCGCGGCAACAGCGCTGTCACTGCTTAATAGCAGATAAGCGATATTCGCGACGAGTAGATTAAGGAGGGAATTATAGTCCCTTCCGCACGAGAGAAGCTATGTAATACTATCGTGTCCTTAAGATATCTCACCAGATAAATGTATTCTTTATAATATCCTTTCATTCAAGGGTCAAGTGATTCCATTTTTTTATTATTCTCTCAGAAGAATCGAACGGGAAAAATCAATCTCTATTATTTATGATTACTCCGCTGCCTCCTTTGATCGGTATAATTACAGTATGTGCCTTTATAGCTTACACTAATTATTTTCAACACTACAACGCATGATAACTTTAAAAATTGGCATCGTACTTTTACAACGTTGATTGATCAATAGCTGGAATGAGTCACTAAAAAATGGAATGCCTGTCGCTGCAGAAGCAACAGCAACCTTTACCTCAAAATATGCATGTATCCATTAATGCCACAACAATATCCAGCGAATGTACTATAGTAACTTATAATAAAACTCTAGTTTACTGTCAGAGGTGGTAAATTTGAACTTGGAAAATATCATAATCATTAATCTCTGCAATACTATTGTGCATTTTTATAGAAAATTCAGCCACACATCAGTCAAGTCCATACCCAGAAAGTTGTGGTTAAAAAGGAGATTACTGAACATCATAATGTGACCTGTGGTATATGTGTTGCTTGCATGCTGTGTGTGTAAGGGTAGAGAATCAACCTCAGGATCTGATGAAGGACATGTCACAATGTAAGAATAGAAAGATGAATATTAAATCAGCATACTTGAGGTTCAAGAATCCATGAAAGCATTAAGAAATAGCTGCATAATGAATAGTCATGGATGGAATCTCTGGTGAAATGCTAAGTTATTGATGCAATAACATTATCAGTTGGATGTGCAATTTACGTAACCTATGTGTTTGACAGTCCTTCGGCATTGGAAAAATTATGTGATTGTTCTTCATTAAAAAGGGAATGAAAGTAAGGTGAAAGAGCTCTAAAAATAAAAGAAAAGTAGTAGATGTCGAACTATAAAAGCCGGAAATAAACTAAGTGTAAAGGAACAGTACTAACGGAAATGAACCAGTGGAAAAAGAAAACAAGATATTTTGAACCTGGGAATAGGGAGTTATGGAGTAGAGACATTAGAGTTAGGTTGGCGGCCTTTTCCAATAGGACTTTCTTGCAATTCTTAAAGATGAAAACGAAACTACATAAACTTTAACAAATCTAATTAGTAATATCTTTAAAATGTCATTTGAGACAATTTACTTCTCGATACTCACCTGTATACATCAAATACACCCCAAAAAGTCCTTTAGATGCAAAAACTTAATTCACTAACTCTGTACGGTGGGAGTCTGTCGACTACTGTCAAATTTAGGAATGGTTTGCTGAATCCTTTGATGTTAACATGCCTATAACTGTTTGTGAAAAAAATCAACAAAGAAGGAAAAAGAATTGAAAATTGAGGGATTTTTACAAACCTAATAATCTATACAAATATCAATCTTGCAGAAGTATAATTATCTTTTAAAATACAGAGCCTTGTGGGTCACCTCTCCCAATATCAATAACATCTTTAAATTCGCATTTCTTACACAGGCTATTTCGTTTGGGAAAAGAAATGTTTGGTCGCAAATATATGATGGCCCATTATCTGCCTCCGAGGATGAAAATTTCAAACTGTTTAAGAGCCGGTTTTTTGACGTGATATGGAAAAAAGGTTACTGTGGAAATATTAGTATAGCTTCAATAAGCTTTAGAACTTATACGTCGCAAAATATAGAATTATTAATTTACATACTAGAAAACTGGTATAAATGTTAAAGGTTAGTGTGGAAATACAGAAAGTGGTCATCGTGTAGGTACCCAAAAGGGTGAGTATCTTCATTTTTTGGATGAAAAATAATTCCTAGGAGATAAAATCTTAGAGATTTGAAGCTCAAGGCTCTGATTAATCCATGACCTGTGACGTCTTCATGCTTGAGAAACTAAAAAGAAAAGTAATTCATGCCGACTAATGATTCATGGTAACAATTCAGAAAGAGAACAAAGAATTTAGAACTCTGGAAAGATTGCTTTGAGAGAGACCTAAATATTCAGTGGATGAATTTAAATTTTCTATTCCGTTTTAACACAACGGGATACATTAGTGCGTCAAAATATTTATTTATTCGCTTATCAAATAGATGTGATGGATAATTTTACATTGTAGCACTTTACTGTAGCACTGATTATTTACCGTAAGACTGATATGCTGATAAAACTATTACACTTATAATAATACCACACAGTAATCTTATTCTTAAGATTACTATATGATGATACTGATTGTTTACTTTAGTACTGATATTTTCATCGTGTCTTCATGAAAAAATATTACATGATATGTAACTTATTCCTGAGTGACGACACCAACGTTACACAAATTAGGGAAAAAGCGGGCCATTTGGTCTGGGTCCCGAGATTTTAGGGCCTTTTAAGTATGCTGTAAACAGTAACCCTTCTCTGGACTACAACCTTGTTGTGGTGGAAGGGCTTGCGTGTTCCTATGACCTAGAGAGCGTAACTGGCGGGAACTCTGTTCCTGGTAGGGTCACCCATGCCAGAATGGTCAATAGGTAGGGGCCAGACGAAAGGTAGTCCACGCAGTGTCTGTACCTCAGTGAGGCGGAATTCGATTGAGGCCAATATCAGATTTTTTATACCAGTATCCACATGCCATTTAAACTTAGGAGTTCATTAGTTTATTCATGTGTAAAAGCCCTAGCAGTTGCAGAATCTATAATACTTCAATTATTTCAATGGCAATAGACAAACCATACACGAAGAAGAACTAGGCACCATTTGATCATATTGTCTGGAGTAATACCACTTTGATATCATGATTACCTGATCGTCTGATTATGACACCACAATTGTAAGCACAAAGTATGAAAAATTTCCATTTCTATATGCCACTGTGTCTCCAAGTTGTAAATCCAACTTCAAAATTGATACTCATGAAAGATAAGCAACATATATAAACAAGAACTCAAAAAATTTGATTGTTTTATCTTTTAATTTCCCAAAATCTTTTCCATGCACCACTTTTCCTTAGCTGCTAAGATCCATCTTGGTTATAGGATAAATGTTAAGTTCATTTTTAAATGCCTCTATGCTTGTAATGAAATGGTTGCAGCTCGCATCACATTTATCTTTCTGTCCATTTCCAGTTTTGCAGCCAATACAATGAGAAATAACACCACTCATTTGTCTCTGCATTAAAGGTTCTGTATTTGGATTTCCATCACCTATGTAACGAAAGGAATAGTCTCCTTGGCAGTATCCATTTGAATCTCTTGCATCTAAAACAGAAAGATATGCAATTATTAGAAGTGGGATACTTGCAAAAAAATCAAACAAATCATATTGTAACAAAATTATTACATATCTTGCATTGCATAACTCATTGAGCGATAAGGATTTTGATCCATCTACCAGAAAAGGCTCCTCAGAACAAGATTAAGTTATCCTAAAAATTTAAGTCTCAACGACAAAAGTAATAGGTATACTAAAGGAAACAAAACTGACAAATAATAAAAAACACAAAATCGTTTGAAAAAATAGTTTTGAAAAACGTCAGAATTGAGGTAATATAATTATGTATACATATAAACTGATAATCAATTAGTTTGAAGTTAATGTTTATAATTTTCATCAAAACTAGTGTTTCTCAAGCTATAATTTACCTACTAAGGATGACAATAATATAATTGGTGAAATACCATGATTAACTGCCAGGATATGAAAGAGATTGATACATGATTAAGATTGCCCATTGTACTCACTAGTTGGTTCATCCTGCAATTCTTTGGTCACTCCATCACAGACAGAATCTTGACTAGCAACAACCTGAAACATATATTGATCACTTTAGGAGATTCACATATGAATGGCTAATTCATCTTGCCTAAGTTAACAACTGCTTCTTCACTTTTTCGTTAACTTAGGCATCAATGCACAGAGAATCTTTCATATCCCATTACATAAACTTTTCCAACACATTAATTCAATCTTCAGTGATTTGTGTCTAACATTTATGTATAACTAGCAGACAAAAATGAAGCCAATAAATTATATCGAAATCACTCAAACAGAAAATTGTGATACAATTAACTTTTAATAGTACTACTGCTTTAGTATCCTTAGCCTTAAATGAAAAAAGCTACGACATACACACCTACAAAATTACAGTGATTCAACTTCACTTGATATTTATATTGATTACTCAGGTTAAATGATTTTAAGTAAAATTCATAGCAGCTAGTAACTGAATTCTGTATAAAAACTATACTCCCAACAACAAAAATTAGTGTAAAAATTGTCAGTACATACCTTTTCAGAAATTATTTTACTTTTTATTAACATGCATATTCAATCATCCTGATACAACATTTACTGAATCATTTGGTAAAATTATCACCGATCATATATGCACTACCATGAAAATTCAAGGAAAACTAAAATGATGATTCCTAACATAGAAAAGAGTAAGTCTGTTGCACCAGAATAAGAACCCTAGTTGAAAACAGATTGATTTTTAAAAAATTGTGGAATACTTAAATCATGATGCATCAAAAGGATACTGCTCTTCTAGGTTATAATGTAAATTCTAAATTAAAATGCTCATCAAACGTGTCTTACCTGGATTGATAATTTTCTGAAATTTTCTCTTCCTGAAGAAATGTGATGCTCAAGCCATTTTTGTACATCAGTGACAGAGATATCTTGAAGGCATTTCACCTGCCAAGAGCATTATAGAAATAAAATTTTAGAAAACTCACACTAAAAGCAAATAAGATACTATATTCATTACGGTATAGTTTGATCTTGCATAAACCAAACTCTCACAAATTTACTTCACGTTTTTTTTTACCTAACATAATTCAACCCTGGGTTCACCAGTAATTATTAAATGCTACTAATATTTTTTCAGTAACAGTGGAACTACTGAATTGATTTTAACTACAACTTTTGAGTTTCTTTCAATGAATTTCCTCATGAATAAGGGCCAAATGAGACATAATTCAATATTTTCAGCACAATGCTAAAAATGGCTGACACAAAAGAAAATGTAGTGCAACATTATCAAAGCAGTAATGGAGGTATTTCAGATTACAGCATGCATATATTTCGGGAAAAATCAAACTTTCTAATTTAGAAAGTGTGTAGAAAACTGTTTAATGAAATAAAACTTCTTGACAAAAGCCTTTCTGGAGTTTTCATTACATAAGCGAAAGGATGAACAATTGAACTAATTAAAAAATGGTGATGTAATATGCTTTTATAACCTACCTCTCGCTCCATCCTATCAAATATGTAACTCATTGATGTGATTTCTGCCCAATTACGAATCACTTCTTCTTCTAAGTGATTGTCAACACACTGCTTCACTTTTATCAAGGCCTCACGCACATTATCAAAATCATCCTCTCCTTTTTCACTAGTTAACATGTCACAGAAGTTTTGGAGAAACTCTTCAATTTTATCATCAACTTCATAAACACTGCAAGAGAAACATCAGAAATAATTCATTCTGTAAACAACAGGCAATTTATATTTGCTATTAAGAAATTAATATCCAGTGACATTACATGTCTTTAAAAACATTAACCCCTGAGTGTGTTTGTTGACTATAGTTGACAAAATTTTTATTCCCTTTTAGTGCATATTTTTACCCGTGAAAAAACTGTTTACAGTCCTGCTAAAAATGCATGCAATATGTTAAGACAACCTTCCATTATCATTTTCAAGAGATTTTGTTTAAAATTTTTGCCTGATAGTGATATTGTTGATCAAAATGCATTTGCATGATTTTATTCTTCAAAAATTGAACAATTTCTGCTACAATGCTCAATTCTGTATCATTTTCAATGCAGAAATGCAAGAAAAGAAAGAATATACATCTTTCTTCGATTCTAGCACACTCAACGGGGAGTTTGAAGAGAAAGTAAACATCTGATGGGACCTTCTCAGCATGCACCTAGGCTAATATGAGATTCTCTCTTATGCGCTAAAGTGGTGCAATTAACTAATCCCTAATTCTTCCTTGTATCTTTCTCCTTTCTCATAGCATTTCTTTATACATTTCACCCCTAGCAATTTAAAGTATACTGCTGGAGTATGGTGCTCTTGTATAGTATGTTTTACAACCCCAAGAGACTGGTGTTGCAGTCAGTCCCCCAATGACAGGTACCAATCTGTTTTATACATTTATCTGTCAGCTCTAGCTACTGGCAATATTGGTTACCGTTAGTTTGGCATCAATTTTTTCAGTAAAATTGTCTTATTCACAGTTTTTTACCCACATTCTGTTGAATTTGTTAGCCTTCCTTCACCACTTATGCATAGCTCTCCATAATACTTCTCCTAGATAGTTATCTCCTCTACTGTGGAGGAGTAATTAATTTTGTCATTTGGAGTAAACATTGCCCTCTCAGTGCCACGCAGTTTTTTCAGTCAATATATCTTAGTTCCTTTCAAGATATATTGACAGAAATTTCCAAACCAATCTATGAATAATCCAAACCAGTTTCAAAATTTCAGTTTCTTAATAATGGAGCTGTTTACATGTTTTGTCAAGAAAAATTTTATACAGTTTTATCTAAAAAAAAAGTTTGCATGTGTCACTAATGTACAGTAATGCCAATTTACATACACTTTAAAATCGTTATCAAGAAGTTCAAATGCTCTGAAAATCAATAGACTCATTCCTATATTATAAATGGTTAAGGATAAAAATTACCTAATTATGTATCGATATTTCATGGATATTTAACAACTCAAGTGGAATGAAATTTCTATTACTTGATGCACCTAAAGGGTTAATTCAACTGAATAAAAAATGCATAAATGTCAATAAATATCATTGCTATTTTTAAAATAAAATATGGCCAAAACTAAATATATTTCACATTAACAGGAAAACCAATATACATCTTTGACTTCCGAGGACATTTAAAAATTAATTGATCATTATCTATTTTTAATCCAAAAATTGCAACAGAGAAAGAATATTAAAGTTCAAATAAAAACTGTAAAGCATATTATCATGCAAAAAAATCATTTTCAATCATTTAAGTTAATGGGATTATAAAATCTTTTGAATGCAAGATATATTTATCTTAATAAAATTTTTATCCATTTTCAAGAAATCCACAAGCATTCTTTTTCAAATTAGAAAATTTCAACAACTTTAAAATATCACAGGGTTCATTATTCTCAAAAATAATTTGTTTTCATCAAACTGCTTCAAGATAAATAGATAAATTTACAGATGGGACAAAAAATCCACAGGTAGAACCGTAACCTCTTGCAAGAAACAGAAATGAGAAATGCTCATAAAATATTATAGCACTGCTGATAAAATCCACTGAGATTACTTGTGCTTGTCTCCTTGTGTGTTCACAGTCACTGTAAACCCTAATATTCCAAAGGTATCCCTCAAGGAGCAAGAGACACAATAGCCCAACTGTTGTTTAGTTCTAAGTTCATCAAAGAGAGGTTCTTCCATCATCATCTGAAAAGTAAAGTAGTCCACAATATGATGCAAAGAGGGGCAAAGTTTGTCTATTTTTCAGAAAATTTTCATTGAATTCCACCATACTTTGAATTAATTGACGTACAGTTTTATCACACTTAAACTTACCATTATTAGCTCAACTATGCAGCATGTCTTCATAGTAATGCACCCAGATTGGTAATAGTTGGTGACTATTGTGTTTTTGTCTTCATCATTGAAAGATTTCAGACGGCAGTAATACTGGCCAAGTGGCACCTGACAAACTCTAACCTGAAAAGAAAATTATCATCTTTTACCATTTACAAAAAAATTTCCCAAATCAAATGAAAAACATCTAACAATTTAAATAAGAATATCACAAATAAACATTTTCTGAAAACAAGTTTAAATTTTCACCATAATTAGAACATAATTGATCTTCTGTAGATTTTTTCAGCGATTGTTAGATGATTCCATACCTGTCAAACAGCATCACAACTTTGACTTGATGATGTGGACCAGAACTTGGGCAAAATTTATATCACATTTAAAAATTCAGTACAGTAAATACTCAAAATGTATACAATCATTTAACCCCTTTAGTGCCGATCGGGCGAAAAGTGCGGCGGGCTGATATATCGGCTTAAAAAAAACTTTTGTTCAACTTTATGACATTTAAATAAAAACATTTATATTTCACTAAATGTAAAAAATGTTATCACTATTAACCAGTTTAACCTCATCAATTAAAAAAAACCACATATAGATATGTAAACAAATAGCTTTATATTGTTTTTTTCCTAGTTACTACATTTTATTAAAATACCCTCCGCATTTCTCGCCAGTACCCCAGGAAGAAGGATAGCACTAAGAGGGTTAACTATGATTTCTATGAAAAAATTAATATAATGCATGAAAATGTGATTTTTACATATTCAAACAATCACAAGTAATACAAGCATTTTTTACCACAAAGTTGCATTTAAGTGAAACTGAGACAACTTCCTTATTTCCTAAAGATACCATAAAATTTGACATTTTTTACAAAATTCAGTAAAATGTAATCACAATATTTTAAATGTTATTCAAAGCATATTTTGCATTGAAATAAACTGCTTTGAGACTAAAATGAAATTCGCTCAGGATAAGTGAGTAATAGTTGATAGGACCAATTAGGCTAAGTCAAGAAAGTAGACGTCCACTAGAACGTACATACTCATCATAGTCAGGGAAATTAATACAATCAATTAATAAAATGAATATATTAACATATGCAATAAAATTTTATTATTTTTTAAAATTCTAATAAATAAGAACAATGTTATTTTCTCAATTAACAATATTGGGTGCATAAAAATTTTTTACACAAGATTGACTGAAAAATCTGCTGATTAAGAGAATTTAATTGAGTATCGTGTTTGAAAAATCCAATTTTATATGAGAAGAGAAAATTGTAAAATTGTCCCCGTCAGTATTTAAAAAATAATAAAATAAAACTTACCTGAGGTATTGGATGGGAAATGAGAGGTTGATAGCTTAACATAGACATCATTTTCCCTCCTATTTCAGAGGCCTGAGCTTCAGAAACATTTCCCTGAATCAAACCCTGCACATATAATCTTTTCAAGAGAAGGTGTTCCACAAAATCAAGGAGAAGACTGGGTGTCACCTAGAAGTAAAGTTTTCTGAATGGCATTATCGGAATTAAGTTCAAAATAATGATTGGAAGTTGAATTTCTGAAGAAAGAAATAATAAGCCTGATATTTCTCTTAAACATAACAGTGAAAAATAACACAAAAATTAAACATTAAAAATGATAGGCTTTGACTAAATAAATAATATTCATTCCAAAACTAAATTCCTCTATAATTGCAATGAAATAGGAAACTTACTCAAAAATAAAATTTCAATTGTTATACTTTTTGAACTATTTTATGTAGGCAATTGTATAGCAATTGTCTTGCTACTGATTTATACACAACAATTATATTTTACATTTTTTCCAAGTAAGTGTTTATAGTATATCTTAATGCATTCATTTTCATTGAAAATCTACCAGAATACTGAAATGTGACCATGCAATTTCATAATTTTTGCAGTGTCACTATGCAGTGATGTTAATACTTTTGTTTAAAGAGTTAAACTTTTGTTACATATATTATTAACGAATTGTATTATTTTTAAAGATATGCTTGTAAAAGGGTTACAAATGCATATAATAAAAACAATGCATCACTTGTCCAAATTCAAGAAATTTTTTCCAACAGTTATTTAAAACCATCATACCTGAGAAAGAGCAGCATGCTTTTGAACACTATTCCAATTCGTCTGCAGCAACAGCGTAAGATACGCGTCTCTAGGGAAACAAAATATTGTTGAATAATTATGCCATACACAATTTAATTGTAATTACTGGAATGGAAATTTGTGTAGTGACAAAGCTAAAAGACTTAAAAAGTTATAAACATCCAATATTATGTTCAGGTAAATGCTAAGATATTATACGATTAAGGGTTTTCAACAACCCAGAGGCTCCTTCAAATTAAGCTCATATATGCTCTGATTCTGTCACTCACTGCTTAGAACAGAAGGTGATCAGAAACTTCCACAGGCAGTGTAAATTGAAGTTCAGGTCTTACACAAAATTTTTATTTTTCATCTTCATTGTTCTAAACCGATAATGCAAAAGCAAATTCAAGTCGCCCAACAGTTTGGCATTTATAGATCAAAGAAGGTAAAATCAAAATGTTAATTGGCCATCAAAGATATGATTTCTGAATGGATGATTTCACAAAGAAACAATCCTTTCATCTCACTTCATGAATTGATACTGTTGATAGAGGATGCAAGATAGCTCAAATTGAAAATTACTTGCTTGGGTGAAAAAGGGAGTACAATCTTGGGAAAATTCTAGAAGGAAACAAGTTTTTGAAGAAGGATAAACAAGAGACTTTCTTAACCCTTTCTCTGCGCATTTGGTGGATTAAATGGAGCTTTAGGTCTATGAATGTCAAACCGACTTCAGTCAATTGTCGCAGCAAAAGGGTTAAAATATTTCAACAAAGAGTTATAAAAAGATAGAAATAATATCATCAAGATTAAAATATCAAACAATGCCATAATTTAAATAACTCACAAGACATTTTAAAGTATGATCTGTGCTACAGGAAGAATGGACCAAATGGAAGATGAAGACAGAAAAGAGGATAATGAATGAGGAGGATAGGACTCTTAAGCAGAGAAAGAAGAGGCTAGAAAGACTGAATTATTTGTAAGAAATGCTAAAAGAATGTCACTAAACTAAAAATATAATACATGGAGAAAAGTTTATAGATTATGAACAAGCATTCAAGCTCTCTGATGACCAAAAAGTAATTATTTCTAAAAAAGAAGAAGATTTCTAATTATGAAAAAAGAAATTATTTCTTATTTGCAACATTAACATTTAAAAAACCTAACTGGTAACACTAATCCATCAACATAAGAATTGTAGGAATAGTTGATGTAGAAATGGTGCCCAATATTAAGGCTGTTGAGTTTCAGGATCCTAATTGCAATGTGAAGTGCAAAATAGATTCATTTATCAGCCCAATTCCAATCTTTCTAATGGTAATGTCCATGCAAACTGTATTACTTGACAGTATATCACTAAAAAAACAAAATTCCAGCTTTTAATAACAATGTATCCTAATAAATAAAAATTAATGAGCCAAAGTAATCAAGCACTAAAACACTTTAACAAACGCCTTCCAAAAGAAAAACTATACTGCATGTAATTTTAAACCCAAAATAATCTGCTGAATGTTAGTACCTCAAATTGTGAGCTACTGCTTATCTCTTGCTATCACCAAATAAATGTTAGCAGAATTGAGCTTAGCCAAGTAACAGAATATATAGTTAGAATACCTATATTTCTCTAAAAGAACTAAAAATGACGAACACCACATCTCCACCCTTATCATGCATAGTAACATTAAATTGCAATTGGTACACAAAACATATGGAGGGAAATCCTTGATAAATATAACAATCAGCAGCAGTTCTGTTATCCTCCATAGTATCTTTCTACCTTCAGTTAAGGTCCATGAGTCACATTAATTAGCACAAACTATAAATTTACATAAAAACCAAAGACATGATAAAATATAAAAATCTAGAATTATTCTTAGTTGAGTGCTTACTTTGCCAACTTTTCAGGTTGCAAGAAACTGTTGTAGTAGCATTGTTGCTGTCTTCTTTTCAAAGCATCAAACATATCCTCAGTGAAATTCTTTCTAAAATGGGTCATATGATGAAAAATGGTTTCCAGAAGAATCTGAAATACAATTTAAAAATTTTAACTAATAATCTAGAGAACGGATTCACTAAGTATAATATCTGGGATTTTATTAGTATAGTAGTAGTATTATTGTTAAAAGTGCTTCGACAGCTTAGGGCATTTCGTACATAGTCTCCCACTGGGAATCGAACCTGGTACCGCTTTCACTGAAGTCAAACACTTTGCCCACTTGGCTATCCGGGAGCCCCTGGGATTTTATTGTTTTTGTACTTGTATGAAACATAACACGCAGCACTCAGGCATGAAGATTGCCAAATGTATTCCTAATTTAATGAGGATTTCATTATAACATTTCAAATAATGACACATAATGGTAATGATTAACACCTTTAGGTCTTAAAAACTTACCTGAAGGTAAGCTCTGAAGGTAGAAAGATATTTTTCAAATCTTCTTGCAACGTAATATAATAACGACAATAATCCTTATTGGCAGTGGTGGGATTCAGCAAGTTTTCTTGTTTGCACAAACTTGATCTTAGATTTGCCAAACTGTTTCTGAATGATATGATAATATACTAGAAAAACATACATAGAGCAGTGGACATTTTGGGCCCACCCTTATGGAATTACTGGTTCTGCACCTGACAGAGGTACTAAAATTTACTCATTACATACCAAGTATAAACTCCAAGTTGGATCATAAAATACTTCATTCTCATTTCATCTTAAAGATTCCATCCAAATTTTTAAAGCACATAGTAAAGAAAAATGTACCAGTGCATACTCCATGTAGGTAAGAATTCTTTCTTAAAAGTTTTAATTCCCACCACTGCTTATTGATCCAAAATAATTTACTACCAAAAAAAATATAGGCTAAGTAACAGTGATACAAAAAAATTCAGAAAATTGTCATACCATAAAACATACCTCCTTATAAAACAGAGGAGCAAGCAAAATATATCAAGGTGAGTGTACAAAGACTTGAATTATAAAATCAAATGAATAAAAAAATATACAGAGATAGAATTAGAACACCATGAAGAATGAAGCGGTTGAAGAGCAAAACATAATTGAGACAATCAGTTTTGTCATAAAAACATTCAATAAATGGGAAACTGAAAACATCATCAATTTATTAAAGATTGTTTATATGTATCTATATATATCATGCATAACTATAACTCTGAATAAAAAGAAACTTCTCTTAAGACTGCGTACCCAGTTAAAATGTAATAAAATAATTTCTCCATAGAAATTGAAAGTAATTCTGAGTACTGTCCATAATGAGTTTTGATAAAACCTTTAAACCTTAGCTATTGTGGTATCTAACTTTCCTTCATAGAAACTTAATTTTGCCAAAACGACTTGAGTAATTACAGAAATTATTAGGTAACACATCTTACATTTTCTTTTCCATGAAAGATTGACTCAATAGTTAGTGACTGTCGGAGAAAATTAACAAAATCATATTCCACTTTTAATTATTAACTTTTATTATTTAATTAATTCTTTTCCATATCATACTTACAGGTAGTTTATGATGAAATCCATGAACCTTAATAACTATGCCTTTGTTAGATGGATTAATTTCTAATGAGAGACCAGCTACTTCAGCTGCATAGACATCCTCAACAAGTTGCTGCCTCAGTAATCCAACAAACAGATCCAGCATAACAGCACTATTTTTGAATAAAACAGTTCTATAATGCAAAATAAATTCCTACACAAAAAGCTAAGAACTTCAAAGAATTTTTAACTGATTAACAAGGAAATTTTCAGCCAATCATAATAAAAAGTCAATCCAAGTTCAAAGTCAATGACTCCCATACAAATTGAATTTCTCTTCATAATTAACTCATTCCATAACAATATCAATAGAATTTAGATCGGCCTACTAGGATAAATGTGATTCTTTACGGAAAAGATTCACCATAGACTATTTAGTAATTTATAAAGGGTCCCAACATTCTTTAATTAACCTTTACAACAGTATGGTACATAATTGTACCATAAACTAAACGGTAGTGCAGATAATATACTCTACTTAATTTACAATTTATCAAATAAAAAAGTTTAGGCCACATAACAAACCAAAAATTACTGCTACATAATACTGTACAAATTATAGAAATGTATATGATGCTGTATAAATACATTAATTAAAGTGATCTGAATTGATTTTTAACATAGTAGTGCAATTCTTCAGATATTGCAATATTTTTGCCATCAAAAGTGCCCGGTACCAATTATTTTGTATTAGCAGGACTCTAGTGTACTGATATTAACTACCATTAAAGGCAAAATAATGTTTTAGAATACAATAAATGACCTATTACGTAATTGCAAAAATACTGCACAAAAATTACTCAAGGAAGTAATCAGATTTCAGAAATGCAACCACTCAGGATAATACAAAACTGACTCACGTCTGAGGTGATGCAATTGCAGCAGGTGAGACGAGTTGAAAGCAGCAATGCATATGTGGAAGTCTGAATTTTGAATCTTGTTTCACCCATATTTCCATTGTATTGTCAGATACAGCACATACTGGGTGAGGAGGGCTTTGAGCCTCTGGTAATGGAAGCAAGGAGAAGTCCGTTGGAAGAAAAATATTTGGATGTGGTAGATGAAAATCTTCATGAAATGCAGATTTCCAGGAAGAGAGCCAATTTGTTGGTATATCTAGATTGTAGAGAAGTATAAAAATGTCATCAAAATCCATAACAAAAGATAGAATATTAAAATATTTTGAAGTTAAAGAAAAATAAGACACCCAAGTAAACACATAAGTGAAAAATAGCAACATAGCTGGAACTCAAACCCAGCTCTCCCACTTTCCATGCAGGTATACTAACCACTAAACTACCATGCCATGTCTCTCCCACTCAGTTTATGGGATGCTTTGAGAGCAAGGTAAGAAGCACTAATAGTGGCACAAAGCACTGGGTTTGAGTTCCAATCATGCTGCAATTTTTCACTTTCGTTTCCTAGGGTTTTAAGGCACATCCTTTTCGTGCTAAGTGAAACACCTGATCCTTAGACTTGTAAAAATAAGACCGTTTACAGTTTATTTGCATTCTTTTTCATTCTATTCCTTGAGTAGTTCAATGAGTAACTTAGTTTGTTTACATGACATTTTCAAAATCGTATGAATATGAATCATATCATATACATGAATCATATCATATATATGAATTACCACAAAGATTAATCCCTACACTTCAATATTCTAAGGTCACATGTTAGCCCAATGACATTATTATTTTCAAAATCTACTCATCAATCCACCTACATATCTAGCCCAAAGTCAATTAAAAAATACTCAATATTTCAATGAGAATACATTTAAAGATGCATTAATACCAAAGAGTTAACCTACAATCCAGTTAATGCAATGGAAATTTATGCAAAGTTAATTAAAAAATAGTTGAAAAATCCCATACCTTCAACTAAATACTGAGTACCAAACCATTTCTCCGTTAAATATGAATCACTACTACCAGCATAAGTTTTTGAGCAAACCATAATATTTACAGATTCTGGGGTCAAGGCATCAATGACAGCCTGGATTTCCTGCAACAGAAAGAAAATATTTCAGATCTCCCAGGAAATAAAAAAACATGAGACAAAATAAGTTGTTCTGATAACTAAATGAATAATTATGATTTTCACAAAACCACTAATTAAATTCAAAGAAAACATGGATAATTAACCAGAATCTAATGAGCAATACAATGTTAATACCAAAGAATTATACACTGCATTACCATTAAATCCAGGGGGGTCTATTTCCCCTTATTCTGCAATCACTATACATCTAGTTCGTATAGCACCACAAAATAGCACTTATAAAGTTAATTGGAGATGAGTTCCTAAGAAAATTGTCTTAAGTCCCCTTGTCAAGAGTCCCCCCACCCTGGAGAGCTGTTAGATCAACCCCTGATTACCATGAAAACACAATGTAAAGCAATATAATGTGTGAAACAGCCTCCATTCCTAAATACACACAATACCTTAATTTCAACACGAAGATACATAATCAACATGGCTTCTAGCATAAATATTTACAGACCTCTGAACAACTTTTCTACTCCGTCCAAACAAAACCTTACACAGCTAGTTGTTTGCAGTAATTTGTAATTAACTTATCAGTTATAGTTCTAGATGAAGTAGTGTTAACTTACAAGGTAAAAGGTCATTAGATTTTAAAGCAAACATAAACCATTTTTCCCACATTCATTACTTTAAATCTTGAGCCCTTCACCCTCTCATAGGGGATAAAAAAAACTTTAGGTTTATTGTAGACTTTTAGTTCTCAAGCTTACGAAAAAGTGACATGAAAAATGAGTACATCACAAATTTGCTATCATGACTAGTATTGCTATGGTTTTATAGGATGCTTTAGCAAGAACCTTAAAGAATGATTTCAATTACATCATATTTAAATATTTCACAGGAGAGGAAGATGACAAGGTACTTTCTAAAGGCACGCCTGTAAAATATATAGTATTAAGATAAAGATGTTCAGGGGAATACACAAAATAAAAAACTGCCTTACATAACAACCATGCGATAGTCATTTATTTCTTTCTCGTATAACTCCATACATTTTTGGCAGTTAAAATATAGATTCTGTTTAAAAAATAAAAGGACATCAATTGAATGGCTACTTCATGAAAACTATAACATTCTAAAAGAAAAAATATATATGAAAAGATGAAATTGAACAAATTGTTTTTACACCATATTGTGGTAATTTTTTTACATTCTTTCTCACAAAAATTCAATTCAAGGAAAGGGTTAAATTTAGATATTCCAGTTACAATGATATTTTGATAAAATTCTTTTCATAGTTCTCTTGAACATAATATGAGGGTTGTTCTTAAGTACTTAGAAAATCCAAGAGATGGCGCTTGTAGTATCATAAATGGTTTGTTTCCAGTAAGCATCATTACTCACTAGATAGCTGTTAAAGTCTCAGTTATATCCATCACATGGTTAGATATAAGATATAGAGTATTGTGCATCATTATTACATCAGTTGAGCGAAGAATTTGAGAAAAAAGTCCTCATTTGAAAAAGAAAAAAGATCCTCTTCCATCAAGACAATGCATGGGTTCACACCTGTGCAGTTCTGATGACCAAAATTATGGAATTAAAGTTCGAATCATTACAACATCTTCCATATTCGCCGAATTTGGCCCCTAATGACTTCTTTTTGTTTCCAAACTTGAAAAAATGGCTCAGCAGACAATAGTTCANCAAATGATATATAAATACGTATATAATAGAATAATTAAAATAATTTGTATCACATAATCTAGTCTTTAATGAAATTTCGTGCAAAATAATTTAGTCTAGCTTTTTAGCACTATAGCCCACTCTGTCGTAGCTCCTGGGTATCAATTTACACATCTGGTTAATTTTAGATATTCTTCGGTAGAGCAGCAAAACATTGCATTTTCTTTGGACGAACGATTGCAAACTTTAATTTCCCAATGCGTTTTTTTTTTCCTTCAGAAGCTTTGGAAGTGTTTGGAATCCTGGTGTTAACGAGAAAGAAGAATGATTATCTAAATAATAAGCTTCAAAAGAAGGCTCAATTTCTCCACCCAAAGGTGAACATTTTTGTTTCTTTGCGTAACGTAATCCGAATGTCCGAATGAAGGGATTTTTGATGTACTCGATCATCCGAATCCCAATGAACGGAGCTTCCGTATATCCGAGGTACAATACATACCTCATACTGTACATACAATGACGTACCTCGGATATGAGTGTTTTACCTTTTTCACTAACCGTGTGTACCGGCAAACCGGTGCATACAGTTAAGCCGGTACATACCGGTTAAATTATCTTTGCTGTGACTGTACATACCAGTATAAATTACAAATGAAAAGAGAAATATTTTATCCAAAGAAGTTTAGATAAGAAAACGATACTTTATTTATAAATAGTCGTCGTCAAGGCATGCAAAGAGCGTGATTATTTCATAATTTACGTACGCAAGACAACTATTTCGTATTATTCGGGTTATCGATCATGCGAGACCCGGATTATCTCGGATAATCGATAGACCCGGACATTAAATAAATAAATAAATAAAAACGTCTTTATTGGGCGAAATTGGGACTAAAGAGTCCCATCTTCCATTTAACCCTTGTCATAAAGTAAGAGAAAAGGAACAAAAGAACAGAAAAGAAGGAAAGAAAGAATGCTTTTGTGGAGGAGTAAAAAACGGATGATAGAGAGACGATAGTACCGCATTGGTAAGATTTACTTCCCGTAGGCTCACGATTTTAGTCCATTCCAAATGGACTCAAAATGGCACTCTCTCTACGTCCTTAATCCTTAACCGATTCATTCCTAATGCAGAGAGAGACGGACCAATCAGAGGCCGTCCATTCCCATTCACGTCACATCGACGGCTTTCTTCCGATTCAAATCCCCTTTACATCGCTTCAGCTCATTCCATTTCCTTCTGTTCCCTTTTCATATCGTGTATTCTCACTTTTTCCCTCTTTATTTCTCATATTTTCCTTACGTAAAGAGTATGAGTCTCTCCAATCTACCGAATCTACATTTCAATAAATCCTCTAATGGTCAAGTGATTTTAGATAAGATTAACAATTGCCCAGATGGCCTAATATCATCTCAAATATGTAATAATTACCCAATTGATACAATTTCACGCTTTCTTCAAAAGGAAGGAGAACTTTTCACGTGCAAAGCAACAGCTTTTCATTACATTGCAGCGATATAAATTATTACACCCTTTATTCACATTAAAAGAAGGAATACTTAGTAATTTTGGCGTACGAGCTCTCTGCAATGACTGTCTCTCAATCTACGTCGGTCACACAGGGCGGTCTCTGAAGTTTCGGAGCATTAGCGCTGGCGACGCACTGGGAGACCTGGTTCTACCTTCGCTGACATCAACCACTACAGCGACTTCCAACTTCTGCTTCTGCACCGGGAGAAGAAAGAAGGCCGCCCTCGAAATCGTGGAGATTTGAAGATGACCGTCTATGGTCGAAACCGGTCGAAATAATAAATATCTACTGCTGAACGTACGAGGGTCGTTCAATAAGTCCTTGTAAAATCCAAGAGACGCCGCTCGTAGTATCATAAATGCTTTGTTTTTAGTATACATCATTACTCACTAGATAGATGTTAAAGTTTCAGTTGTATCCATAACATGGTTTCATTTTTATTGTCGATTGAAGAAAAAACCTTTGCTTATTTAGGAAAATGGAAAAAAATGTTTTCGAGCAGTGATTAAACACTTATATTTAAAAGGTTTAACACCAAAAGAGATCAAAGCTGAGTTGGATAAAGTTCATGGCAAATCTGCTCCTATGTTTGCAACTGTTTATAATTGGGTAAATGAGTTATGAGTGGTCATATAACCACAAAAGAGGAACATCGTTCTGGATGTCCAGTGGAAATGACTACCCCCGAAATGATTGACGAAATCCACGATATAATTTTGAGTGACCGAAGAATCAAAGTGCACAAAATAGTTGAGGCCACAGGCATATCACAAGGTACAGTGTTTTCAATTTTTTACAGAAAATTGAGTGTGAGAAAAATTTCAGCAAGATGAGTCCCGCGAGAGGAGAATAAATGGAATTGTGTGGGCGACTTTGAGGCTATTTTGGCGCTTTTCCCTCGCAATGCAATGAGTTTCTGCAAATACATAACTGTAGACGAAATGTGGATACACCACTACACTCCAGAGACAAAGGAACAGTAAAAACAGTGAGTTTTTTAATGCAAATGGGCTCTGAAGAAGGCGAAGACAGTGAAATTGGCCAGCAAGGTGATGGCCACTTTTTTTTGGGATGCACACGGAGTCTTCTACACCGATTACTTGGAGAGTATTATGGGTCGTTATTGCACCGGTTAAGCGAAGCAATCAAGTATTACGTCCTCATTTGAAAAAGAAAGAGATTCTCTTCCATCAAGGCAATGTACGGGTGCCCACCTGCGCAGTTTCGATGGCCAAAATTATAGATTTACGTTCGCATTATTACAACATCCATCGTATTCACCGGATTTGGCCCCCGGTGACTTCTTTTTATTTCCAAACTTGAAAAATGGCGGACAACGGTTCACTCGAATTAGGAGGTAATCACCCAAACTGATGCCTATTTTGAGAACCTTCCAAAATTCTATTCTTTGGATGGCTTTAAAAAGTTGGAGAAACACTTGGAAAAGTGTTTAGAATTAAAGGGAGATCACGTTGAAAAATAATCTACACAAAATAATTTGTTTTTCTATCTTTTTCTGAGGACTTATTGAATGACCTCATAGATTACATTAATATCATATCCAGCAAGTATTCCTTCTAATTATGAGTAAGTTCAGCACCATACCTGTGGATTAAACTCATAGTACAAGGATTGCCCACGAAGAACTTCGTTTGGAGGGTACCAATGCAAATTTTCTGATACAGTTTCCACATATTCCACAGCTGCCTCATCTTCTAAATATTTAAATGCTGTGGCCTCGATACTCTGTAGCTCATTAAATATGCGTTCACTTGGAGGCTCTTTACTGAGCATATTGATATAACCAAAAGTGGCATTTAAAACCTGGAATGCAATAGATACATACATTTATACAAATCTAAGGTATAATATAAAATAATAGAATAAGCAAACATATCAAATACTAATTTTTTGCTCACTCCCATTACTTAGGTAGAAATAAAGGTTTAGGAGCAAATATCAATGCCAAAATTGAGATGGCATAAGATTCATTAAACTAAGATTACTCAGTTTCACATTTTATAACTGTACTGTATTTCAGTTTTCCTGATCAGTGAATATTACATAGGATTTGATTCCATTGTAAGTTGTTGTTAATGAATAGAAAAAGCGGAACACTATAGATAAATAGTGATATAAAACAGACAACAAAATGAGAACACATTATCACTACATACAGTAAGACCCTACTTAATGCTGCTCCCTTAATGCTATTTCAGTATTGCACAGTTTTATTGGGATTTCCCTAAATAGAGCGCGGTATTGGGGTTCCCAGAAATTGCCCATGATCTTTCAACTTTCAACGGATTATCAAAAAAAGGTTAGCCACTACAATGGAAATTATGGATCAGTTTACAAAAAATGATTCAAATTTAGATATAAATTCAAAGGCTAGATGAAATGCAATTGATGCAATGTTTTGCTATAAACAGCTGCTTGCTGAACTAAGCAGGAAAATGCAAACAATGATAGATGACTTCTTTACAAAAAACGAAAGATGTCAAATGAGGAAGAGCCCTCAAATATAATTAATGTAATAAGGAATTATTGAACAATAAATGTTACAAAATAAAACAAAAAAATGATAAATTTTCTTATTCCATGTTCTGTTTCACCTATTCCCATTATTTACATACTAAGGAAACCTTGTTTAATGGAGTTTCGTTTAGCGCTAAAACTTATTGCAATTTATCCCCCGCATTAAGCAGGGTCTTACTGAACTACACTGCAAAAAATAACTTATTCTGATCAATGTCATTTGGAATGTGAAATTTTTCTAACACTTCTTAACTTATTAAATGTATCTTCATGGCTGAGGAGCAACAAAAATTATGTATTTCAGGGCATGTGTAGACCTCTTGTACTTGTTGGGTGGTGGAACTATGATGTCTTCAATGTCTTAAGTTGTTTTGGCCGCATTAATCTTCAATTACTTATTCACCCATAACCATCCAATCTCTGCTAACACTTGTGAAGGTTTCCTTCAAATATGAAAACTGTAATAGTGATCACAAAGCTCATCAACAGCTTCAGTGAGAAGGATTGGATTGGGGTGATTGGTATGACACATAGCCAAACAACTTAAGACAATATGGTTCAAGTGGGAAGATGTCATAGCTCCAGCAGTCTCCATCAGATCAACTGAACACTGGTGAGCCAGGATAATAAGCACTACACAATCAGCTGAATGAAGGCATGGGAAGATTTTTGCAGAAATGTGTTTTCATCCCCCAAAAAATAACAAATTGGCAACTTATATGATATTTAAAAATGTATTATATCACAATAATTACGAAAGAAATAGTTGCAGACGGGACTCCAACAACTCATTTAACTAAAAAGAGTTCTTGACCAATTTCTGCATTAAATCTCACAGAAGGAAAATATATTGAGAATAAAATTCATTCTGAGTTATATCAAATTTATCTAGTAAACATAATGATTGATAATTTAATTCATACTACTTAGAAATTTTATTTTATTTTATAAAAGAAGTAAAATCTATACCTCCTCAAGATGTACCAATCCCGTTTCCGTAAGGATGATGGTTAACTCAAATATGCAAAAGAGACCATTGTCATCAAGACTATCATCTCCAACTCCAACATAAATATTTAAAGCCCACACCCTAGAAAAGAAACGACAAAATATTATACATACATATTAATATAAGAAGAAATATGCTTTGAAGAGCTCACAGTATTCCATTTCATTGTAAAGCTAGTTTTCCTCCAAGGCATCCTTTATAAATTATTATACAGTTGCTTAAGTCAAATTGACCACAAATCCATATAAGGAATCCAAAAGGGACACATTTAAACTGCCTGGATTAAGAATAATTCATTAAGTTTAACTTTAATATAAGTAATAATTTAATTTTTCAAAAATTTATTAAAATCATAGGCTGAACCAAAGACAATGAAATGTTTAACTACAAGTGTTGGTAAAGTAATTCTACTAACTTTTTACGCAAATATGAAAGTAAACTTCCTTTTCCTTCGTGGCCAATTAACCAAGAGACATATTCATGAGGCTTGGTTTTAAACTGATTTCTCTTTGGTGGAAGCGCCCATCTTAATTCAACCTATTCAAATAAAAAGAATGAGAAGAAATTTAAGAACCGACATTTGGAAGAAAATACACTTAATATATACAACTAGATAACATCTGTTAGCAAATCTACTTATATGATCCTTTAATCCTAAACCATTCCTAGATTTTAACCAAATTTCTTTACTTGGCCATTGCAACATGGAAAATAAGGTTGTGAAAGTAGGGCTCTCTCTATAACATTTGAAATTGCTCCTATAAAAAAATCAAGTAAAGTTTGTTTCCACTTCTTGTGGGTTTAATTTCTTTCATAAAATTAAATTAGAAACAATTAACCAGGGAAATTGAGACAATCATCAAAAGAATGGAAACTGAATAAAAATTATTATTAAAGTCAAAGAACATAGTATTTGATTAAAATGTGAGAACTTTGCTAAAATAAAAATATTGCTGAAATTTTGGGGTTGTAAACAACCTACCCCCCTGGTGACCAAGGCAATTGTTGGATTCAAGCTTATGCATTTTTCCATAAGAATACACAGTAAATTTAGGCCCATATAGAATCAATGGTAGGAAGGCAGAATTTATTCCAAATTCATCCTATGAAAATACACATAAAACGTTACAGGTAAATTAAAATGCAAAGTTCTGTTCTACTTGCAAATTCCATTTTCCACACATGGAATTCTCCATTAGTTGATTAGGTATAGATCAAATTAAATGTGAAAAATTTTGACTGATAGTTATACTGTATATTGATACAAATAATAATATTACACTGAATGTTGCTCTAAGTTGATTAATTAACATTAAATATTTCATACTCTAATTAATCTCTAAAGATANCATCAAAAGCGAGGAACTTCTTGATACGGTCCTTGCGAATCATTCCAACCAATGGAGAGGTGGCGATGCGCTCGCGTCGGGCGGGTCACTCCACCGTTAGAGTGATGCGTCTACTCTTTGTTTTCGCTTCCCATTCCGTTAATTCCCAACAGATGTATAAAATTTTCGGCAAAAGGACGCAGTTTGACTTTTAGTTTACTACTGCGCACGCCGTTTCGGAATCAACCTCTTACCATTTCTTGTACGAGAGTTTGAAGGTAAGGGACGATTTTTTTTTGCTACTACACGCCTAAATATTACAACGTAGTTCTTTATTGTAAAGAATAGATCAAATTTCAAAATTTACTTATTACAGAAGACTAGATTTCCGTGTTTTTTGGAGCGGGGGTCCATTTTAAAGATTACGTTTTTTACTTATTTTACGTGAATGCAACCGTACTTTTATGACATTTTAATGGATAATTACTGAATATTTTGCATAAAACTATTGTTTATTATACTAGCCAAACGAAAAACTAAAATTAATTACTTTTACGTTCGTCTGTTGAGTATATTAGAAGAAATCGCTTTTTTGAGGACTTCCTTGGTATAATTTCTACTGGTTTACGAACTTATAAGGGTAAGAGAGCAATTTTTCTTCGTTTCGGCATTGCCGCAATAATTGTCTTGCTAATATTACAATTAGCGTCCCTTATTGCAAAATTTTGATCCAATTTTAAAGCTTTTCTTGTTACACATGACTACTTTGGCGAGTTTTTGGAATGGAAGCTCATTTTTAGATTACGTGCTTTCATATTTTTCGCAATTATTAAGGTACGTATCAATTTTATTATCACTTAATATTTAGCATTAAACCATTGTTTATTAACACCACTTGATGCCGCCACCGTCCGTGAGGACGGTGGCGGTGATGGGTGCCGCTATGTAGGAGGTGGAGGGTTGAAGGTCCCAGACACCACTATTTTCACTTCCATTTCTTCCTAGTGTTTTTCTGGTTGCAAGACGCTTCATGCTAAGCAACTTCTTAATCTTTTGCCTGTTAAAAAATTATTCTGGATGCTTTCAAGGAAATAAATTTCCATTTGTAATGGATTTCCTCGTTGAGAAAACTACAATTCTTAAGAGTGAACACGAGTGTGAAAGCTGAAATTTCGAAACTAAGTTAGTGAGTGGGTGAGTAACTGATTACATTGATCAAGGAATAATAAGACCATTGACAATATACTTACTTAACCATATTTCAAGAAAAGTTAACTTTACTCATTTGCAGTTCCCAAGAAGCTACAAAGAAAAGGTATGGTCATCAGAATATCTAAAAACCCTAACCTGAATAGCTAGCGTCATTCTGTGGGCTGAGTAATGCCTTTTATGGAACAGACGCAGTTGCTCGCGCATGAGATGATCTCCTTCCAAAGTATCTCCTTCAGGAATTAGAGTTCGTTTATCACCCCAAGGAAATTTTGAGGCTGGATGTCCTTCTTTAGCCAGACTGGAAAGCAGCTGTTGTTTCCGTTGTGTGTCAGAGGGTAATGACATCTGAAATTCTAATTCAAATCTGTATCAAATACCATAAGTGCATAATAATAAGAGATCTCTGGCACAGAAGGTGGAAATGGGGAAAAGTCCATGCTTTGATCTGTTAGATAATACAATTCAAAGCAAGGAGAATCTTGAAATGATTAGCAAAATTTTGCAGATTAGAATATCAATTTCAAATTAATTAACTAATTACTCCTAACTGTGGCTGCAATGAATCTACTAAACAATTCCATTTACTTCTGATAAACAAAAATACAAAAAGGCCAAAGAAGAATTTTCTAGAAAATTAGAAAGCAGAGTTACCCACATTAAAATTTTTATAGGCAAAAAGGTTGATCGATAATTTATAGTCCACAATAACTAGGGTGGGCAATAAAGGGAAATCAATTCTTTTTACAAGCAGAGAGGTACAAAAACTATAGAATGAAGAAACTAAAATTCTTCTCGTAAAAACCTGATGATTTTATTTCATTCTAATTCTGAGGAATATCATACTTTTGTAAGCAAACCTCTCTCAATGGCAATATTCAAGATTCAAGTTACCCGACCAATGACTGGATTTTTTTACTAATTTTCTCTTTTCAGTTATTTTTACAGCTCTTAAGAATTGGCCATAAAATATTCAATAAAAATAAGATGTTACCTGATTCTATAGCCTCTCTCTCTCGTGATAGTGACTCTTCTTTCATTAGTGGATCCACAAAAAATTGTGCAAAGCGGTCTAGTGATTCTTCAAGATGCTCCTGGGGTGATTCGAAGTAGAAAGTGGTGCAGTCCCACTCTGTGTAGGCATTGTTTGAACCACCTCTTTGCTGAAGAGAGATGGTAATGTTTAGTAAAACAGTATGGATTTTTCCACCTTACTTAAGAACAAATAATTATTACCAGCATAAAAAAATGTTCTGGTAAATATTGAGAGATTTTGATTCTACTTAATTAAGACAATAGACAGAAAAGTTTTATTAAAGACTGAATAACTTTATATGTGCTTCAGTTACGAGCGGACCGTTTGTATTAAATAAACGAAGGGGGTATATTTTTACCTTTATAAATGAATCAAAGTCATTTTCCTTTGGATACTTTCTACTTCCCATAAATACCATATGTTCAAGAAAATGGGCCAATCCAGGATATTTATCAGGATCACTAAAACTTCCTACACCAACGCACAAGCTAGCAGCTGCCTGAAATTCAAGAATGCCAACAGTTGGACAGAATCTGTTCCATAGATCTCTCTTCAATAAGATTGATTTATGTCTTCCCTACATACCAGTTTTTCAGATGGACCACGAGACGAGGAATCTATAGAATTATCATACTCGTCGTCGGAGTCTTCATCCTCTGAAGAGTCTACTGAACGACAAACGTTAAATGATCACTGAAAGTGATAAATCAATACCTTAAACTTTACTGAACAAAACCAACCTTCTGAACCATCGGATATTCTAATATCGCTGGCTCTAATGATATCGTTTTCGTCGCATGACATATCTGATATTAAAATCGCTTTCAACCCATTTCTAAGGGAAATTATTCTGTAATCCTTCTTATCGCTTTCCGATTTCACCGGTGTCTCCAAATATGTCACCTCCTCACCATATTCTAACGCACTATCTCCGCTGCTCTCATCACCTAAATGCTTGCTGTTTTCATCTGTTGTTTGGACCATTTCAGTTTTCATAAATTTTCTTCCTTTGGAATGACTAGAAGAACTATAGTGAATTCTTTTTGACATAAGACTTGGACTTGAACGTACTACGAACGTATAATAGTTTTTTAAGATACGTAAGAATTGCACTTTCAATTGTAACATTTATTTCTATTCCATCTTTCTACCGCAACACATTTTGGTCCCGGCACGTTTTACGTCCACGAGTATACCATTCTGTAATATAAATGATATAAATTATACGTGAAAAGTCCTAAAGTTGAAGGCGCTACTGCCGTAATGCCTTAAAGAGCGGTAAATTGAAACGATCTCTTTGTTTACCGATCTTTGTTTGTATTATGGGCTCATAACAACAAGTTATCGGGTTAAGGTCATTAAATGCGTTTTTCTGGCTTAGTGTAAATTTTTATAATAAAGATAAATGAGAACAAATGATTCAGCTGCACTTAATCAAGCAGTGACAACTGTTCTACATGTTTGAGAAGTTTAAATTATTCAAGATTTGCTGCAACCTTGTCGGGTTAAACATTCACTCGTATTATAAAAAAAGTCAGCTAACTGAAGAGAGCATAAATCATAACACGTTTGTTCTTCTTAAAATAATTCTTCAACTTTTGACCTGAGGAACCCACGAACATGGGGAAGTCACCTGCCTAATTGTTATGCATAAGATGAGAAAATGCAGTAAGCTAGTATTTAATTATCACCATACTGAGATGATTATACTTGATTCTTTGGAAATAAATGCAAGAAATCATCTTTGAGTAAAATTATCCATAAATAAAACTTCAAGTGTAATATATTTGTCAAGATTGTTTACGTAACTGCGATTTTTTCTAATGTCCCTTGAATTCACTATAATTATTCACCCCAATGAAAGGCTATAATTAGACTTTCCATCGTAAATATTTAATAAATTCTTTTATCACAGCTTCAATAGAAATTGCTGCATGGACAGTGAAATTATATAAAATTTTGTTACCTCATTAAAATATCTATATTATAGGACAATACCAAAAGACTATGAAAAGTATTGAGAGAGTAAATTATCATACAGGGATAATCTGTAAACCAGATAATTTGCCTATAGATAATCGATTTAAGTTGTTTATTGTACAGCTTACATCATAAACAATGTAGGAATGAATTATACTACTCAAAACTTCATAAATAAAAGGACTCTAGCTTCTACTAAAGAATTGAAATTGATAAATGCAATAACCATAGAAAGTGAGATTACTCCAGCATGAGAAAATATAATACCATTCAGGTATACTTCTCGCCACAGATACATGGCAAATTAAGCATACAATATGCTACTTAAGGTTAAATAAAATATACAGGAATACAAATGGATATTGAACAAAAGGAGTTTTGCTCAATATCCACTTGGTAATTTACAAAAGTCATCTAATGCATAGTAATTAAATATAACCAAATTTAATAAATAAAACAATAATTTGTAAAAATTTATTATATCCAAATATATAACAAAAATAAACATCGCATTATATTTTTGAACAACACATTAGCAACATGCTAAAATTCTTAAGACTGCTGTTGCATGGCATTTCAAGCATTGAAGTTATCAGTTTTACAAAATAAAAAATTTATAAAGCACTTCAATACAATGATTGGCATGAGTATCATTGGCACTTTAAATCAATAGCAGATATTTTCATTCAATTTACTCAAATTTGATACCCTGAGCAAGAGGAAGTTCCTTGCTATAATTAATAGTTATGGTAGAGCGACGCATGTATTGCTTCCAAGAATCGGAGCCTGATTCTCGTCCTCCACCAGTAGCCTTTTCACCTCCGAAAGCTCCACCAATCTCAGCTCCACTTGTAGGAATGTTTACATTCACTATTCCGCAATCAGAACCCTTGGGGCCAATCCACTAGAGGATAAAGAAATTTATGAATTGAAACATATGGTCAACTCTTCATTTTGATAAAAATTACAATTATTTCATCATCTTACCTTAAACAACTTCTCAATATCAGTTGTAAATATACTTGATGAAAGACCTTGGCTTACTTCATTATTCCAAGATATGGCTTCATCAACACTCTTAGCTTTCAATACATATACAATTGGGGCAAAAGTTTCTCTATGAACTACGCTTGCATCATGACTCAATCCAGTAATGATTGTTGGCTCAACAAAGAAGCCTTCGCCATCAATGACCTTTCGAAAGAATAAAAGAAAAATGAGTGTACTTCAATGAACAAAATTTCAAATTAATAAAACTTGTTTAAAATCATACAAGATTCAGACAAAATGTTGCAATAAAAAGCTGGGACTAAATCATTTACAATTATTGCTTTTCAGGTTAAAAGAATGTTATCTAAATCGTATTTCTTAGATCACCATAAATTAAAATTATTAGTTTGTAATACCAGAGTATTAATTGGAGCAGTATAATTTTGAGGAAATACAAATTTATAACAGCTTGTTCAATAATTCTTAACAAATCATAATTACTAATTAACAAGTTTTAAAGCAGCTTTAAAAATGACTTGGGAGGTTTAGTATTTTCCCAATTTGTTAGTAGTACAGTATAAATTTTTATAAATTAAATTTTATGGAAAATTTTAAATTTAATATCTTCAGCTGTAAGTTATAAAACAGAAAACTGGAGAATTTGGGTATCATTACATGATTAACAGTATAAATGACACTTGAGTATGATTAGGCAAAGAAAAATCAGTACACAATTGAGAATTATCAAATATTTTCTGTAATACATATGATTATAGTCTCTCTGTCATAGAGTAACAACACCTTAGTAATAAGCAGGTTGACCGATTGGGCCATGAAATGAAGGTAGTTTGTCTAGCATTATACAACTACCACCAGACCTTTATCCTCAGTGGTAATAACTACAAGTAGTCTCAACTTCAAGCCTCAAATCCCCAAAAAGTGCTGGTAGATGGACCGTTAACTTACTTTTCCTCCAAACTCAATCTTTCCACCTAATGAGACAGCCTCTTTGATGGTGTTCTGATAATTTTTTATGCCCTGTTGACTATGAAGTGGACCATACAGAGTGCTTTCTTCAAGTGGATCTCCCTTTCTTTTCATAACTTGGACAAATGCTTGTTTTAGGCGTTGCAGTACTTCATCATAAACCTGTTAAAATATGAAACTTTTAGTCAGCAACATGAGTTAAAATGGAAATATTTACTAATTAAGTTCTCCAATTATCATGCACTTGAGGATTAATTGGGACAGACCTGAAACCAGATCTGGAAGTATACATAGTAAGACTTAATGCAAAACTTACTTTTTCATGTAATATCAATCTTCTAGTTGTAGTGCAACGCTGGCCAGCAGTACCAACGCAAGCAAAAACTGCAGACCTAACAACCATGTCCAAGTCAGCATCTTCAGCAACTATTATAGCATTATTACCTCCAAGTTCCAGCAAACTTTTTCCAAATCTCTCTTGTACTGTGAGTGCCACCTTTGAAGATAACGGTAATCACAATGTTATAACTGTATTACAATACTGATAATTATTATAATAGTGAATAATAGAAAACAAAGTTTAAACCATAGATATGATATTGCATTGGATTTTGACCATTTAGAAAATGCGTTAATCAGTTTTGATTCAGTAACTTTAGCCAATAACTTTCCCTAGCCTAAGGATGAAATTATTGGTTATTTAAAATTTCAAGGGAGGAGAATATTTTGTAAATATTCTGGTCCTATAAACAGCATATACAAAATATGTTAATTATTTTACATTTCCATTCATTATGAACAATCTCAGTATCTTAAAAAAAGAGTTAAAATGACAATATAAGTTTCTAATTTGAATAAAATGGTTTAATAATGGCCAATATATATGAATAACAGAAGAAAACCAGTCATAAAGATATAGATTCCAAAATTTTTCAGTAATGGAACCAATTGCTTGATTGAGGTAATTATGGGAAAGATAACCTTGCTGTTACCAAGGAGGACCCTATACCCTGCTGATTTGAATTCTACATGGTTAGTTTGCAAGCATACTAATAATAAAACAGACCTGATCAAATTACAACTAATACATTACCACATGGACCTTAAAAAAGGTTTTAGGAAATTGTAGGTTATTTTCATAATTTGCAAAATATTTTGAAGAAACACAAAGTTTGAGGTATGTATGTACATTATTTTCTTTCAGAAATTTCACTAATTTAAAATGCCACAAAAATACAATCCTACATTATTTAAGTGAATGCTAATAAAAGACTACGTAAAATTGATAAGTTAAATTTTTACAAAGATTCTCTCAATTCAATTTTTTTTAACATTATAGGCTTAGTTTCAAGAAATTATTATTTCTGTAGTCATTGTGGAACATCTCATATTATTTATTGTATGAGGACATATGTAATTCATTCTTTATGTTTGATAGACATTGGTTCATGAATAATAGAAGAAAATCTTCAAATATTTAATTTAATCCTAAAAAAATCAGAAAGTATTATTATCATCAAACTAAATCATTGTTGAAACTATATTACCAATGGGATTAATGAAAATATTAGTTGAACAAATTATTTAGAAATAAAATAAATTTATTAGAATCAACAAATTTTAATTATCTATGTTTTAAAACATCAATGAAATGTAACCCATATTGGCTAATTATTGCTCTATAGCAAATCCTCTTACTACAAAAGAATGGTGGATAAATTCTACATACTTTGGATAATTCATAAATTGAAATTTCTCTCAATGATAAAAAGTTGAACAGTCATTAGAAGACAAGACAATTGCCACAAGACAAGACTAACCTTTTTGCCAATTTCAGTGCTTCCAGTGAATGACAAAAGAGAAATGCGTTTGTCTTTAGACATGGCTTCCCCTACAGGAACATCACCAGAGCACAATGCACAAATTGCACCGGGCAGTCCATTATCTTCAAGAACTTTGGCAATCACTTTTGTTGTAGCCACAGAGGTTAAGGGTGTGCTAGGAGCACCTTTCCACAACACAACATTACCGCAAACCTAAAATAATGTCAAAAATAAAAGAGATGAGAAATCATAATGACAAAAAAATCAATATTGATTCATCAATCAAAATTTTTCTACATGCACCATATTTTCATCTTTATCCTAAAAATGTAGTCTGAAGTGGACCTGTCTAAAAATGCCACAGTACACTTGATGAACATCAAGAACAGCCATTGAGGCTCTAAGAGAAAAACATGGGGAGGATGGTATAAACAGAAAAGAAGACGAATTTCTGGAGTTCAAAAATGAATAGTTCTGTTCTTCACTAAGATGAAAATTCTTAATCAAAAAAGTAGGTACAGGATGCCTCTATCATTAAAAGCTGCCTATTAAAAATTTTAATTCAGAAATATATTCTTTGTGAAAATGTTAAAAATAAATCAAGAGATAAAGCAACATACAAAAGTGAATTTTAACATTTTAATGAATTATGAAACATCTTATGAAACCATAAACAAAAATATCCAAACAATTTCATGATGGCAGAAATACATCCACTTTGATCTTCAATGTTTTTGTCAAAAGAAAAATGTAACTTGCTAACCATTGCTATGGCACTGTTCCACCCATAAACAGCAACAGGAAAGTTAAAGGCTGAAATCACTCCAACAACACCAAGAGGGTTCCAATGTTCTAACAAGACATGAGCAGGACGTTCAGATGGAAGAACCTTACCACTGAGCATTCTTGAAAGCCCAACAGCGTAGTCACAAATGTCAACATATTCTTGCACTTCACCAATTCCCTCAGGTAAAATTTTACCTGTAACAAAAAATAATTTTGTTCAGTGAAGATTTATAAAATATGAAAAGCACATTATCTGCCACATGATTATGCATGGGGCCAGCCAAAAGGGAGGTTCCATGGATGCCTAGCATCTCGGAGCCCAGCTTTAGGGAGGCCACATTTCACAAGCAATTTTTATTTTGCTGATTCTGGATACAGCAGAATGCAAACTACTATCTTTCCCCTGGTGATTCTTAACATTAAGCTATATGGCAGCCTACCAAAAGCAAATAAGCTGTTTCTTCTAACCAATTTCATGGTAGAGACTGTTTTAGTTTTTAGTCCCAAGGATTGCATTTCCAGTCTTTTTCATAAATGAAATTGTTAAATAGTAACTAACTTTTTAAAATAAGAGCATTATAAGATGTCTGATAAGAAAAATTATTTTTATAACAAGTGCTTCAAAAGCTGAGGTCAATAGATGGTCATTTTGCAGAGGACATACGAGCTCCCACTGGAAATTGAATCCAGGACCACTTACACCATAGGCCAATGCATTACACACTAGGCTAATATAGAGCCCATGTAGTAAGGAAAAACCAAGATTGAATAAAACTAGGATAGTCATGATGGGACATGTCAGGAATATGCTGTTTTCAATGGAGCAAACTGTGAATACATTGTGTAATTTAAAAAAAAAAAAAACAAAACTCTTTTTTTTTTTTTTTAAAAAAAAAAAAAACAACCAGCCTGCTAAATGTCTTCTTAAAGGGGATTAGCTGAATAAACCCTTGAAAGATACCATCTCTTGATGCTCTTACAGATCATCTAAAAAAGTCTTATATACTTTGTCATTTAATAAAAATAATTACAGCAAAGCCTAAGGCCTTCATTACAATGTAATCGCCCATAATTCAATAACAGTTTTTAATTACTGGCATATTTAAGGTATAGGAATTTGCCCAACAAATTTTTCATATTTATCAAAGAAAATTTGCAATCATAGATTGACTCAATGACAAAGTACCTGTTTTCCAATTGCTTTTGTACTAGCAATTTGGTACATTTGAAATTAACTTACCCATTTCTAATGAGACCAACTTTCCCAATGGAACTAACTTTGACCGCAAAGCATCACCCATTTGTCTCACTATCTCTCCCCTTTTAGGTGCAGGGATGTCTGCCCATAAATCCCATGCTTTCTGGCATTCCTTAACACATATTTCATAATCTTGTGTGTTTCCAACTTGTACTTTAGCGATTGCTCTCCCATTGGCCGGGCAAATGGATGTAACTACCTAATAACAAACGCCAGGTATATTTACTTGTATAACAGTAGAATGTAATTTGTTAAGAATATAAAGTAATATGGTTATCTAACCTAAGTACTAAACCAACAATAAATCAAAGAAACTTTAATACAATTTCGACTTATGCGAATTTTGAGAATTATTTGAAAGGCATGCATTATAAATTAAGATGAAAATAAAGACTGATTTTAAGTAGTAAAAACACGAAAGTAAAAATACTTGATACATTATTCTATTGATGAAAATTAACGGTAACTAATGAATCAAGATGCCACGGTTAGTTTATAATAACTAATTTATTTAAAAACTGTGCTCTAAGGAGGCGGAATGATCTCCTAGTTACTCACAATTCACGATTAATTAAATCAATTAAACGCTACCAATAATTACGTACCTCCCCGGAGGCATTCCATTTTCCATTATACACTCCAGAATTTACTTCACCAATGCCAAGTTCTTTGAGGAACGAATATTTTGGGTCGTTAACTAAGAAACCGGTGGATGCCATTCTATAAAGCTGAAAAATTTTTAAATTCCTCAGTAAATTTCCACTCTTTAACATAACGGCCATGAGCAACAGGTGCTACTACTTTACTAAGGAGACGTGCTAGCTAGAAAGGGCAACTGACTTTATGATGTGAATGAGATTGAGCTGGAAATGTTGCCACAATACGCTGTTGCCTCTTTCGAGAGTTTAATCAAGAAATCAAAAGTACTTTTAGCTACCGGATTTGAATATCAAATTGAAATCGTAGCAATCCAATTTATTTACATGAAATTTAATTTGAGAAGAAATTTGTTACACGTAGCAAAGTCAGCGTTATTTCGACATTTTACAACACAGCTACCGGATGATTGACCTTGAAAGAAGATTCGTTTTAGCTAGATGCGATAATATCTCAATATGCTGAAAGAGTTATGTTGTGTACTCATAAAAGGGTATGCAAATTGCCAATGCAATTCAGCCGCACTGATAACTATCAGTTAGATGAAAATAACTGAATGTAGGCGATGTCATATTTACCGAATGGAAAATTTCAGCTCAGCCGCGATGTATGATACTTGAATTCATCATATAGATGCATCCAACTGTCGTTATCAAGTTATTTAACAAAGATATCAGCTTGACAGTGACGAAGTATGTGATAGTCTGACAGCGCTTGAAATTTTATCTCATATTTAAATTGGCGCAGAGGTAAAATGAATTTTGGCGAAAATATGTTATCAAAATTCTCGCTTGTTTCGTTACCTTCATGAATTGATGGAAATTATATCAGGAATCATTTCGTATGTGTGGCTATGTAGAAAGAAGATGATCTTGAAATATTTATTTTCCAATCTACTGATACACTATGCTCCATTCATTACATTTATTTCTGGGGTCAATTATCAGTGAAAGTTATTTGGGGGTGACGATGAGTTGTGTACAACGCCTCGCTTAGGCAGGTGCCTTTTCAGGGCTTGCGGTGAATAAATGGAGTGCCGCTGGTGGCAAAGTGTAACAGAAGTCACAAAATCCAGAAAATCACCAAAAACGGTACCCGGTACCACCACCCGTTTTTGGTGATTTTCTGGATTTTGTGACTTCTGTTAGGGCTTACGGTGTTGATCAGGGAAGACCGGGAAGGAATGCCTCCAGGAAATCTCGGCAAAAACATGCTGCAGGCGCAGTACTTACATCGAGATTTTTCGACGGATTTTTCTTTGGTTAATCACACGATTAGTAATGATAGCACCAAGGCCCCAAGAACCACGAGGTAACATAAGAGTTGCATAACTAGAGATTAAAGTAACATGTTATTCATAGCAATTTTCTCCCATATTCTGGTTTTTTAATTATGCTCCGCAAATACTGAAAGATAACTAAGAAAAACACAGGCAAACTCGGCAGTATTTCCACGATGGAGTGGCAATTCTTGACATTCTAGTTGCCTTAATCTTATTTACTCTACAGTAAATAAAATTATACATGTTGTTTGACTCTTAGAAAGCTATACATCTTCTATCTTTCCAGAATCAGGCCTTCCAACATTTCTTTTTCCCAAGGGCTTATATAACATTGCCTTCTTCGGTATTCTCTCTGGAGAAATGTGTATCATATGTTTACTCCTCTTTCCTTTATAATGCATAGCTGTCCTTCACTGAACTTACATTTAGATATTTTCTTATGTAGGCATTCCTTATAGTCTAGTATTAGGTCTAATTTTGTGCAAACCTTTACCAATATAAGAAATTTCATCTTTGATAGATATAACTTAGCACAGAAAAGCTGTGTTGCTGAGTCCCAAGGATAAACGGGATGTAAAACAGCAACAAGACTTTCTCCCAAACATAAACACCATAAAACATTACTTGAAGTTATCATTGTCTGTAGTCATTGGATGTACTAATTAATAATTCAATTCTGATTTAGGAAGAGCTCTTCCTAAATCAGACTTGAATTATTAATAACTACTCTAGAGTAGTAACATAATGATGTTTCTAGTTGCATATTAACATGATGAACTATCAGCAACAAGTTCAGTGCTGGTGACAGACTTTATCATCATAGTCGGTACAAAATCTTATTGAGAACTATCTTTTTCATGGGAGACTATTTCAAGAATTAAAAAATCTTAGTTGACATTTGCCTCAAAAATCACAAACTTCATTGAATAGTGATTTTAAGTTTTAACAGAGTAGGATAGCAGGTAAACAATATGTTTTTAGAGTGTAAGAAAGGAGCTATAAGAGTATGAGAAAGAAAGCCTTTCTTAGTTTTGACAGGAGGTATATACCATTTTCCCTATCCCTGAATATGCTACTTCCAACAGACTTAACCACAAGAACTACGATGATATGCAGAATTAACATTGATCATGGTGATATAATGAGATAAAAATCCTATGGTAAATCCATATAAACTTTAATTAATTACTAGTGTTGTTACCATGCATCATCATCAGTTGATTGACTAAGTTGAATGCAAACGTTCCGAGTGCTTAATAATTTTGCAAGGTGACAGACATAACCAGTTATACATTTGAATTATGAGGAATTTACCATATGATTTACATTATATTATGAAAATTCCACAAAGTTATACCCAAGACTCTATCTTTCATCGATCTTAGCATTGAATGGTTGACATTTCTGGAAAAATGTTTATGACATAGCCTTTATTTATCAAACCTCCTGAAATATTCAGAAAATTTTATTTTTCATCACTGTAAAGTGGTCTTAATTTACAACCACCAAAGCAAAGTTTCCTCCTGCTTAACTATATTTGGAGAGGACATGCAAATGAGATGAAAAGCCAACAAGATAGGATCTTGTAGCCTTCCATGTTTTTTTATTACTTCACGATCAGTTCTTCTTCTTGTAGTTAACAATCCTTAGATTGATTTGAATATAGATCTCCATTCATCTCTTTTCTGAGCCTTCCTTTTCATTTCTTCATAGGATGCTGCTCCTGCATCCATTCTCACTTGTGCTAGATATTCTTCCCTTGGCCTCCCTCTGTATCGTACTCCCTCCACCATTCCCTCTAATACAGTTTTTACTAGACTCTCGTGTCTCAGTATATGCCCCACCAGTTCTGCTCTTCTTTTCACAATACTCTTCCATAGCGCATTCCCCTTCTCATTCACTCTCTTGCACACCTCTTCATTTTTTATTCTGTCCACCCAACTAATTCCTAGCATTCGTCGATAACACCAGACCTCCAAGGCATTCAGCCTTCTTCTTTCTTCCTTCGCAATGGTCCAGGTTTCACATCCATATAATGCAATGTTCCATAAAAAAACTTGTATTAATTTTTTTCTTAGTTCTATGCTCATATTTTTTGCAGTAAAAAGCTGTTTTTTATTATAAAAAGCTCTTTTTGCCATTGAAATCCTATTTCTTATTTCTCTTTTGCATTTTGCATCATTTGTTATTATTGCCCCCAGGTATTTAAATTCCTTGACCATCTGTATATCTTTGTTTTGAATACTTAGATTGCAATTAACATGATCATCTTTACTGCAAACCATCCCTTTTGTTTTTTCTTTGTTAATTCTCATATTGTATTCACTTCCCATAATATCTTCCATAGCTTCCATTATTCTCTGAAGTTCTTCTTCACTTTCTGCTATGATAACTATATCATCCGCATACCTTAACATGTCTACTTTAATCCCCTGTATTTTTACCCCTCCACTTATATTTTGGCGTACCTTTTGTATTGCATCTTGAATATACAGGTTGAAAAGTACTGGTGATAGGGCGCAACCCTGTCTCACCCCTTTCTGTATTTCTGCTTCCTCCCACTTGTTCCCATTTCTTATTACAGCTTTTTCATTTACATACAGGTTCCATATAGCCCTTCTATCTCTATATTTCACTCCTATTTTCTTCAGTAGCTTGAATAAATGTTCCCATTTTACATTATCAAAAGCTTTTTCTACATCTATGAAAGCCATATATGTGTTTAGATTCCTGGCTATTCTCTTTTCTAGCAGTATCCTTAAAGTTAAAATTGCTTCACGAGTTCCTATATTTTTTCGGAACCCAAATTGATCCTCGCTTAATTCTGCATTTATCTTGCCTTCTATTCGGTTAAGTATTATATTAGTAATAATTTTTGAAGCATGACAAATGAGACTTATTGTACGATATTCTTCACACTTCATCGCCTGGGCTTTCTTAGGTATTGGTACTACCATGCATCTTTCAAAGTCATTAGGTATTACACCCCTTTCATAAATGCCCTTGACCATTTCAAACAGTGCATCTTTTGTTCTAGTCCCACTTGTTTGAATCAGTTCTACTGGTATAGAATCAATTCCTGTTGATTTTTTGTTTTTAATCTTTTTCAAGGCCATATCAAATTCTGACCTCAAAATATCATCCCCTAAGTCATCTTCATTGATTTCTTCTATCTTTTCAAGGCAATTTTCTGGTTGTTTGTCTTTGTACAGCCCCTCTATATATTCTCTCCATCTTTTTGCGATTTTATCCTCTTCAAACAATATGTCACCATTTTCATTTCTTATGGCTTTCCCTTGCTTAGATCTTTTTTCTCCAAAGAAATTGTTAATCTTTTTATATGCTATTTCGATTCTATTCCCTTTCATATCACTCTCAATCTCTTTACAAACGTCTTCAAAATATTTTTCTTTGGCTTTACGTACTTTTCTGTTAATTTCGTTTCTTATCCTCTTATACTTCCTTTGCTCTTCTTCTTTCCTACTGTTCTTGAGCTTACGCCTTTCATCTATCAGATCTAGTATCTCTTCATCAATCCACTTCTTTCTATTTCTCTTTTTCTCCTTATTCAGTACCTCATTAGCGGCATTAATTAAAGTTCCTTTAATTAGTTCCCATTCTTCATTTACATCTTTACACTCCTCTAGTTTCACTTCTCTATTTGTTTCTTGTTCGTAAGCTTTTCTATATGATTCTTCTTTTAATTTTTCCAGTGGCCAATACAATTTCTTGTTTTTTTCAATCCTTTTAAACTTTAATACACATTTCATCATTACCAAATTGTGATCACTGTCTATATCTGCTCCCGGGTAGCTCCTACAGTCTTTAACTTGGTTTTTAAATCTAGATTTTACTAATATATAATCTATCTGAAATCTTTTTCTATTCCCTGGAGTCACCCATGTATATCTTCTTCTTTCGTGGTGTTTAAACCAAGTGTTAGCTACCCAAAGTTTCTTATTCCCGCAGAATTCTACCAGTTTATCTCCTCTCTCGTTCCTCTTGCCTAAACCATAGGCCCCTACTATATCTCCCTCCCGTCCTATTCCAACTACCGCATTCATATCTCCACATATTATTAAATTTTCATCTCCTTTCACCCATGTAATAACTTCATTTATTTGCTCATATGTTTTTTCAACCTCAGATTCATCATGACTAGAAGTAGGTAAGTATGTTTGAATTATCACTGTGTCCTTTGGTTTTGTGTCCAACTTTAACATGATTATCCTTTCGTTAACTTGCATATACCCCTTAACTCTTTCTCCCATGCATTTGCTTAGTATGATTCCTACTCCCGCTTGTCCTGGGTTATTTGTTGCGGTACCAGTATGTATAACTCTAAAGTCATCACTCCAAAAATCTCCATTGTCTGGCCATCTTATTTCTGACACCCCTAATATATCAATCTTCAACCTTTTCATTTCTAGCTTCAAGTTATCAAGTTTCCCCCCTCTGAGCAGTGTCCTGACATTCCATGTTGCAATTCTCTTCTCTCCCTTATTCCTTTTCCGCCATAGTTTCTCTTTAGCAGCTCCCTCCCGGAGATCCGATTGAGGGGCTATTTTACCTCCGGATGTACATTTTACCAAAGAGTCTTCCATGGTGATCTACTAAACTTGGGAATCCTATGGATTTCTAATGCAATGGTTTCCCTTTGCCTTTTGCATCCTATGTCGTTGACCCCCTTGGGTTCATCCGCCTTTAGAGGTGCTTTCACACCTCAAGGACAAGAGGGTGCCCTGGACCTCTACCCGCTCATCTGCCCTCTTCATGAGACCATTGGCACTTGGTAGAGGCCGACTCCTTATCCCGGGAGACATTCGGTCCCTACATTCGTTTGCCGTATGCTATGCAAACGTTGCCCCCTCTCCACCACGGGGAGGTGAATGTTAGGGTTTTCCATTCATCAGGATTAGGACCTTTCAGGCATTTCCTAATCCCTCTTGTACTTTTGGAGAGGCACGATCAGTATGTGGCAGGATAAAGAGATCAGAAGGATATACTTCAATTTACAACAATGATTTACTTAGTGATAAGGATATGTCTCTCTCCAATGAAAGAATACAAGTTGAACATAAGAACGGCAAAAGCTTTATGGTAGGAAACTTATAAAAGAGAAAATGGTACTCAAGAAGGAAAAAACTAAAGTTGAGAATCCATAGAGAAGAACTGAGAGAAAAAATCAGGTATGAGTCAGGAACAAGCAAATCATTTCGTTGTTAGAAAAATATATTTATTTTACAAATGACAACACAAAATTATTTATTTAACTTTAGGAAAAATGAAAATTTACAACCATATGATAAATATAAAAGTTTTTCACAGAGTAGTATCAAGTTCCACCATTATTTCTATACTTGAGAAAGACTACGTAAAACAAAAATGAAAGATGTGCAAATGATAACAGATCCATAAAAAATAACGATTTTTTTCCAATGTTGGACAATATTTTCCCATTCAAATTGTAAAATATAAACACTTTGATAAAAAAGTATTTTGTCCAAGGAGGTCAAAAATAATATAAATCACACCTTATCACATATCATACTGTTATTTCATCTACACTCCATGGATCAACCTATGTTTATCACAGTGTTTCAATGGATACATTTATAAATCATTTCAAACTGAAGAGTGTCTTCAAATCTTCCATTGTTAGTTTACTTCCTTGCGGATTCTTCACACCCGTGAGAACAGAGTCTGCCAATGAAAGCTTCTTCTCTTGAAGTTCGTGTATTTTCTCTTCAACAGTATGATTACAAACAAATCTAAAAGGAAATAGGGTAGACCCATAAATAATTATATTAATACATGCCTAACTTGAAAAATAAATTGAGTCATTTATATACATAGTATTCCCTGCTTTTCATAACCCCGATTTACAAAGCCTCATTATAACAAATTTTAGATTGGAAATAAAAATAATTGGTTTACCATGATCATAATGAGAATAAAATTTGAAAAAGTGATGTTAAGGAAACCCCTACAAAGTCTCCCAAATGGCATGGAGGTGTGTTCTGGCAAGATAGCTCAATCGTCAGAGCATTTGCCTGGAAAGCAGAAGACCCAAGTTTGAGTCCCAGTTATGTCTGACATTTTTCATGCAATACATCTTTATCCCTTTCCTTGTAAAAACCTCAGTTAACAATTTTTTTTACTTTGAAAAATTAGTAAAGAATGAATTAATTTCTAAAGATGGGGTATGCATGAAGTAATTTTCATGTTTGATTAATTTTTATTTTTCATTCACATATGATAATTTTTCATCCAATTCAAGAAATTAAATTAATTATTCAGCATATACCTATGTTTGATCAAATTTATGAACACAAAAATAGACTTGAAACTAGAGATGGGACAATCGATTGAAAAATACAATCGAATAATTATTCGATTGTTTTGGCATGTATTCGATTTTTTTCATTCGAATAAATTAATTTGTTTTGCGGGTCAGTGGTTTTACAGGGGTAATAAATTCCTATAATTCTTCCACTTTACTATGGAAAACCAAATTAAATTTGATTTTCACATTTCCGTAAAAGCAATATGTATCTTCATTTGCACAATTTGAAATATTATTAAGCCTGATTAGGGGAAAATAAATTCTGGAGAACATATCAATGAAAATGCGGAAAAAGTAACGTAGCTCAGGACATTTAGGGTATAATTTAGATGTTATTTAAATATGAAATGAACTTACATCTCCGAAATTTCAGGTTGACCTAAAAATTAAATCTATCGTATCGTTAAAAGATCTATATCTTTTCATCGTTGTTGTAAAAAGTAAATTATATGGAATTTTCGTAATTCAAATCAGTTTCATTGAATCAGAATTTAGCTGGAATTTCCTAAAACTATTTCATGCCTAGGTTTAATAAGAAAAGGAATGATAAAATATCTCGCGGAAATTGAGATTAATGAAAAAAATGTCTATACATATGAAGCAGATGCCAATTATAGTTTATCAGTCCTCTCAGATTTGATTTGGAATTGCGAAACTGAATATATTAATTCACATGTATTGATCATTCCAAAAACCTACACCATAATAGATTTGAATACATCATGAAATTAGGGAAGAAGTGGAGAGGTTCACATTTAAGAGAGGAAAACCGATTGAAAGACACGATGGAATTTTTGTCGAATGTTTTGATTATTCGATTGTCTCATACAATCACTACCCGAGCAGTTTATTGAATTTTCATCGCGTCTTTCACTTTACCTTGGGAATTGGTAGACTCCCACCGGGAATCGAACCCGGGACTACTTTCACTGAAATCGAACACGTAACCCACATAACTATCTGGGAGCCCGGAATCATTCAATTGAAGTTATTGGTTTCGAAACACTGCATTCGAATAGTTTGATTAAAGCAAATTAGACGATCAAACCCTCAAGAGCTCACGCTCCTCTCCTCTTGACCGTGCGGAGAGTAAACAAACAAAAAAGAATGAGTTCATTCGGATAGCCATGTGGCCCCTTGTGGAAGAGAAGCGAAACAAAATTCGAATGAATTTATTCAGATTGAACAATCGAATAATTTTATTCGGATTGAACAATCGAATAAATTTATTCGGATTGAACTATCGAATGAATTTATTTGGATAGAACTATCAAATAAATTTATTCGGATTGAACTATCGAATGAATTTATTCGGATTGAACTATCGAATGAATTTATTCGGATTGAACTATCGAATGAATTTATTCGGATTAAACTATCAAATGAATTTATTCGGATAAAATCATTCGATTGAAGTTATTCGGTTTCGAAACACTATTCGAATAATTCGATTGAAGCGAACAATCGAATTATTCGAATGTTTTTATTCGATTGTTCCCACCTCTACTTGAAACTGTATCCTCAGCAACAAAAAATTCAAGGGACAAATGAATAGACTGGACTAACCTATAAATATGTACACTTTTCTTCTGGCCAACGCGATAAATTCTATCACAGGCTTGGGCTTCCAACTGAGGGTTCCAATGCAAATCAACTAATAAAAGATGATTTCCACCAACAAGATTCAATCCAACACCACCAGCTTTCAAGGATAGGAGAAGTATCTAGATATTTGGAAAGAAAAATAAAAAAAAAACAAGATTAGTTTATATTCAGAAGAGTAAGGCTGGATACAATCAACATCAAGCCCATATGAGTCATTGAATATTACCCATTCTATTTTGAAATTTTAACAAAGGAAATTTAATTGAATGACTACAGGACCTAAAATGGGTTGAAGTGACCTAGTTGATGGGGAAAATACAAATAACAATTTCAATATTATTCACAAAAAAATTGCAATTACTACGAGTCCATTATAGTAACTTCACATGAAGGTAGGAAAAACAAAGAATGATGAAGAAAGGTATAATTCATTAAATTAGAAAAAGAAGAATTTATCAAGTACATTCCTTCATAATAATCTCCAAATATTTTTTAAAGCCTAAGCAACAGTTCCATGACAAGCATTTATTCCCTTTATTTCCATATCAAATTATGAATCTGGATAACTATGCCTGGATTAACAATATTTACTCTCATTCATGAAAATATTCTATAAAAGAGAAATATAGGTGGAATGCTTAATACATGCTGAGAGGAATAACATTTAGAAAAGAGACCTCAAACGTTTGAAGTGATATTAAAATATAATTTTATTACTGTGTAGATTATCAGGAGTTTAAAAAATATAATTTTTGTCTCCCCAATCCATTTTCATCCTTATAATAGATTTATGCAACGTAGAAATCTAATTATATGGTCACCAACCTTCTCAAGCAGTACTACCATAACATTCTTAAAACCATAGCAGATTAGTTGAGGATATCACTCATTGGTAGTATCAAAAGCATATTCCTACATTATATAAAGAAAAACTGTTTCAACTAACCTTTGGACCTCTTTCGCTATTGTTAAAACTTTCAATTATGTCCATTCTTTCCTTCAAAGGAACAGCACCAGATAGTGTTCTGTGCCTTATCTTTCTTTTCTTGAGATGCAGTGCAATAAGCTCCAACATGGATGTCCACTGTGACACAACCACTGCTTTATCTTCTTGACTGATTACATTTTCTTCTAGACATTGCAGCAAGGCACTAAGCTGAAAGGAGATCAATTCCTTATTTCTTACACTGAAAATTTAGATTTAATAAATGGCATGCAAGCAAGAACATTTAGAATTAATTACCACATGAAATCCATTATTTTAATGAATTCTCTATCCTTTAATTTCATTCTCTTAACTTCAACTCATTATAACTTGATGCATGCATAAAGTGTGAGTGAGAGTAGAAATAAAATATTCTATTGACCAAACATACTTTGGAACTGGGTCTCTCTCTGTTAAATACAGGATTTTTCATTGATAGAGGATTCTTCATCAAATCATCCATTTTCATTTCCTCCTCCCCTTCTTCTTCTTCATGGTCCAATAACTTAATCTGATTCACTTGAGATACAAGATCAGCATCTAAACCACTATCATCGACAATTCCGACATCCTTGCACTCTTCTGCTTCTAACATCTAAAAGAAAAGTTATTATATTTCTCTTTTGTATTAGTTCACAATGCATGCAGTCAAACAATCCATATGAAACAAAATTTCACAAAAAAATTTAGATTCTGCTAATAAACTTCATTAGTGTGAAAATCTAAAATTGAGCTATACTAGAAAACCATATGGATATGCTACCCAGAGCCGCGCGGTCCTATGGGTGCAAGGGGTGACTCGCACCCAAGTGGTGGCAACAGAAGCGTAGCCAATTATTACAACAACATTATTTGTTGTTTTCTTTTGCTACACGCAACTTATCCAGGAAAGATTGTGATGTGGCATTGAAGATTGGAGTAACATCTAAAAAGAATTAGGGATAACTCAAGCTGAGAAAGGAATATCTAAAGGATAGGAAAGGATTTAATCGGAGTTATTTATGTTGCAACACAATTTTTATTAGAAACTTTCATATTTAGTTGCAAAAAATAGATTTCATAAAAATCATATTTTAATTTATGCCCATCGCGATGATCAAGTTACACGAAAGTGATATTAGCTAGTAATAGTTATTTAACAAATTACTATTCCATATGCTGAATGTTTTCACTGTCAACCTGGAATACGCATTATTGATTGTTACTGGTTTTTTGCGACCAATGTAAGCGGAGGAACGAAGTCATAAAACACAGATTTTTCTAAGTCTTTCAAAATAATTTTCACCTGAAAATCAAGAAATGTATAGTTATGGTATCTAATTTTAAGGGGCGGTAAATTATGTTTGCACCAAGGTGGTAGATGGGTCAGGGGTGGCTCTGATGCTACCTCATCCCATTTGCTATTCAGTAGTTCGCCACTCAAAAAAACTTGGAAGAATGAATTTACTGGGTGATCAGCAAATCCAAAATCTTAGGCAAAGAATAGGTTAAACATCCAAATATACTCCTTCCAAGTCCTATGAGAACACAAACTTGATATTTAATTCTGACTTCTACTTAGATACTATAGGACAATGGTGGTCAAATTGTGGTCTGAGGACCACTTATAGTCCGTGAAGAAATTTGTGCAAAAATTTTAATTTTTAGGTTTATTATACCCTTTCATGCCAACACCTGGTAGCAGGATGACCACAATCAAATGATAGCATAATCATTTTATACATCACTGTACATTTAAAATCTGGATATTAGTGGTCTGCAGGATTCAGAATTGTGAGTTTCGTGATCTGAGAGGTCCAAAATGTCACCACTGAAGTAGAATATTGAATCCTTAGAAACACTGCCTGAGTTGGAATAGGGTAAGAGAGCATCTATATTTACCACCTCCAAGATGAGTTTTGCAGCATGCTATGCAAAACACAAGTGAATTCCATCTTTAAAGTGTATCATAACAAAATTATGTTAGTAAATTAAGAAATGCTCATTATTTATGCAATTTTCACAGTAACAATTTCACTAATGCACATTATCTATTATATTTGTTATCAGAGAATAAGATATGAAAAAAGAGAACATGAAAACTTTCAACTACTTTAAAGAGAAAAAAAAAATCTGAGAGTACCGATTGAATCAATGCTGGATGACAACAAATTTGGCGGAGGCGCAACAGAAGAACAAGCAAATGGTGAGACTTAACAAGGCGATCATCCTGAATTTTCTGCATTGCAGCTAATGCACTTCCAGGTTCAAATGGGTTAGACCAAATACCTGCAACAGAAAAGGAGATAAATTTAGAATATGAAATTTTAAATATATATGTAAAAACATTCATTTACCTACTCTCAGAAATAATTTTACCAGCATAATACTATACTATCAACAAAACATATATGCAGAAATCACAGTATCTACAATCAATTAAGATAGCAATTGTAAATACTAATATGTGCGCTAAATGAAAAAGCAAGGGATTTTGATGGAAAGTAAATGCCAAAGAAATTTAAGTAATGAGTAGAGGGAAGAAAGCAAAGTTAACAGTCAGAGTAGTTGGGAAAAATCTAAACATATAGTCCAGTGATGGCAAACCTGTTGTCTGAAAAGTGCCAATTTTGATTGCATTAAGGACTTTCGTACCAATGAAATGCTGAACCACAGTATGAGATTGTGTAATTGGTAATGGAAAGCAGGACATTCCAGGTTCGAGTCCAGGTTCTGTCAGACTTTTCTCTCATCTGTTTTTCCTTACAAAATATGGACACAAAGAGAGGAGGGCATAAAAGGATTGAAGGCTACTGAGATGTGGGTGTGGAGGAAGAAAGCGAACGAGTTTGACAAAAAAAGAGGAAGAGATGCATATGGTAGAGGAAAAAAGGGATGTAACTGAAAAAATTGAAGTATAATTGAAATAAAATTAAAGAAAGCAGAGGTAGAAAAAGGGGTTGATAAAGTATGTAGAAGGGAAGGCAATGAATTGGCTGGATGATATAAATGGTAAAGTTAATAATCAATAAGAAATGGCATTAAAAGGAGCATCGTAGGTTACATGGCAAAAAGATACATTTGTAACTATAGCAGATGGGCTCCCAGATAGCCAAGTGGGCAACACATTTGACTTTGGTGAAAGCGGTCCCGGGTTCGATTGCCAGTGGGGACTCACATGCTAAATGACCTTAGCTGTCGAAGCACTTTTAACAATACTACTACTACTACAAGGAAGAAATTCAACAGTACTTCATACTTCATAACAGTTAGTTAAAATTTAGTTAGGTAAAACATTAAAAGCTAGCAAACATGTTTCAGCATCCAGATTCTTCGCTTTCTTTTGGTATTACAGAAATGCATCAGAAAAATGAATTATGGTAGAAATTAATTCACTGAGAAGAAATTAAGAGATTTTTCAATACTAAAGTATTACAAACAAATATATGTACATATAAACAAGCATTAATTCTTAACTCCCTAAACTAACCCACAATTATTAGGTAATAAACCAATAGTTAAATACCTTTCTCTTAATGCAAAATCCATTCTGGAATCCTCCAGAAATGTTACTCTACATAGACCTTACATATCCAATTGATATTCAAATTTTGTCATCACTATAACTACCATCACTCTACTACTGAGAGAGTCAATTCCATGTTTACATACATTTATAACTATTGTCATCTTACTTAATTGAAAATATTATATATTTTTAAGATTCTAAGATTATGTTCGTAAAAGTATGTAATTGTTTAATAATGAAAAGTTAATACATGTATATATCAAAATTAAAAATAATAAAGCATGGTGCTTGAGCTAAGCATTACTCTCTGGGGTTAATTATATACTATCTTTAGTAGTAGTATTTTAAGGGGATAAGGCGCCTCAACCTCTTGGTTGTTTGCGCCAATACTTTGGTATATATCACAGATTAGTGTTTAAAGTCAGTCCTAAATCAGTAACATCCAACAAATGAGGATAAAATTAAAGCTTCCTTAGAAGATTGGCTCTTTTAATGAAGGACAGAACTCTAGAAATAATTTCCTGGTCATCTCCAAGTATAGTGGCCATGTTCCCTTTAATATTTAAAGAGTTGCGAATGTAGTTATATTTGTCACACTGGAGTAGAAGGTGTTGAATGCTGAGGGGACGGTCGCACTTATCACAGCTAGGTGGAATTTTGTCCTCTGAGAAGAGGTATGAGTGTGTTAGAGCACTATGTCCAATCCTGAGACGTGTGAGTATGATCTCCTCTCTGCGGCTATTCCTGATTGAAGATGCCCACTCTCTTGTACAGGATTTGATAGCACGCAGTTTGTTGTTCTGAAGGTCCCTCCACATCTGTGACCAGTGATCTAGCACTTTTCTTCTGAGAGCAACCCTTAAGTCTTCATATAGGACCTGTACACAGTCAGGTATGGGGCCAACTAATGCCTCTCTTGCAGCTCTGTCTGCCCTTTCATTGCCCGATATTCCGGCGTGGCCTGGTATCCAAATAAATTTAATGGTAAAGCCCTTTTGGTTCAAATAGTTATGGCAAGCCTGGATTTCCTGAACTATTTTATTTGTTGGGGAATATGTGACAATGGCCTGTAATGCACTTAGTGAGTCACTGCAAATAAGGTAGGAGCCTACGTTTCCATTTATTCTCGAAAGAGCCACTCTAATTGCCTGTAGTTCAGCCGTGAAGATGGAGGAGAGGGGGCTTAGCCTGTTCTTAATAATTCCGTGGTGGGAAGAGGCCACTGCACAAGCGCATGCTGTGTCTGTTTTTGATCCATCCGTGTAAACTGGTGTAAGTTCTGGGTGTTCATGGAGGTATTTATAGAAGTCCTGTCCAAATTCTAAACAATTGCTGCTAGATTTCTTTTGTTTACATAAGAAGGTTAGTATTTCAGGCTCGGGCAGTAGCCAAGGTGGGTCCTTTGGATATTCTGTTGGCTTTATATTTGGGAGATCAAAGTTGATGTTTTCAATAAAGTTGTTAAAGCGTATACTGAGGGGTTTCGTAACCTTCCTACGTATTCTGTAATTGTTTGAGAACCTTGGGTTTGTTAATATATTATAACATGGGTGAAAGGGTGAGGCTAAAATTTTTGATACATAGTTACAAGTTAAAATTTTTCGTCTCTCTTCTAAGGGGAGTTCCCCTGCATCAGCATATATACTTAGGACTGGGCTTGTTCTGAAAGCGCCAGTTGCTATGCGGAGTCCCAGATTATGTATTGCATTGAGTCGTTTAAGATAGGATGGATATCCGGATGCATATACAATGGAACCGTAGTCTAGTCTAGATCGGATAAGTGATCTATATAATAAAAGCAATGTGGAGCGATCTGCTCCCCATGTGGAGTTGGTTAAAAATTTTAAAATATTTAGGGTTAAAAGGCATTTATTCTTTAAAAGCTGTAGGTGTTCCCGCCAATTAAGACGGTCGTCAAGAGTCATTCCAAGGAAACGTACTGACAATGAATATGGAAGATCTCTTCCTCCCAAATGCAATGGTCTTGGGATAAAGATTCCCCTCAGCCTTTTGAAATGCACACATTTAGTCTTTTCTGATGAAAACCGAAAGCCATTATTTTTAGCCCAGTCGTATATCCTGTTTATTGTTAATTGTAGCTGTCTTTCTACGTTAGCTAGCCTGTTTGATCTGCAAAAAATTGCTAGGTCATCAACAAAGAGGGAGCCTATGACTGGTGCTTTGATACAATTGGCTATGTCATCAATTGCGATTGCGAATAGAGTTACACTGAGCACTGAGCCCTGTGGTATTCCATTTTCTTGTACATAAGACTTTGATAGCTGGTTCCCAATTCTGACTTTGAATGTTCTATTTGACAGAAAATTTTTAATAAAATTAGTGATATTTCCTTTGAACCCCCATTCATGTAATTTCTTTAGGATCTTCCATCTCCAGATTCGGTCATACGCTTTTTCCATATCAAAGAAGACTCCTATCGTGTGTTGTCTCAGAAGGAAGGCCTCTTGTATAAAGTTATCAACTCTTACAAGGTGGTCCAAGGCTGAGCGTCCACGTCGGAATCCGCATTGAATATTTGAAAGGAGGTTCCGTCGTTCCAACCACCACACAAGTCGCCCATTCACTAATCTTTCCATAAGTTTGCATAAGCAACTGGTGAGAGAGATTGGCCGATAGTTCTTTGGGTCAGACCTTTCCTTGCCTTGTTTAGGAACAGGTATAATTATTGATTCTTGCCAGACAGATGTGAAAGATCCTTCATCCCATAATTGATTTATTGTTTTTAGTACTTCCTGCATTGTTTGTTCCGACATATTTTTTATAAATGAATTATGAATATCGTCTATACCTGTGGCTGTGTTTTTTATTTTCCCTGTTGCTGCCTTCAGTTCCCACATTGTAAAAGGTAAGTTATAATCGGCTTTAGTACCTGTTTCTTGGAAGCATAGTTCTGATCTTTCTGTTATACTTTTGTGCTGTATAAATTCTGGATCCAGTTCTGCATTGCTGCTAGCCTTAGAAAAGGTCTGACCGAAGATATCTCCTATACACTGAGGTGATGTTACAACTTTTCCATTAACTTTTAAGTGTGAAGGCGAGAGCCCTTGATGGTTGCCTTGGATGCAGCGCACTTTCTTCCAAACTTCAGAGATGGGTGTCCTATAGTTAATGGTGAGTATGTAATTTTGCCAGGAATTCCTTTTTGCTTCCTTTATAATTTTGCGAGCTTTAGCACGCAGCCTCCTGAAGGATTCAAGATTCTGTGTAGTTGGGTACCTTCTAAAGATCTGTAAAGCCTTTTTCCGTTTCTGGATTGCCTCTGCACACTCTCTGTTCCACCAAGGTACACTTGGATGTGAGGCCCTCCCTCCTGATCGAGGAATGTGTTGCCTGGCTGCGCTAATCATACTTTTGGTAAGTAGGAGCATGTTTCCTTCACCATCAAGTGTAGGGTTATGCAAATATGTCATAGATTTTTGGTAACCTTGCCAGTCTGCCTTGTGGATTGCCCAGGTGCTGGGTTTGTTAAAAAATGGAGCTGTCCCTTCCTTTTGGATCACCAGAGGGAAGTGATCGCTCCCACAGAGATCATTATGGACGGACAAAGACAGTTTGAGCATGAGGCTGCTGGAGCACATGCTTAGGTCTATCGTAGAAAAACTGCCATTAAAACTATTAAAACGCGTTTTCTCCCCCTTATTCAATAAAAATAGATTAAAATCATTTAAAATTGTGGATATAATGTGACCTCTCCGGTTGCACTGGTTTCTAGAGGAACCCCATCTTTCGTCATGTGCATTAAAATCTCCCAAAAGTACAAATGGTTTCGGTAATTGGTTAATGAGGGCTTCCAAATTGTGGTGTGTAGTTGGTGCATCCTCTGGCAGGTATATGTTGCAGATTGTTATGGGTTCTGGCATATGTATCTGCACTGCTATTGCCTGTAGTGGAGAGGTAAGAGGTATCTGATAGCTGTAAATGGCCTCTCGAATGGCTACAGCTACTCCACCATGAGCTCGTTGACCATGGGTAAGGTCTTGCCTAAACAATTTAAAATGTTTCAACCTGCCCTTATCAGTTTCTTTAAAATGTGTTTCCTGAAGGCACACACAGACAGGATTGAAGTCACTGATTAAGGAGTCCAGCTCTTCCTTATGTGAATAAAACCCATTACAGTTCCACTGAAGGATAAAATTCATAATTAAAAAGGATTTAAAAATAAATAAAATACGGGGGAGTGGTGTCCTTCCATTTCGTTAAATTTATTATCTTTGAATTTTTGTCTTCCTCCCTTTTTTCCGTTCCACGAGAACCTTCTGAATCTCTGACTCTGAGAGGCTTTCATCTTCCTCCATGTAAGAATCTGAGGTTCCGCTTGGAGGTGGGAGAGTTCCATTTCCTGTTTGAGGTGGCTCTGGCTTTTCCTTACTTTGGCTCCTTTTCTCCATTGTCTTTTTCCCTATCTTAGCTGATTGTTTGCTCTCCGTTTCTTTCTTTCCAAGGCTCCCTGTGATTGTGTTGTTGGGTGTTTGAGCAGCCACACTTTTGCCTTTCATCAAGAATGTAGTAAAAATAGTTTTACAGGGGGAGCAGACAGGAGGAAGGTGGGTCTGGGTACCCATCTCCTTGGTCTCTACCACTCTGGCTGTAACTGCAGCATATGATGGCCCTCTAACTTGGGGAGTTAATGTTTTAAGTTCTCTTTTAGCCTCTGCATAAGAAAGTTTCTTAATTACTTTAATTTCTTGTATGGCTCTCTCTTGCTTGAAAATGGGGCAGCTAGTAGACCAAGATGGATGTTGGCCAGTGCAGTTAAGGCATATTACAGGAGTAAGGCAGTGCCCTTCATGTTTGTTTTGTCCACAGCGCCCGCATTTTTCAGTTTCCATGCAGCGGGATGAGGTGTGGCCAAACCTCTGGCATTTAAAGCACCTCATCGGGTTTGGTATGTATCTCCTCACTGGTAGTGAGAGATACCCAGCCTTGATCCTTTCTGGCAGTTCTGTTCTGGCAAACTTTAACACAAGGTTGGGAGTTTCCACAAGGGTGCCTTCCCGACGAGATTTTATTCGTCGGACACCTATAACTCCTTGGTCTTTAAGTTCAGTTGTGATGTCCTCCTCAGGGACTCCCAACAGATCATAACTATATATAACACCCTCCACGTAGTTAAGGGTGCGGTGGGCCTCAACCTTGACAGCCACATCATGAAATAGTGTGGCTGTCTTTAATTTTGCTGCCTGTTTACCATCGTTAACCTCCACCAACAGGGACCCATCACGTAGCCTCTTCACTGACGTTACCTCTCCAACCAAAAACTTCATAATTCTATTCACCGAAAATGGTGAAAGTTTTTTTAAAGCACCCTCAATGATACTTGAAATGACAAAGAATCTTTCGTCACTGTTACCTTTATTAGTTATTTCAGCCTCTGTGCGCTGTCTCTTTTGATTTGTATTATTGATATTATCCATAGATAGGATTCGTTTTCATCCCTGAGGCTCCCCACCCACCACCGAGCCCAACCAGGGGACACTGAACTTCAGTGCCAGGGCTACCTCAGGGATATAGCCCGGTGATCACTGTCTTCGCAAGACTAATGCGGCTCCAGTGACCCCAAACTTCCCAGCTGGCGTACGCTCGAAAGGAGCCTCCCGGCTCCCCAGCCGCCAGCAGCCGATTGACCGGGAGTGGGCATCTCCCGGCCTCCCGTCTAGGAGAGGCAGGGGCCAAAGTGGAGTGTTGGGGATACCTCTCCCGCAAGAGAGGTCCCCTCAGCCACCAGGATCCCCTTTCCCCCCGACACGGGTCGCCATGCACGGCAAACGCATGGGTGGGCGTTCCGCACACAGAGAGGGCCAGCAAGACATGAAGAGAAGAAGATGATGGGGGTGATTGATGATAATACTATCTTTATTTTAAAAGATAAATTATTGTTTCAATGGACTTTTGACTGAAAACTAAATAGAAATATCATAATGCAGAATTAGAAAAAATCACCAAACTTATCAACAGCAATAACTGTGACTGATTTTTCTTTTGAAAATTTTAACATTTCATCCTTTTGAAGTAAAACAGGATAGAAAATGACAATGCGTTGTTAATTATCAACTTAAATACTATTGAATTTTTTCCCACATTGCCTTTCACATCATCTGTTAAATGTATTGAATCAAAGCAGCAACTGAACAACTAATAGTAAAAATTAAAGACTACACTTACTTGAAATAGGAGAGCAATCTGAAGGAGCTTCTGACTCATTTCCTTCCCCATTATATTGACTTGCCATCCTTTGAGCATGCTGGTCCAAGAATTTAGCAAATAGGGTCCTAAATAAAAATTGATCCAATATTATGATTTCTAGGTACATGTTGCAAGGAGAACTTCAAAAGCATCAAAGATTATGTAATTAATGGATATATAAATCATTGTATTTAAATTATGTCAAAGCAGTATTTGTGAGTGAACAAGATTTAGCTCAATTGAGTCAGATCTTTCAAATTCCAACTATCAAGTTTGCAAACGATTTGTTTAAAAGCTGAAGCTATTCACAAAGATCTAACACAGAAGTTGCCATATGCTAGCGACAGAAAAGATATCAATAAAGAATTAAAATCTAGTAGAGGGTGATTTGAGAAATTTAAGAATAGAACCAGTATCAACTCTTTTGTAAGCCAAGGAGAAAGGGCTGGTGCTGATAAAGAAACCGCCAAAAAGTATGAAAGGAATTCTAGGATTTGATGTAAATAGAAAACTAAGCACTCTTACAACTGTCATGATACTGGACTTTTCAAGGAAAAGGTACCAAAAATTAAAAAAAGTTACTAAAAAAGAATTGGCATCGCCAGAGCACAAACCAATGAAAGACAATTTGATTTACTTCTTTGAGCCAATGCCAGTAGTGATATGAAGGTACACCATTCCTTTAACACTCTGAAAACCCTCATGTCTAGGGACATGCAAAAGGTGGGGTTATTTTATAGCCAAAAGTGGTGATATATTTTTACAAAAGTGGTGTTATTTTAGACTGAAATCGTTGTTATTTTAGTGACAAAATAATTGATGTTGATTGAGTGCCACGCTTTTAGTGGGCCCACCTGTTGCCCTGACTTTTGGATGCTATTGACTAGGGATAATTTGAGCAATAATAAACATTGAGTATTGACCGAATTCACATTATATATATTTTATTCTTCACATATT